>JAFIRS010001499.1:0-345521 GCA_018342105.1 Gonioctena quinquepunctata | reverse complement strand
GAACCGCTAGTCCTCCATTAATTTTCTGGGGGATGGATATGCGAGAAACCGCGTAATGCGTTTCGAATTTTGGGGATTCCCCTTTTTTTGGCTTTTTTTTCAGCGGGAGGGTATACGTTTTCCCAAAAATGGGCGTGGCCATATCGTAATTTAGAGTTTAATCAGTTGATCATAGTCCCCTTTTTGGGGGTGAGGTTTGTAGAATTTTGTTTTTTCCACGTAATGGTGTCAGTGTACACCTTTCCCCGCTTCCCCAACCGTTTCCCCCCGTTCCCAAACTGCCGGCGGAATTTCCATGGAGTTTTTCCGTCGAACTGAGGCTTCAGGAAAGCTTCCCATTTCTGAAATGCCTTAATTTTTATACCCTCTTGAATTTTTATCCACGTTCAAACTCAAGTCCGCATTGCATTTTCAACCCATTTTAAGGCCACTTTTTTTTTTTAAACCTATCGTTTCCTTTATTTTGTCCATTTCTGCCTCGATTCCGCCCTTTATTCCATCGCTGATTATTTCCTTCATCTTGTCCATCCTCTGCCTCGACCCCATCTTTGATTTTATCTACCTCCGTGTTCATTTGCCCCCTAATTTTATCCATCTCTGTCTCAACGGTTCCCATTCTTTCTTCTAGGAAATTAGCCAACCACACAATTCTTTTTAGGCCTTCTGTTTTCCAGGAACTTCTTTCCAGGCTTTTTTTGAATTTTCTAAAGCTTCTTTTCCCAGATTTCTAAAAGCTCTTTTCCAGATTTATAGAATTTTCTAGAAGCTTCTTTCCAGATTTCTAGAATTTTCTTGAGCTTCTCTTCCAGATTTTAATTTTCTTCAAGCTTCTTTCCAGATTTTTTGCATTTTCTTCCAGGTTTTGAATTTTCTAGAGCTTCTCTTCAGATTTAGCATTTTCTTCCAGGCTTCTTGAATTTTCCTCCAGTTTTATTCATTACCAAACTTAAATCACCTCCGGGAACTTCGAAAAAAAAATGTTTGGGGCCCCCCTTCTTGTATAAGTCCTTCTGCAAGTCTTTCCTGGAGTAATTGCTTTTTACCGTTGTTTCCATTTCCCCCTTTCCTCCAATTCCTGTTTTTCGGTTATGGTTCAAAGCCATGTGGATGAGCCAAAGAACACGTTTTTTTAAATTTCAATATCGCTTTTATGCGAGGTGATTCTTTTTCAATTTCCTTTTTTGGTTTTTGGGAATGTACTTTTTTCACATTGAGAAATATAAATAAACCAAGTTTAATTGTCAATAAAGGATTTTTGTCTTTTAACTTTGACAATTGAATCCAACTTGGTTTTTTATCCCATGTTCTCAATGTCTTAAACAAAAATTGAAAGACAAATCCCCCATAAAAAGATATAGAATAAAAATGTTCTTTTTCATCACCTGGCTTTTATAACAGAATGTATAATAATGTTTGGAACATGAATCTAATGTAAAAGAACTTTTCTCGAAAAACAAATTTTCAAAGAACTAATTCAAGAATTCGAGACGACATCGATAATTCAGCATAATCTATTCATATTTACTCAGTCGTTCTCCGTATGACAGACCACAACTCAATACATTAACATTATTGTGTCCCTGGGAAAGGTGGGTAATGAAAATTTTCACTCTGCAAATTTTGAATACTTTTTTTAAATTTTTTAATTGTTAAAAACTCATTTTTTTTCTGGCAGTCTCCCCTTATGGAGACTTACCTAAATTGTTTTAATTAACATAAGTTGGTACCATGAAATTGTTTGGTGATATATTTTTCATCGCATTTGTATGTTCAACAGGTCGTAGACTTTTTTCATACTTCCAATTGAAAATTTCATTTTACCAATAATCATCCATTTTTCATTTGTCACCCCTCCTTTGATCAAATGCCCTCCATAAGACCCATTTAATTTTAAAATGTTTAAAAACACTTATGTTTAAGTTTTTGGATCAATTTCGATCAAAAGTTTTAACTATATATGTTTTTAAAAGAGTGTTGTTGTTTACAGGATATTGGTGGTAAAAGGGGGGATTTTAACCCTCATTTTTTGGGGGAATACCCTACCTTGGTTTTTCTTTAAAATTTTAAAATTAGAAATTTAGGAGAAAGTACAAAGAAAAAATAACTCCTGTTTGATTGCATTTGTTTTATTTTTTTTAGACAGCGTTCAAATTTAGAATTATATATATATATATTATATATATATATATATAGGTTGGAAGGTTAGACGACTGTCTAACAAGAAGATCCTTTAAATTCGGTATGCAATCACAGGATGGAAAATAAAGTGAACTCTTTTTTCTATTCAAGCTTTCGAGTCATTTATTGTCTCTCCATCAGGAACTCTACAATGAATTAAAATTGAACATTATTTGATTTGAAAAACAATTCGGCATGTGTGTACTTACGAAAGTGAGGTTAAAAATCCCTTTCACTTGCCGCAATTTATAAAATAACATGTCACAACACATGATTACGTAAGATAATTGCACAAACATTATTAAATTCCAAACGGGCTCTTATGGAGGTCATGTTGGATTAAAGAGGAAGTGATGTGTGTGATTGATGAATGACAATTGAATTATCAAATGAAGTTGACACTTGGCGTACATGACAGATTAATAGTGGACTTGTTGCCAACATACAATGAGTGAAAAATACCACCAACCAATCAAGTGTACCAACTTAATGTAGATTGAAACGAATTTTGGTCTGTCTCATAAGGAGAACGACTGAGTAAATATGAGCTTTAAAAAGAGGTGAAAAATACTAACACCAACAAATCAAGGGTATCAACTTAATGTTTATTGAATTGAATTTTGGTCTGTCTCATAAGGAGAACGACTAAGTAAATATGAATAGATTATGTTGAGATTATCAATGTCGGTTCTGGAATTCATTGAATTAGGTTCTTCGAAAATTTGTGTCATTTCGAGAGAAGTTTTATTTTTTAAATTTGATTCATGTTCCAAGATAGTCACATTATCATAATCTGGGTTATGGTTCGAAGCAATGGTGTGATGAGCTAATGAACAAGTTTTTTTTTAATTTCTGATATCGCTTTTATGGGGCTAATTCTGTCTTTCAATTTCCTTTTGGTTTGGTCAATGTACTTCTTTTCACATTGAGAACACGGGATACAATAAACTAAATTTGAATTGTCTGATAGAAGATCTTTGTCTTTTAATTTCGAAAAAATATTGTTTAATACGATTTGGTTTTTGTAAGCAATTTTGTTGTTAGGAATCTTGGACGAACTCTCAATCTACAAAAACTTTTGCAACTCTTCATTAATGGTGGTTACCCTCGAAAACTTGTTTATAAATTGATTTTCAGTAGGTCTTCCATTGATATTGAGCACCCAAACAATGATAATAATAATAATAATAACAATTCAATGAACAATTCAATTAATAATAATTCACAACCAACTTTTTATCTTACATTGCCACATATAGAATCTCTAAATTATAAATTTAATAAACATTTTCCAAGATTCCTAACATCAAAATTGCTTACAAAAACCCAATCGTATTAAACAATATTTTTTCGAAATTAAAAGACAAATATCTTCTATTAGACAATTCAAATTCAGTTTATTGTATCCCGTGTTCTCAATGTGAAAAGAAGTACATTGGCCAAACCAAAAGGAAATTGAAAGACAGAATTAGCTTCCATAAAAGCGATATAAATCAGAAAATAAAAAAAAAATTGCATTAGCTATCACACCATTGCTTCGAACCATAACCCAGATTATGATAATGTGACTATCTTGGAACATGAATCAAATTTAAAAAAGAGAACTTTTCTCGAAATGACACAAATTTTCAAAGAACCTAATTCAATGAATTCCAGAACCGACATTCCAAAATTAATTCAATAAACATTAAGTTGTACCCTTGATTTGTTGGTTTAGTATTTTCACCTCTTTTTAAAGCTCATATTTACTCAGTCGTTCTCCTTATGAGACAGACCAAAATTCGTTTCAATATACATTAAGTTGGTACCCTTGATTGGTTGGTGGTAGTATTTTTCACCTCATTGTATGTTGGCAACAAGTCCACTATCAATCTGTCATGTACGCCAAGTGTCAACTTCATTTAATAATTCAATTGTCATTCATCATTCACACACATCATTTCCTCTTTAATCCAACATGACCTCCATAAGAGCCCGTTTGGAATTTGATAATGTTTGTGCAATCATCTTAAGTAATCATGATCAATTTTGATCAAAGTTTTAACTATATAGGATTATACCAAGAGTGTTGTCTGTTGTGACATGTTATTTTATAAATTGCGGCAAGTGAAAGGGATTTTTAACCTCACTTTCGTAAGTACACACATGCCGAATTGTTTTTCGAATCAAATTATGTTCAATTTCAATTCATTGTAGAGTTTCTGATGAAGTTGGGAAAATGAGATTGAGGAAAAGAAAGAAACTGATACGCAACCCTTTCATAATGCAAAACAACCACTGAATGTGTTTAATACTAATTAGATTAAAGCAGAAAATTGCTAGCAGGCAGAATTTTCCTGCGCGATTAGTACCTGTTTCGTTAAGCGGCTGAGTTTACTATCGCCCGAAACTTTGAACATAGCTCAGAACTGGATGACAATGTATTATTAACTCGCTTTCTTGTCTGTGTGTTCGTTACAATGTTTGCAACATATTTCAGGTTGGAGAGTTAAGTGTATAATAGTGAAAAAAAATCAAAAAAATTGTAAAAAAGCGCCCTTCGTTTTTCGTTTTAAATCTTACAAGTATTTTCATGGCTTTTAAAAATTCACAATCATAATTTTTCAGGGGTTATAAATCTTCATGGGTCTAGGAGAAATAATTTCATGGTTTTTAGTTCGTTTTAAACCAACCCATCTGGTCCTTGTTAAATTATTGGATCAACTGAAAATATGAACGTTACTTGCAATAAGATTATAGGTATTTCGACAAATACTCAAATTCTTAGAAATACTAACAAAACTTGAAATAATACACTTCACTCATAAAACTTGAAATGATCGTTTTAGGAAGTCATTAGAATGAAAGCTTTCGAATGTCGCTCACTTAAATCACCCCCTTATCATAGAGTCATCTCAAATAACTACAATCTGGTTCCACCCTGTACAGCCCATAACAATACTGGAAAAGGTCTAAGAGGTATTGTTTTTTTGCGCAACCCTGCTGCCTTTAACGGAATAAAATTATAATTTGTATTTACACTTCACCGAAACTCTCAACTAACCCATGTCTTCTCTGGGAGTGTATACTGGATCGATTGGAGGTTTTGCATTTCACGTTGTTGGGGACCTAGGTTTTCTGCCTTGCTCGAGAAATTCTATAAATCAAACGACCTGATTTTCCGAGTTTTTTTTTTATCGAATATTGAATAGTTATTTATGTACCAAGGATATTGAGTAAATGTTTGGTTATCCATCGGATGTAAATTCCTACAACACAGTTACTATGCAACTGTTCGTTGCGAAATGGATAAATATTGAGCACCTCATTCGGGCTTGACCACCTGCAGACCGGTTTCGGAGTATTTGCTCCTCATCAGTACAGGGTAGGTCATGCAGACAATAATTAATATCTGCTAACCAAATGTAGGCCAATCAATGATTCTGTGATAGAAATACTACCAGGAAACCAACTGTGCCATCATACAAAAGACGGTTCGCAGTTATATCCTGTTATGGTTCCTACTCCCAACTGTCATTGATAAATTTGTTATAAACATTTAAAAGTATTTTTTTTAATTTTTTATCGTTTTTGACTTGTAACTTGAAAACTAATGGAGCAATCTCGATTAGTTTGTAGGATTGTAGAGAATGTAAATGCAAAGAAAATGAGTTCCAGCGCAACTCGATCGGATTATTAGTAACGGAAAAAAACCGAAAAAAATCAGCTTTTTGAAAAAAATTAAACTCCGCCACTTTTTGAGTTGTAGTGCAAACTTTCCACGACATAGTAGTGATTAATATGTACTTTATGTGAGGGAAAACGCAGGCGTAGTCGGATCATTAGTTTTGGCATAATTGCAGTCTGAATTTTTAAATGCACTTCATTGCAGCAGACCTGAATGCGTCATAGGTGGTCCGATTCCAATTTTTCAAAAAGATTTCGAGTGTAGAAGTATAGTACTATAAAACGTATATCCTCATTTTGCGTTAAAATGCTGCAAAAATACTTGCAAACATGATCGAAAATTGACGAGTGCGTGAAAGCGGCTGAGTAGCGAGGAAGCGTATATATTGCAATACCAGCGCGCTGCGCCCGTTATGAACCTGCTGCTCTACCCCCCCTTCTGAGTCGCTTTCATGCACTCGCCGGTTTTCGGTCATGTTTGCAAGTTTTTCCCAGCAATTTAACGCAGCATTTCGTAGCATTTCAACGCAAAATGAGAATAGTCATTTTGTAGTACTATACTTCAACACTCAAAATCTTCCAGAAAAATTGAAATCGGACCGCCTATGACGCATCCCGGTCTGCTACAATAAGTGCATTAAAAAAATAAAATTGCAATTATGCCAAAACTAATAATTCAACAGTGCCTCAGTTTTTCACACATAAAGTACATACAGTGCTTCTCAAAAGTCCCCTCCCACCTCTTATTTTTGGAACGATTATACATAAACAAGTGAAATTTGGAAACTGAATATTAAAGGTTGTAAACTTCCCTACTAGTGATGATAGATGACGAAATCGTCAAAGATGACGTCACAAGGCCATTGTGACCAATAATTTTAAATGGAACCCTACGGCAAGCGACACCTCTTTTAAAAGGTATCGAAAATACCTATTCAATGATACTAATTTTGTTTGTGTTTATAGCAGTTTTAATGGCTCATTAGTAAACATCAAAATTTAAATTCCATTCAGTATGATATTAATTACAGATTTAAGAATCAGTATCTACTTGAAGAAATTGCTCGAAGTGACCTCCATTTACTTCCTGACAGTGAAATATCCTATTTTTTAACTCTTCTCGTACCATTTGGCAATGTGTCTGCGGAAACAGCCTCACATTCTGCAACAATACGTTGTTTGTTGTTTTAAAACGACAATATTGTCAGGTTCAGTAGCGTAAACCTTCGATTCAAGGTACCCCCACAGAAAAAAAATCCAAAGGTGTGAGGTCCGGTGATCAAGCTGGCCATTCCGTTGAACCTCGTCGTCCAATCCATCTACCACGATACTCCTCATCCAAATACCGTCTTACTGCACCGTAATAGTGTGGAGCAGCACCATCCTGTTGGAATGTTATTTCCAAATTGCCGAATTCATCTGGATTATCCAAAATTTCAAGGATTAACGGTTCTATTGCGTTTTGCAACAGCTCCAGATAAACCTCACCAGTTAAATAAGTATTTAAAAAAAGAGGCCCAACGATGTGGTTTCCCAGGATACCTGCCCAAACATTCACCGTCTGGGGAAATTGGGTATGTGTTTCACGAAACAGGTGCGGATTTACGTGACTCCAATACCTCACATTATGTGTATTTACATTTCCATTTAGATAGAAAGTACTTTCGTCACTGAAAAAAATTGTTTTGACATAGTCTGGCTGTTGGTTAATTTTAGTTATATTTTCACAAAATTCTAGTCTTAGGTCTGGGTCGTCGTCTGAGAGTTGATGAACCATTTTTAATTTGTATGGAAGAAATTTGTTTTTTTTTCAACACCCTGTGTACTGTACTTCGACTGACTTCACAGGTAGATGCAACGTGAGTTGTTGAAGAAGTAGGATTAACGATTACTTCTGCCAGTATATCAATTTTTTTCTCATCAGAAATTTGTGGTCTGCCAGATCGTTTCGCATCATTAATACTACCCGTTGTTTCAAACTTACGAAGAAGCTCCCCTAAATAAGTCCTCGAAACGGGGCGATCGGGAAACCTCTCATTAAGAATGCGTTCTGCTGCATGAATATTTTGTCCAGTTTCACCAAGAATTAGGATCGCTGCTACTTTATCACCTAAAGCACGTACCATTTCGCTTCTTGAAGCACTTAAACGTTCGGCTCACAACACAACAAATTATCAAAATGTACAAAAATATTAAAAGTACCAAAAGGTGTTAAAACAGTTAAACGTTCGATCAACAATACACAAATTATTAAATGTACAAAAACTTGGACAATTACAAAAACGTCGAATCAGGGAGACTAACAAAGACGTCAGCTTATTTGACAACTACCCAGAGGCGGAGCTTGAATTTGGAATTTTAGTATTAACTGATTCAATGCATCACAGCTTTGCGTTTTTTAAAAGCGAGTTGCCAAAACTGTCATAAACACAAACAAAATTAGTATCATTGAATAGGTTTTTTCGATACCTTTTAAAAGAGGTGTCGCTTGCCGTAGGGTTCCATTTAAAGTTATTGGTCACAATGGCCTTGTGACGTCATCTTTGACGATTTCGTCATCTATCATCACTAGTAGGGAAGTTTACAACCTTTAATATTCAGTTTCCAAATTTCACTTGTTTATGTATAATCGTTCCAAAAATAAGAGGGGGGGAGCGGACTTTTGAGAAGCACTGTACATGAAAAATGGTTGTGTTATGAATTTTTCAAAAAACGCAGATTTTTTCTAGTTTATCCAGTGTTTTTCTGTTACTAATAATCCAATCGAGATGTGCTAGGGCTCATTTCCTTCGCATTTTGATTTTCTACAATTCGTCCAGAGAGTTTCGAAATTGCTTTATTAGTTTTCGAGTTACAAGTCAAAAACAATAAAAAAAATTATGACAATGACAGTTTGGAGTAGGAAATATAACAGGAAATAACTACGGACCGTCTATCGTATGATGGCACAGTCGGTCTCCTGGTAGTATTTTTGTCACGGAAAAACCTCTATTGATTGGTCTAATGAGCGATCAAAATTCTTTCACCTATTAGTTTCCGCCAGATTTCGACAAGCAAGTGGATAAAGACTACTAGCTAACGCCATCTCGACTTCAACTCTTGCAACAACTGTACTCGAAAAGTGTCATCTTGAATATCAAGACAGAAGAAATCTGTGATTTTCTTATCATGTTTATTTATTTATTTATCATCAGCTTCAGGATACACACAGACTGCAGTCCACAACAGTATCCACTGAGTACATAAGAGTTTACATCGATATGGGATCTGAAGTGAGAATGCAACATACCAAACAATACTAATACAAATGAAAACACATCGGTTATCAATTTACAGAGATAGGTCCCCAATATGTTTCCGAAAACGCAAGTATGTACAGTAAAACAGATCAATATCAGTATGGAGTGCGTTAAAATAGACACATCCTGGAGATTCCAGAATTCTGATACATGTTCGTCCTAGGACAGCATATATAGAACAATTGTCTACTTCTAGTAGTCCTCGCCTACAAGGAACCAGAAAGGGAACCGAGGACAAAAGATCTGGAGAGTCAATCCTACCATTAACTATTTTGAATAATAAACAGGGTGTTACCAGATACGTGCGAAAGTTTTTAGGGGGTGATTCCTTGTCGAAAATTAATGTAAACAAAAGCTCTCAAGCCTATACTTGAAGAGTTACACGCTTCCAAAAATGAAAAAAATACATTTTTTTTTAATTGCTGAAGAGTTGAAGAAATGGCATTTTATGGACATGTTCAACCAATAAAAAAGCTACCTATATATATTTTTTTAATTTTGTTGTGATCTTTTAAAGGGGTGGAACATGCAACCCCTATTCCATTTTTTACCAGAACTTTTTAACGAAACAAAATTCCTCAGTTTGAAAATATATGTTGAAAAGAACCATTCATTGCAAAACTTCTGTAACTCCGTGTTGTGTGCGTAAAGCAATAGTTTCCTAATAAAAATATAAAATTCAACATTGTGCATGAACGGATATTCTGTAAATGTAATCGAAAAAATCTAGTAGGTGGCTGTCACGTTTTGTTTGCACAACTTGTGACTTCAATCGTAGTATTTTAAAATCGAAAAAATCCAGTAGATGGCTGTCAAGTCGCTTTGATCTCTATGTGGTAGTTGAAAGTTCAATTGTGTCTTTTGAATATTCAATATGAATAATTACACTAACGCTGAAATGTCCGATATGCATCTTATGTATGGTCGTGCAAATGGAAATTATTTGGAAGCTAGACGGCTCTCTGCAGAGATGTCTCCTCAGCGGGTGATACATCATCACACAATTTTTGGACATCTTCACCAACGTGAGAGGGACTTTTCAAAAACGAACAACTGATTGTGGTCGTCCACGAGTAATGAGAACGGTGGCATTGGAAGAAGAGGTTCTCAGTATGATTGAAGATCGTTGGGAATTGAGTACAAGACAAATTGCTAACACACTTAATGTTAGCAATAAACTAATCTGGAAAATTTTAAAGGATCATCAATTGTATCCTTACCATATTCAACGAGTCCAGGCATTTTCGCCGCGAGATTTTCTCCATAGAGTAGACTTTTGTCAGTTGAGTCTTCAAATGATTACCCAAAATGCCCAATTTTTAGAAAACGTAATATTCACTGGCGAATCCAACTTTTCAAGGCAAGGGATTACAAATTTCCATAACAATCATCTATGGGCCGAAGATAACCCACATGCAATTCAAGAAGGTCGGTATCAATATTGATTTTCACTTAACGTGTGGGTCGGAATTATTGGCAAACATATTATTGGACCGTATTTTCTACCGTTATGGCTAGCTGGTGTTACCTATACAAATTTTCTCCAGGAGCAGCTTCCCATTTTACTTGAAAATGTTCCACTAGCTATTAGACCACGAATGTGGTGTCTGCACGATTGTGCGCCTATCCATTTCAGCATAACTACTCGTCAGTACTTAGACGAAGTGTATCCAAATCGTTGGATAGGCAGAGCAGGACCTCAAACTTTGATCTCCAGACTAAATCCCTTGGACTTTTGCAACTGGGGTCACCTTGAATGTGTGAATGATTTGAGGAATCGTATCATTGCAGCCTGCGAGACAATTCAAAACACACCAGGAATATTTCAACGTTTGCGCCAGTCTATGAGACGAAGACTTGATTCCTGTCTAGTGGGTGGAGGTGGTCATTTCAAGCAGTTTTTATAACTCCGTTCCGTTTGATCTTGTTGCCTTTTTCTTTGTTGTAATATACATAATTTTGTTTTGTTTGTATTTTCAATTCGATATTATATTGAAACAAAACATGGTACTGGTACATGCCTACATTAAAAGTTAAAACAAGCGGAATAATTTTAAAATACTACGACTGTAGTCACAAGTTGTGCAACCAAAACGTGACAGCCACCTACTAGATTTTTTCGATTCCTTTTACAGAAGATCCGTTCATGTAAAATGTTATATTTTATTTTTCTATTAGGAAACTATTGCTTTCACGGACACAACACAGGAGTGAAAAAAGTTTTGCAATGAATTGTTCTTTTCAACTCATATTTTTAAATTGAGAAATTTTGTTTCGTTAAAAAGTTCTGGTAAATAATGGAATAGGGGTTGCATGTTTCACCCCTTTGAAAGATCACAACAAAATTAAAAAAATATTCATAGGTGGCTTTTTTATTGGTAGAACATGCCCACAAAATAGCTCTCCAACTCTTCAGCAAATTCAAGAAAACAATTTTTTTTCTCATTTTTGGAAGAGTGTAACTTTTCAAGGAATCGACAAGGAATCAACCCCTAAAAACTTTCACACTCATTTGGTAACACCCTGTATAGAGATCATTATGCTTTCTTTTATTTCCAAGAGTAAGAAATTTGTATCCTTCCAGTAGTCCACAAGGGTAGAAAGTTGGTAATTAAGTGTTACTTCAAAATTCAGATATCTAATGAATTTGTTTTGAATTCTTTCAAGTCATGTTATATGAAGGCAATATGTTGGCGACCAAATGGCTGGCCCAATATTTAGCCTACTGTAAATAAGGGCATAATATATTGATTTGAGAGATTTCGCAGATCTAAAGTCTCGGCAGATACGGAAAATAAACCCCATTAGCTTATTAATAAATATGTAAACTAAAAGACATTTTAGAATAAAAAATTATACCAACATCTTTTACATTAACTTTCTTAGTAATAACTCCATTAGTAATGTAATATTCTATTATGAAATAACGAATATTTTTGGTGAATGAAATTGCTGAACATTTTTCGTTGTTGATAAACGAACAGTTACTTTCACAATAAAGTATCAGGTTATTCAAATCTTGCTGGATCTTATCACCATCTTAAATTTCTTCAATCCCAGTAAATACCTTCAAGTCATTAGCATAGAGCAAGAATTTCAGTGATTGAAACACTGGTTTATGTCGTTGATGTAAATTGAGAATAGTAGTGGTCCCAGATGGGACCCTTGCGGCATACCAGATGTTGCGTAAGATGGTGATGATGTCCACCCAAAAATTTAAACTATTTGCGACCTATTGCTAACATCAGATTGCCGTGTACACCGATTTCGATTCATTAATTCGATTGGTGATGCAATTCTGAGGAAGACATTTTTTTGTTTTTTTGTGCTGACGAAAATTGCAATTGTTATTGAAAAAAAAAGTGGTTAAGTTTTTTGGGAATAACTCAAAAACTATAAAAGACAGCGGAAATTAGAAAAGATTCTTAAAGAGGACGAAATTTCCAATGAAAAAGTCAGGACTACTGGAACTATATCTCCATTATTTATAATTTTAATTTAACACTTGAAAAAACAAGGTCCCGTTAGAAAAACAAAATAAGTTTATTTTTCAACAAGTTAGGCGATTGTTAATTAGTCCTTATTTTTCAGTTTTCATAAAAACCGGCAAAATGTTTAAATAATAGCTCTCAAATTTTATATATATATATATATATATATATATATACTCAACAAGATCACGTTATAAAACTTTCGAAAAGTTCTTTATTTTATTTAATAGAATTTTTTTTTAAGTTAACAAAATATGCAACATTAAAAAAATATTTGAATTTTTTTTTATCCATATATTTTGTTATTGCTGTTTATGCATCGAACGAAGGCATTCAATAACATAATAAAAAAAAATGTTTAGGACATTGTTTATAAATTATTTATAAACAAATTGATTAGTGAATATTTTTAAAAAACATTTTTTTGCCATTTTGGTTGTCTAGAGAATATAATTATTTTTTTTCTTGTTTACATACATTTTTTAATGGTTCCAATATTCAAGTAATTCTCAATAGAATAACAAAAAATAAAAAATAAATTATTAAAAATTCTATTGTTTATCAAGTTAACAATTTGTTATGAACAAATTTCAAATCTTATTATTTTTTTTTCTGAAACTACTAAAAATAACAAAAACAACCATATGCAACAAAAAGTTATTCCCAAAAAACTTAACCCCTTTTTTGTTTTTGTTTTCTGTTAATAACAATTGCAATTTTCGTCAGCAGAAAAAAAAATATTTCTCAGAATTGCATCCCGAATCGAATGAGCTATAACTCATATTTTGTGGAGACTATTTTTCGCAGGAAACTCACCTCTCGATTAGACTATATGGTTAATTTCATCAGAAGCTTTGCTGAAATCCGTGATGTACACAGAATTCACATGTATGCGAGAGTCCATGCAGTGGGAAATGAACCCGGTGTAACATATTAAATTACTTTCAATTGAGCGACCTGACAAAATTCCGTGCTGTTCTTGCAAAATTGGAGACTTAACACTTTCGAATAGAAAGAACATAAACATAAACAAAGCTCACTGATACCGCGATAATTATCGACAGTATTCTCATTGCCTGAATTTTTGAAAATAGGGCTCAAGTAAGAGTCCTTCCATATAGTAGGCTTCACGAGTCTGAAGTGACAAATTGTACAGAATGAATAGCGGCATTGATAAAGATTTAGCACAGCGCTTTTTACACGCTTTATATTAGCTTCACTTGTATGTTTGTTTGTTGGTTTGTTTGTTTGTTTGTAACCGACTCCTTTGGGCGCGATTTTGACCCACTTCCAGACGTCCGAATGATTTGAAATTTGGCAGGTGTACATAATTCCGGTGACAATGCATTAAGACATTTTTGTGTGAAGAAAAAACAAAATGGCGGCTCCAATATGGCGTACGAGTTTTGTGATTATGGCCGATTCTATTGATATGTGGGGGTTTTTTGGGTCGAATATTATGATTCTTTTGTGAAAATTGGGAAACTCAAGATGGCGGCTTCAAAATGGCGGCCAAGTTTTGTGATCATGGTCTGATTCTATACAAAATTGGTATGTGGGGGGTTTTTGGGGCCGAATATTATGCGTTGTTTGTGAAAATTGGGAAATTTATGATGGCGGCTTTAAAATGGCGGCCGAGTTTTGTGATTATGGTCTGATTCTATTCAAAATTGGTATGTGGAGGTTTTTGGAGTCGAATATTATGATTATTTTGTGAAAATTGGAAAATTCAAGATGGCGGCTTTAAAATGGCGGCCGAGTTTTGTGATTATGGTCCGATTCGCTTAAAATTTGGTATCTGAGGGTTTTTGGGGTCGGAATAATTATGATTCTTTTGTGAAAATTGAAAAATTCAAGAATGGCGGCTTTAAAATGGCAGCCGAGATTTGTGATTATGGTCTGATTCTATTCAAAATTGGTATGTGGAGGTTTTTGGAGTCGAATATTATGATTCTTTTGTGAAAATTGAGAAATTCAAGATGGCGGCTTCAAAATGGCGGCTGAGTTTTGTGATTATGGTCTGATTCTATTCAAAATTGGTATGTGGGGTTTTTGGGGTCGAATATTATGCGTTTTTTGTGAAAATTGGAAAATTTATGATGGCGGCTTTAAAATGGCGGCCGAGTTTTGTGATTATGGTCTGATTCTATTCAAAATTGGTATGTGGGGGTTTTTGGGGTCGAATATTATGATTCTTTTGTAAAAATTGAGAAATTCAAGATGGCGGCTTCAAAATGGCGGCTGAGTTTTGTGATTATGGTCTGATTCTATTCAAAATTGGTATGTAGGGATTTTTGGGGTCGAATATAATGATTTTTTTGTGAAAATTGGAAAATTCAATATGGCTTTAAAATGGCGGCCGAGTTTTGTGATTATGGTCTGATTCTATTCAAAATTGGTATATGGGGGTTTTTGGGGTCGGAGATTATGATTACCTAATCTGATGAGATCATTCCATTTAAAAAAAAAAAATAATAAAAAAAATAGTTTAAAAAAAAACTAAAAAAAACACGCTTCTATAAATAAACCACACTAAAAAGTAGGAAATAAATAATAGTTTGAAAAAATTAAAAAACACGCTTTTATAGAAAACCAGGCTAAAAAAATAGAAAATAAGAATTTTTTTTATTTTATTTAAAAAAAAGCGTGGGGTGCATGGTATCAATAATTATACAGTACATTACACACCTAGGGCAGTAAAGTAAGAAATGTCTCAGATCACAGGTAATTGGTGGCCGAGGCGATACCATGCACCCCACGCTTTTTTTTAATGAAATACATTTTTTTCTTATTTTCTATTTTTTCAGTCTGGTTTTCTATAGAAGCGTGTTTTGTAGTTTTTTCAAACTATTATTTATTAAAATACGATGGTATGCCATCGGGTCCACCATATCTATTTTCATCCAAGGATGAGAGTTTATTCTCAATCTCAGCAATAGTAATTTGTTCAATATCTATATTTGATATTGCGCGGGCTATAACTTACGAAAGTATGCCTGTGAGGTTCATATACTGAGCGAAAATGGCAGAAAATAATTCACATATGTCTTTGGCACCTGTAATAATATTGCCACTGTCCGTCATCTATCCTGCAAAATTATTGATTTTTTTATTCCCAGAGGCAAAATGCCAAAATTTATGTGTTATCGCGGACACCTATCTCAATAGAATCAACGTAGTTTTTATAATTATAATATATTTTCCAGTTTTTGTGAAATTTATTTTTTTCCTTGATAAGGCTGATAGTATTCATCGAATAATATTCGAGATATTTGTGATATTTCCTACGAACTTTTGGAATACATAATTCAATAGAACTCCTCAGTTGCATCTGACATAGTTTTATTGAAGATATGTGTCTGCCAATCAATTAAACACAAAAGGCGTAAAGGCACTCTGACATAATCTCCTTTTCTGAAATTGAAATGCTGGTCTCGTTGGCGTTCTGAGGGTTTGTGAATTTTGCATGAAACATAAAATTCTATAGCGGGATCATGTTCACATAGCATCACTAATGGAATATCAGCTTTCTTCAAGTAATTTACAGCTGGTTGCTCGATGCATAATATCAGATCGAGTTGATATTTGTAATATTATTGAATTGCAGGAGTTTTCATGAGGATAGGGAATCAATGAAGGTACATGATTTGATGTTGGCGTTTTAAGGCGACAAATAATTTGCATCATTTTGTGTCCATTGTACAGAAGTAGGTAAATTGAAGTCGCCGCAGACCGAAACAATGTCATCGGCTTATTCATTAGCTAACCTTTCGATATTATTTGTGAAGCACATCCTTGCAAAATCGTCATCTGGTGGAAGATAAACTCAGCACAAAAGTATCTTCCTATCTGATTTCAATAGGGTTATCCATAGGTCTTCTGCATCACTGATCCATGATGAGTGGGACACTGCAAGGAAGTCACGTGTCGCCGCCAACAGCACCCTCCCTCCCCGCCATCTTTTTTAGATGAACAAGCGTCCGCACGATCTCTTCTGAACACCTCATATTTATTCAAGTCGAATAGCTCATGGTTAGAAATGCAATTTTTCAACCACATTTCAGTTAGACAGATTATATCTGCACCAATAATTCAGTAGTTTAATTTCAATTCATGAACAAGGGCGCCGCCAAGGAAGAGGCAGGCCGGGGGCAGCTGCTCTAGAGATTCAAAAAAAAGTAGCCAAATGCAACTCCATGCGGTGCTTCCAGAAATTCGTTTATTCTTGGCATTAGTAATACTATACTTGGACTCCATTATTACATCTCTTGAAGTACGTTTTACTGAAGAAAACATTCCATCATTCGCATTATCTAACGATGTCAGTAGAAAATCTCGGAGAAAACTTGCAAAACTATCGCCCAATTTTAATCGAGCTTTGGCAGCAATTGTAGTATGTACAATAAACGCAACCCAACAAATCTAACCGTTGTTGATGTCCTAAAAGAGGCAAAAACCTTCTTTCCCGAAACGGGAAAAGCGTTGAAAATTTTGATCGCTCTACCGTGCATAAAGTGGGGTTGTTCGAAGTAGCGTTCGTTTGCGATCTCGCTCCTCGAATTTCGAAAATACATAGTATTTCATCGTTATTAATTATCACTTGTGGTGCATTATATCAAGTGAGGTAAGCAATTACGTAGGTGATTTCAAGATGCCATTAACTCGAGAACAACAGACTGAAATTAAAATCCTGGCCGACGAATTGGTAAAGAAAATTTGTCTAGATGACATATTCATAAAAACGATAGCTGATAAGGTTTCTTTAAATATACAGACCATCCTGAACAAAAAACTTAAGTTTTTTGAAATAAAAATTGATGAGATAAAAACTAGTGTGCAGAATCTCGAATATAAATACGATAGGGACATAAAAAACTGTCCGATGAGGTTACTGAACTCAATGAAAAAGTGCGAAACAACAACAAGGAATCCCCGAATATTATACAGGTTGTATCAGAAGTCAACAAGAGAGAATAATATGTTACTGTTTGGTGTTCCTGACGATACTCCTGCTTTAACAGTTTTCGTTAACAACATTTGTAATATTCTTGGATGTCAACAGCTCTCAGATTAATCGCCTAGGACGCCAACAAGTCAACAAGTCTCGTCCAATAAAAATAAGTTTCAACTCTAAGACCCATGCCTTGATGATGTTAAAGCAGGGGAAAACAGTATTAAACATAAATGCGTATGAAAAAATACAAATGAAACCGGATCAACCATACATCAAAGATAATATAATCGGTAAATTTGGAACGAGCTGATTGTCCTACGCAACAATGGCGACGAAGGATCATACATCTTCTACAGAAATGGCATCCCCATGATTAAAAAACACCAGTTTGGACATCCAACCCGCCAAATGTAATCAGCAATATGACCACCCTAATATACTATCAAAATTACAATGGTTTCAATTCAAAAACACACACATTATTTAAAAGTGTTCTGGCAAGTGAACACAAAATTATTGCTATTACAGAAAGCTGGTTGAGGGACAGTGTCTTCAATTCCGAATTATTTCCCAACAGCTATGTGGTATATCGTAAAGACAGATCTTATGGTACCAGAGGAGGTGGTATCCTCCTTGCTGTGGATAGTGACTATTGATATCGTTATAAATTTTCATACTAGTAATTTATATTCCTCCAGGAACTACCCTTGCGGAATATGACGAATGGTTTGAATTTCTGGAAAATTTGGATTGTATCAATAAATCAATAGTTTTAGGAGATTTCAATATTACTGAATTACAGCAATATTATGAAACCAATGAATCATCTAATTTAATTCTCAAATTTAACTCATTTATTAGTTATTGTAAGTTCATACAGAACAATTTCATAGAAAATGTAAACGGTAGAATTTTAGATCTTGTTATGTCACCCGATAATATGGATTGCAAAGTGCTACTTGACTCTGATCCGTTGGTTGAACTTTATGTCCACCACCCTAGTCTTGCTGTGAATTTGGAAATTGATTGTGAAACTGAGAAGGTATTTATATCGGATGCTAAGCGTTACAATTTCCGAAAAATTAACATCCAAAAGTTTTCCCAAAAATTTAGCGAAATCAACTGGAATTATTTGCTACCATACAAAGTGTGATTTGTCAGTGCAGTAGTTAACAATACTCGCGAATACCCAACGTGGTTCACCAAAAAAATATTCACTATCACAAAATGTATAGAAAGTGCAAATATAATTTTTACTTGGAACGTTATAAACACCTCCGGCGTATCATTAAAACTGAAATAGACCTTGCTTACTCAGAGTTCATAAAAAAATCAGAGAATAGTCTGACTAGTAATCCCCGTGAGTTTTGGTCATTCAACAAAAATCTCGTATCCCTGGACTTTTGTTCATCAATGATGAAAAGCCAACATCATCCCAAACCATAGTCCACGCTTTTGCTGAGCACTTCAGCAATGCATATGTCCCTGATTTTCCTCTCTCAAATGAACATACCTTTCTTGAATGCTCTATCAGTTCCAGTCATCATTTACATATTAATAAAATCAGCGAGGAACTCATTCTATCGGCGACAAAAAAGATAAAAAATAAATTGACATGCGGTCCTGATAATGTCCCCGTTAGACTAATTAAATCCCGTGAAGGTGCTATGTAGGCCTTCCATGTGGAATCAATCCCGTATTTGTCCTGTCTTCAAATCAAGAAAAATAGGAGACATTCGTAACTATAGACCAATAGCCTTAATTTATGGTTTCTCAAAATTACTCGAAATCATTTTTTTCGATCTCATCTATGTATATACATGTGAGTAAATCCCTGTCAGATTTCCAACATGGTTTTATGAAATCACGTATCACTGTATCTAACCTTTGCACGTTTGCGCAGTTCATATATAATTCCCTTGATAATCGTCGCCAAATTTATGTTGTATATACTGATTTCAGTAAAGCGTTTGATAGAGTATTCCACAACGAGCTATTGTTAAAATTGAAAGCTTTTGATCTTTCGCCCAGGATTCAGCTTCTATTGAAATCCTACTATTTGCGATAGATAACTATTTGTTGAATATGAAGGTGTGAAATCTTTCAATTTCGTAGTTTACTCAAGAGTACCACAGGGATCGAACTTAGGGCCACTCCTATTCCTAATATTCATCGATGAAATATGTACTTCTTTTCAGTCGAACAAACTACTTTTTGCTGATTATATGAAACTCTATACAAAAAATCTCAGACACTACCGATTGCTTTCGTCTCCAGCACGATTTAAATCTTTTATCGGACTGGTGCTCGGCGAAAAACTTATATTTGAATGTTGATAAATGCAAAATTATGAGCTATTCCAGAGAAGTTTCTCCCGTTATATATGACTATAGCATCGGTGATGGTATCCTAAGACGAGTGGATGAATGCAAAGACTCAGGTGTTTTCTTTGATACCAAAATTACGTTTAATAATAGTGAACCATGCTAGAAGAACTCTTGGTTTACTAATACGCAATTGTGAAGAATTTTCAAATCTCAGGGTTATTTCCTCTATCTACTACTGTTTAGGTCGCAGCAAACTTGAATATTGTAATGTAGTGTGGAATTCCCAGCCACGTCAAATACATAACAGCCATTGAATCAATTCAAAATAAATTTCTTAAATTTCTATTCTACAAGAAACACTACACTTATCCCATTATCACTACGAATACAATCTACTATTGAAAGAATTTAATTTTGTTAATCTGAGAAAACGTAGAGTACTAGCAAATATCATATTTGTATACAAACTGATAAATAATCAAGTCGACTAAACATCTCTATTATCACTATTGAATTTCAATACTCCTCGTATTTCGTCAAGGTCACATTTGTCTTTTCGAATCGACATGCCAAATTCACAGCATCACTACAATAGTCCAATCTCAACTATGTGTAGAAGCCTCAACAATGTACCCTCTGTAGACATCTTCTTTTCTAACTTGAATCAATTTAGAAAGCAACTGTATAGGCTTATTCCAAATTAGCTTCGGCATATATACACTTTCAATTTTTTACTTGTATCTCCTTCGTGCATCTGTACTTTATTCTAAGTTATCACCTTTTCTATTCAATCTAACCTTCACTCTCTTCAATGACCTATGCTAGGCATCTTTTTGTTATGATTTTGTTATTATTTGTTACCATTGATATCATTTACTCCTGATATACTATTATATTCACTTCAAATTGTTATAATTATTATTATATACTCCTGTTATTGGGCTTAGGCCTGTTGGATGTATTATGTCTTAAATAAAAATAAAAAAAATAAATAAACAACGTGTACGGTAGAGCAATCGTTTAGCAGCCTCATGACTTAAAACAGGGTTAAGGAGAGAGTATGCACAGAAAACTTACAAGATATTCATAAAAAAGTTGTCGAGAAGTTTACAAAAAAAACCCGGAGATTATGTTTGAATCGACTTATCAAAAAAAAGGGTCTCGACCGCTTTATTATTGAAATCTTGTAAGTGCCAAAAATTATTCTGTGCACACTCATTCATCATGGCCAGACCTTTCAAAACAATTTTGTCCCAAAATCTTTTTATTTTATTTTTCTAATAAATATAATTGATAACTTTGTTTAAAAGTTTTATTTATTGTACAGTCAAGAGCTAGAGGAGCTTTACACATTGGACTTTGTACCGTTCTTATTTCTTATTACAATCGCCGTAAGCCTTAGGTATAAGACTCTCAGTACAAATAAGTGTAAAGCTACATGTGCTCCTGACTATACCAACAATTCATACTTTTCCCATCCTCCATATATTAACCTCTCCCCCTCCTTGGGCCATCGGCTGACGAGTTTTATTTCATTTTTATCCTTGTACCTATTACGAATGTTACTGTAACTATTATGATGAATGGATGAATTCTCGTTCTTCACGGAAAATTAAATTTCCCCAACACCCGAGGTCGTTTTTCGAAGATTTAGCTCTCATTCGTTCAGAACAATGATTTTTTGAAATTAGGAAAACTCTCTTCGGAGCATTAGTCACCGTCGCTCCTTTCGAACCTCTCTACCTGTACCGTTTTAGATTTACTTTGCGTTGTGTTATTCAATTTGGGTGATGGAACGTAAGGGATGCGTGGAATGCAGGTAAATGCAATGACAGCCTGCACCCCCGTTATAAACAAGTGAACAGTGACGTAGATGCCACAGGATCGACCAATAAGTTATATACTCTACCCTACTTTGGTTTCGAAGAATCTATCCGAAAAGAGTTGCATAACTGGTATTGTTTTCAATGTAAAAAACAGAATATGCATTGCATATACCTTTGAATCAATCCAATGCTATACAAACATATGGATTTTTTTCCACACGCTCCACGAAATGCATACCTTCGATACGTATCTGGACCTTTAGAAGAGTAAGCAATCAGGAAGGAGGCACCCGCTTGAGGAGGATTCCGGCTTTATTCCCAGCAAAAACATGGAATGTTCATGATGCTGTGTAAGTAATAGTTCGGAAGGTTCCTATTTTTGTAATATCTCATATTTAGAGTAACCTTTACTATAATCCTATATCCTTTTTTAAGGTATTTCTGTAGTTAGTATCAGCCAAAAGTTTCAGCCGCAGCGTACAGTGAAATCCAATGCTTATATGATGCTGCTGGTCTCGAACTTTTGACAGAGCTTGTACACTCTGAATCACACCTCATGCATTGGATAGATGCGCTACACGTATAGAGAGCGGTGCTATAACCGTGGCAACACTGCACATACAGCCGATTGATATTGATGCTTCCATTTCACATTCCCGTACTCTACCACGCCACCATGAGTTTTTCTGCGCTGTACACTGTTGCCAATTCAACAAAGTTGGTCGTGCTTTTGTTCTGTGTCCAGTAAAATTAATATTTTTCAGCAGTCGATATTTTCAAAACTAAGCACTCAAAAATTACCATCATTTTTATAACGAGTGGTTTTCCAAAAAAATATTAAGATCCGTTCAGCGTCTATTATAAAAAATGTGAACAAAGTCCTACCCGTTAACGTGTTAGATATAGGTATCGCCTACAAAAAGTCCCATTTTTAATTGCAAATATCTGACAAACTGAAAGGTGGATCGATTTAAAAATTTGTGAGTCGGTTCAAGGAGGTTATGTTCATGTCATATCAAAATTTCAGGCGATTCCTAAGATTTGACCAAAATACAGAAATAAATTGTAGTTTTATCTCAGGTTGGAATAATAGGTTTAAGCCCTTAGATCATAGGAGCTATGCTAGATACGGTACTCAAGTTATTAGGGTTCTGAGGGGAGAGGAGATCAGCGTACTAAGCTATTCGTCTGGAAGCTACGTCATTGAGTTCGCTAGAGACACCCCTCTTAGAGTTACCCCTCTAATTCTTCAACCAATCGCTATACGATGCCGTATAATATATATATATATATATATATATATATATATATATATATATATATATATATATATATATATATATATATATATATATATATAAGAATCTTTTAAGTTCGGGTATGCAGTCAACAGGGGTATGGAAAAAAAGTGTACATTTTTTCTTTCAAGCTCGAGTCATTTATTGTCTCTTCATCAGAACTCTGCAATGAATTAAATTGAACATTATAAGATTTGAAAACCAAATAGGCATATGTGTACTTACAAAAGTGAGGTTAAAATCCCTTTCACTTGCAGCAATTTATAAAATACCATGTACAACAGACAACACTCTTGGTATAGTCATATATAGTTAAAACTTTGATCAAAATTGATCAAGATATCAAAATATAGTGTATTTTTAAAATTCTGAGCTCTTATGCGAGGTACATTGGTTAAATGAGTTGACAAATGACATGAATGATCATTGGATAGAGTGAATCATTATGAAAAAATAGATCTTGACTGTTGCCAAAACATGGTGAAAATAATTCACAACAAATCGGGTATAACTTGTAATTGAACGATTGTATGGCTCAAGAAACTGCCAGAGAAAATATGAGTTTTTGTTTTTTTTTAGAAAAGTGAAAAAAAACTTTAACTTTTCTAAAAACTCATATTTTCTCTGGCAGTCTCCTATGAGACATACCAAATCGTTCAATAAATGTTGACCCGTTTGGTTGATATATTTCACCGCATGTATGTGCAACGGTTAAGATCTGATTTTCATATGTCAATTGTCAACTTCATATTCAATGATCATTCATTTTTTTTGTCACCACTGCTTGAATCCAACATGACTCCATAAGACCATTTGGAATTTTAAAATGTTTAAACACTTATGTTTAAGTAATCTTGATCATTTGATCAAAGTTACTATATATTACATACCAAGAGTGTTGTCTTGTGACATGGTTTTTATAAATTGCGCAAGTGAAAGATTAACCTCACTTTGTAACTTATGCCTATTGTTTTCAAATCTTATAATGTTCAATTTCAATTCATGTAGAGTTCCTGATGAAGAGACATTGACTCGAAGCTGAATAGAAAAACATTTTTCCATACCCCTGTTGACTGCATACCCGAATTTAAAAAGGATTCTTCTTTAACTTAGACAGTCGTCTAACCTTCACAACTATATAAATATATTATATATATAGATATATAATCTAAGGTTCAGTCATTTAGTGGGAATGAAGCATCCACCAATCTAAGTGCTTATTCCTACAATGAGGCAAAAACTTGCGGAAGATTATACTAAGATAGAACAGCTGCAAATTAAACCACTACCAACTCCCAAGAAGAGACCAACCTACGATATAATGCAAAGGATACTGAAAGCCCTTTGTAGAAAACAAGAGAAATATTGAACTGTTTTTTAACAGTCATTAGCCACAACATGAGGATGCGTCCAAATTAAATATATAACATGTTGTGTTACTCTCTGTAATAATAATAAATAATTTTCTTTCACCTGCAAAATCCGAATTAGCGGCGGCGGCTTTTTTTTCCGAGCCGTTTTTTTCCGCGCCTTTTTTTCCGGCGGCTTTTGTTCCTGAATTTGATTTGATACGGATTCATTTTGCATCAATATGCACCACTTCACTAATTTTAGAAAATTTACGAAAAAGAATGCATACATTTTTTAATCTGACCTTAGTTTTATTCTTCCTCTATTACATATGATTTAATTTATGGAAAATATTCATTAAACATACAGAATCTATATACGGAAGTGCATATAGTTCGCCCCACGCAATAGAAAGACTATATATATATACTCAAGTTGTTTTATCGCTTTGCCTTTTGCAGTAGTTATTTCACTTGTTCTTGACACTTTTTTTGTTATTATAACCACAATCTGAAAACAAAATGAAATGGATCAAGGAATCTATACAAGTGTAGAAGGGCAAATAAATTACTGCGCACACCCAATTATTTTTCACACATTGAAAAATATTCAATTAGTCAGTAACTTGTATTCTAATTTTTGCCTATCACAAAAGACTGTTGAATTTAAAGATACTTCTCTATATACTCTTGACGTTTTGGAAAGTGTACCCGTTCCAGTTTTCAAAAAATCTTCTGTATGTAGATTAGAATTTCTCAGTTGTTTCGCTGTTTCTCTCGCAGTGATTGAACGCGGTCTTTTTTGACTAATGTTAAAGGAGTTCTGGATGATGAGATTAACTATTGATGAGACATTAACTTGTTTATTTGATGTATGGAGTGTTTTCCGGATAATGGAGTCAATCCATTATCGCTCTGCCAAATGCAAGATCTTCCAGTGAGGGTTTCCACGTGCGATCCATATCAGAAGAATTTGTTGATACACAGTTCTCACCAGATACTAAAATGAATGCGGATTCTTTTAGTTTTCTCTTCTTGTTATTGGGTTCTTTGGCTAGAATTGTCGTTCCATTTCATTCTACCATGTGGTTGCCATTAGGTTTCAAAATATGTTCTGATAATTTTGAACCTGTGATCTGTCAATTCCTAATAAAATCTCGATGTTCGTCCTTTTAATGGTCTTGGTGTCTCACCAATATAACTTTCACCACAAGAACAAGGTATATTATATATGTGTAAGGATTGATCTTAATGTGTTAATGTCATACTCGTTGCAAATCCGTTTAATCCTTTCAGATAATCCGGGGACATAAGGTATTGTGTTATTTTTGAGATGTATTGGTGGTTGTGTCTGTATTGAATTTATGATTTGGTTGTTTTGTGTATTGTTGTTTGTAATTTCATTGAGAGTCTTTTCCACAAATTTATTTGGATATGCTTTGTTCTTCAGGATTGATTTATGAACACAATTTCTTCTTTAAGTTGTTTTGTTGAATTGCATATCATTTTAGCTCTATTGTAGAGGCATTAAAATATAACCTTTTTGAGACTTGCGTGATGGTTCGAGTTGTAGTTGAGATATCTATTGGTGTGTGTTTTCTTTTGATATGATCTGATTTTCTCATCATGACATCTATAAAGGAAAGTTGGTTATTTTCCTCTGATTCCAATGTGAATTTATATGATCTAGAAATGAATTTAATTCCAGATGGCGAAGACATCATCAACATATCTCCACCACACGTTTGCACTATTTTGATAAATTTCAGTGAAAGTGTTCCATAAAAATATTACTCAAAATGAGAGATAATGGGGATCCCATAGCCATGCCAAACTCCTGTTGATATGAATTGGAAATAAGGTTTTTCCCGTACATAATTTCAGGAGTTCCATTATTGTGTTTACAGCCATCATTGTTCTATCATTCAATGATGTGTCCTTCGCTTTCAAAATTTTTAAAGATTTATCTATTGGAACATTTTTAAAAAGACTTACAACATCAAAACTCACTAAAAGGTCTCCATCTTGCATTTGTAATCCTTCTAGTTTCAGTGAGGGGTGTTTCTTATGAAAACAGGAACGGATACAGTACCCGAGAGAGTATACCGGGAGATTCTCTGAGGTGGTTCACCCCTATAACGTTTTTATTATTAAAGATAGAAAAACGAAATTTAGGGGTTGTGTATTATAGTTCAATTAACATTTTTTGGCATATTTACTTGCTCTGCCGTACTTTCGGCTTTACCGGAAATGACCCCAACTTTCGATTTTTGAATGGGACATTATATATATATATATTGTTACTTATTTCCAACGCGAATGATATTCTTAATCTAACAACACCTCATTTGTCAATATTTGACAATTAAAGTCATTTTTATACCAATTTTTATTTTTATAGAATGCCATGGATCGTGTAGATCGCTTCATTCTTGATCAAGTAACATGGGTAAAAAAGACGACTTTGAGGCTTATGACTTCACAGTCGCTTAAAGAATTATTTTAAAGTCGCAAATATGAATTTTTCTTGTTAACTTGATTTTTACAAATGGAAAGGGGGTGGCTCGTCGGCTTTTTGTGAAAGACCATTTTCTTACGAATAATTTGATACCACACATTTCACTTTATTTTCACTATTTTTCTGAATAATTTCAAGAAGCGATCATTAATACAAATAATACGTATTCGGTATACTTATGCACTAAGTCCTGTTATTCTAGTTATCCGTGACAAACAATTGAAGTTGTTGCTAGGACTACCTTAACAAATAGGCTAATGAATATGCTGTCACTTTAAAAAATGTATTTGTTGCGTAGTTCATAATTTGATATGGAAAATCATACTAGAAACGAGAAAATTGACATGCTGCTAATTATCGGAGAAGCAAAAAAGAATGCAACTGATGCAGCTCGAATTTATGCTCAGAGATTCCCTAATCGTCGCCATTATTTTCCAAAACTGGAAAGGAAAATGCGAAATGAACCAGAAAAAAATGCTAATAACTTCATCGTCAGTGAAGAAAAAGAAATAGACGTGTGCCTATGTTGAAGTGAATTGTACGGCGTCAATTCGCCAAATTGTTTCTGAGTGTGATATAAGTTATTCGTCCGTTTGGAGAATTCTTCACAAATATAATTATCGATCATTCAAGTACCAACTACACCAACATCTTTACGATAACGACCACAACCGAAGATTAACTTATTGCAACTGGTTTTTGACTAAATACAGAGATGTACGTTTTCCAAATAAAATAATTTATTCAGATGAAACTCGATTCACCAACTTGGATCTGTTTAATCTGAATAATAAAAGGTACTGGTCTCAACCAAATTAACATCTGATGCAAGAAGGAAATTTTCAAGAGCGATTTGCTTTCAATTGCTGGATGGGTATTATCGGAGGAAAACTTTCGGGGACAATAATTTTCGGCTGACAACTTACTGCGGAACGATATCTACAGTTCCTTAGAAATCAAATTAATGATTTCATCGAAGATTTGCCACTGGCTAACCAAGTTGATATCTATTTTCATCAAGATGGAGTGCCTCCTCACAATTCTCAAGTCGTAAGAGAACATCTGAATGACATCTTCCCAGGAACTTATGAATCTATTCCTGCGAGGTACATTCTTAATTTGTCATATTTTTTCATAATGTATTATTTCTTTTTCATATTCTAGATCACCAAATCCTACTCCGCTAGATTTTTTCTCTAGGGAACAATTGAAAATCAGGTGTATACCACAGCAACAGCTACTCGTGAAGAACTGGAGTATAGAGAGTTCAGAATTTAAATTTCATGAAACAGTCAAAAATCTATCTGTGTTCAATGATGATGAAATGGACTTGTTGAAACTAGGTCTCAAATTTGCTATGGAATCTGACTTTTCTGAGAGAAAACTTTTAGAGTTTGCTGTTGATATAGAAGTTGTCTCAGAATATTTGACCAGAGATTATGATCAGAGAAAGACTAATCGCAATGATATCCAGAATATTTTATATAAACTTAAACGTCAAAGACGTGATACCAACCATCACAACCAAAAAACTTATCTCTCAGTACTTAAAAGCATTCAATCCAAAATAAAAATAATAACTTAATTATTTCAAAAGCAGACAAAGGTAATTGGTTGGTAATTCTCAAAAACTAAACCTTATATCAATATAAAGAAAGATTTCTTGTTAGAATATTCTGCTCCCTACTCTTTGATTTCTAGCAATCCGGTTATGCCAAGGTTATACGGACTCCCAAAGATCCACAAGATCGAAACGCCAATTAGACCAGTAGTAAGCTTCACCAACACACCAGTATCAACTTTAGCCTCTTTCACTTACAATATTATTAAAGATTTAACAAGATTAAAACCCACATACTCGGTAAGTAATACCCTAGATCTAATACAGAGACTCAACAACGTAGATTTACCAGCTCAGAACTGTTCTTTTCACTTCAGTCCCAAAATCTGACACACTGCCCTTAGTCAAGGAAATCCTAAATCTATCTAATATCGATGATGATGATTGTATAACCCACATTTTGACTCTTCTCAATTTTTGTCTTTCACAGGATCTTTTCGTTTTCAACAACAAATATTATCAGCAACCAGAAGGCCTTGCTATGGGAAGCTGCTTATCACCTTCCCTAGCAGATATTTTCATGAATAATTCAGAAAACAGGTTTATTGTCACTGAAAACAACCCTGAAATCTTACACTGGTACAGGTACGTTGATGATTGTCTAGTCTTCCTCAAAGGCAACGAAGATACTGCGGTTAGTCTCTTGAACAAAATCAATTCCATACACCCTAGTATTAAATTCACTCTTGAAATTGAAGAAAATAATAAATTAATTTTTTTAGATCTATCTATTCACAAAAATTGTAACACCTTAAACTTTAGCATTTATAGGAAACCAACACAGACTGACCATGTCATACCGAACTTTTCAAATCACCCACATCAGCATAAAATGGGTGCTTTTAATTACTATATACACAGACTTTTAAATACACCTCTCTCTACATTCAATTACCGAGCAGAGATTAACATTTTGAAACAAATAGCTTCCAATAATTACTACAACCCTAATTTGATTTATTCTCTTATTCAGAAAATTAAAAACAAAAAAGAATTAAATTTAGCAGTTCCACAAACTGAACCTACAAAATGTATTTCACTTCCTTTCGTAAATGATCACATTTCAAATAAAATTGCAGGTTGCATAACCAAAAATTGTAAGGAAAATGTCAAAGTGGCATTCAAAACAACGAACAATTTAAATAGACATCTTGTCAAAAGTAAAGACAAAATTGATAAACTTTCTAAGAGGGGTATTTACAAATTAAATTGTGAAGATTGTACAGCGTAGACCTGTAGACCTTTGGAAGTTCGAATAACCGAACACCTTAATGTAAATAAAAAATCAGCCTTTGGCCATCACCTTAGATTCAATAAACACAATTTTAGCCCGAATAGAAATTCAAAAATTCTACATGAAATCAGACAAAAGAACAACACGAAGTTAGATTTCATGGAGGACTTTTACATTAACAAAGAATTGAAAAACAATGACCTTTGTCTGAATTCACAAGTCAATTTAAATAGATCGTTTATCCCACTTCACAGACGTCTGCAATAAATAAATAAAAGAATTCCAATATAATTTCATCAATCTCTTACTTCTCGATGATGATTCACTTCAGAAATACTTTCGCATTTGTTCCTAGCCAACTTCCACTCTGAGAACACTTTTTCACTCTAGAGTCACTCTTCTTCACTCCAAAATGGAATAGAACGCCATCTACGTTTACCACTTTCTGTATAATATGTTCCTAAGGTTCAATGTCATATGTCACTCTTGTCATTGTCAACGACAACATCCGATTCCTTCTTCACTTCAACATTGACTTCCATGAAACCATGTGGAATTCAATTTTAAAATAATGAATTACATCAATTGAAAACACTTGAGTGTTTTAACACGCTTTATATTAGCTTCACTTGTATGTTTGTTTGTTTGTTTGTTTGTAACCGACTCCTTTGGGCGCGATTTTGACCCACTTCGAGACGTCCGAATGATTTGAAATTTGGCAGGTGTACATAATTCCGGTGACAATGCATTAAGAAATTTTTGTGTGAAGAAAAAAACAAAATGGCGGCTCCAATATGGCGTACGAGTTTTGTGATTATGGTCCGATTCGCTTCAAAATTGGTATCCAAAAGTTTTTGTGGTCGGAGATTATGATTCTTTTTCAAAATTGAAAAATTCGAAATGGCGGTCCAAAATGGGGGACGAGTTTTGTGATTATTGTCTGATTCTATTCAAAATTGGTATGTGGGGGTTTTTGGGGTCGACTATTATGATTCTTCTGTGAAAATTGGAAAATTCAAGATGGAGGCCGAGTTTTGTGATTATGGTCCGATTCGCTTCAAATTTGGTATCTGAAGGTTTTTGTGGTCGGAGATCATGATTCTTTTGTCAAAATTGAAAAATTCGAGATGGCGGCTCCAAAATGGTGGACAAGTTTTGTGATTATGGTCTGATTCTATTCAAAATTGATATGTGAGGGTTTTTGGGGTCGAAAATTATGATTCATTTGTAAAAAATGGAAAATTCAAGATGGCGGCTTCAAAATGGCGGCCGAGTTTTGTGATTATGGTCTGATTCTATTCAAAATTGATATGTGGGGGTTTTTGGGGTTGAATATTATGATTCTCTTATAAAAATTGAAAAATTCAAGATGGCGTCTTCAAAATGGCGGCCGAGTTTTGTGATTATGGTCTGATTCTATCCAAAATTGGTATGTGGGGGTTTTTGGGGTCGAATATTATGATTTCTTTTGTGAAAATTGGAAACTTCAATATGGCGGCTTTAAAATGGCGGCCGAGTTTTGTTATTATGGTCTGATTCTATTCAAAATTGGTGTGTGGGGGTTGTTAGGGTCGGAGATAATGATTACCTAATTTGATAAGATCATTCCATTTTTAAATTTGCAAAAAAATAATAAAAATAATAGTTTAAAAAAAACTAAAAAAACACGTTTTTTTAAATGAACCACACTAAAAAGTAGGAAATAAATAATAGTTTTAAAAAACTAAAAAACACGCTTTTATAGAAAACCAGACTAATGAAATAGAAAATAAGAAAAAAAATTATTTTATTTAAAAAAAAGCGTGGGGTGCATGGTATCAATAATTATATAGTACATTATACACCGTGGCGATACCATGTACCCCACGCTCTTTTTTAAATAAAATAATTTTTTTTCTTATTTTCTATTTTTTTAGTCTGGTTTTCTATAAAAGCGTGTTTTTTAGTTTTTCCAAACTATTATTTTTCAAGAAATGTTTTAACATGTTATATGTACCAAAGGTTTTCACCTATTTTATACAAACTGGAAACTGTTTTGATGGACTTCTTGTAAACCTGACGAGTAAGTCACCTAAAATTTTGATCTTTCAAAATGTCAAAATATTTTATACATAATTTCATGAGGTATTACTTACTTGCAGGTACGCACTGATGATGACTATTATATAGTCGAAAGCGCTCTGCTACGATTTTAAAAATAAAAGTAATTTTGCACGAAATACAAATTTCTTTCAAACCTACTATTTCATTACGTGCACACAGCTCCAAAAAACTTCAATAAAGTAAGGGTGGCATTCCAGAACATCACTGCGGAACAGCTAATCGGTGCGCGCAACAATTGAAAAAGTTGAACTTTGCCGTGATCAAGGAGGAGGTCATTTTGAAAATTTAGAACCTTAATGGACTAATTTGCGACTTTAAAATAATTCTTAAAACGACTGCTGTGACGTCATAAGCCTCAAAGTCGTATTTTTCCCATGTTTCTTGATCAAGAATGAAGCGATTCACACGATCCATGGCATTCTAGATCGAAAAATAAAAATTGGAATAAAAATGACTTTATTTATTGAATATTGACAAGTGAGGTGCTGTTGGATTTAGAATGTCATTCTCGATCGAAATAAGTAAAGATATAGAGGATGTCCCATTTAAAAATCGAAAGTTGGGGTCATTTCCAGTCAAACCGGAAGTACGGCAAAGCAAGTGAATATGTCAAAAAATGTAAATTGAACTATAATACACAACCCCCAAATTTCGTTTTTCTATCTTCAATAATAAAAAAGTTATAGGGGTGAGCTACCTTGGAGAATCGCCCGGTATAGAGAAGTATCTTTAAAATCAATTTTTTTTCATAGGCAAAAATTAGAATACTGACCAATTGAATATTTTTCAATTAGTGAAAAATTATTTGGTGTACGCAGTAACTTATTTCTCAATTTATTTGCCCTTCTACACTTGTATAGATTCATTTGATTTTGTTTTCAGATTGTGGAAGGTTATAATCCCAAAAAAGTGTCAAGCATGAGTATTCCACCACAAAAAACAAGCTTCAAGCAATCATTTCACTTGGTTCTAGGTTGAATTTATAAAATATAGACCTTTGGTCAGAAATATCATTATCTTGTAGACAGCACGTATCTCCATAGAAAAAATTAACAGAAATTTGGTAACAGTGTGAAAACAGAAACGGTCGTCGCGCCAGAAACGAAATATTAGTATATGCGCAAGGGTGTCATATGTTATTCCTTCAAAATCTTCCGAAATGAAATAGCAATTGGAATGTTCTACAGTATTATGATGGTGATGATGATGAATGAAAGTTTACACACAATTATGATAAAAATATGATAATGGTGTTTCTAATGAATAGACTTCAAAAACTATGTGATAGAAGAAAACAACAATCTGTGATTTTTATATACTTCTTAATAAACAACATTAAATATGATAAATGTACACTTATAAATTCTATAAACTTTTCTGTGCCAAAAGTCAAGCTTAGACCCAAATGTGATAAACTTTTTAGTATTAAGTACCCATCTGACGATCCTTTAAGCCAAATGTTAATACTTTGTAACAACCTCTTCAATGACAAGGATGTGGATTTCTTTAGTACTGATGTGAAAGCCCTAAAGGAACTTACAATGTAATGCTTCACTCCCACCCCTTGTCTAAAATTTCACTCATTAACTTCTGTATGTATCTGTCTGTAATCTCTGTATATATATATATATATATATATATATTTTCATTTTATTTTTTCAAGTGTTAGTGTTAAGGAAACTATATTGCGTCTTGCATTTTAATTACTCCTGGGTGTTCTGTAAGACCTCAATTAAATAAATAAATAAATAAATAAATTAGATCATATTTATCAGTTGCTGTGACAGTAACATACAAGATGGGATAAAAAGGGCGTATCTGGAAATTTCTTTTTCACAGTATATTCAGAACGAGCTGAGAAAGCATACCTACCCCATTTCGGATTTTGTATCTCAATACTCACCCTGGAAACTACCCCGTATTCAAAAAAATCTCCAAAACAGAGTTAATTCATCGTTTCTGGAAATTTATTTTTCACTATATATCCAAAACGAGTTGAGAAAGCATGCCTACCCCATTTCATATTTTGTACTCGATACTCACCCTAGAAACTACCCCGTATTCAAAAAAATTCCAAACAGAGTTAATTCATCGTTTCTGGAAATTTATTTTTCACTATATATCAAAACGAGTGAGAAAGCATCCTACCCCATTTCGATTTGGTATATCAATTCTCACCCTGGAAACTACCCCCGTATTCAAAAAAATCTCCAGAACAGACCTAATTAATCGTTTCTGGAAATTTCTTTTTTACTCTATATTCAAAACGAGTTGAGAAAGCATACCTACCCCATTTTGGATTTTGTATCTCAATACTCACCCTGGAAACTGTATTGAGATACAAAATCCGAAATGGGGTAGGTATGCTTTCTCAGCTGGTTTTGAATATAGAGTGAAAAATAAATGTCCAGAAACGATGAATTAACCTGAGGGTTTTTGTTTTGAAGTTTATACCGGGGGGTTCTGTTATGTTCAGAGAACATCGTGGGAACCTAGGGAAAGAAGGTAGGAGTTGGTGTTCTTCTTAAATTTCTGAAGGTTGTATGCCCCGGGGAACACCTCCCTAGGCAATGAGTTCCAAAGCCTCGCTGTTCGTTGGATGAACGAGTCTTTGGAAAGTGATGTTCTGCAGGTCTCCAAAGTGACCACGAAGGGGTGTGATGACTGAACTTGACGGGTTAATCTCGAAGAGACTGCCAAAGCAGGAACGATTGTTGATATTTCAGAAGAGCATCGCCCATGAAAATATCTATAAAATAGAGACAAATCGCCAACTTTTCTACGGTGTTCCAGACAAGTGAGCGAGTTTGTAAGCGAGGCATCACCGACGAGACGTATTGCCCTTTTTTGGACAGAATCCAATAGCCTCAGGATATGTTTAGGTGCCGCACTCCAAATATGGGAACAGTATTCCAGGACAGGTCGGATCTGTGCCTTATAGATCATAAGCAGCTGACTGGGGGTGAAATAGCTCTTGGCACGAAACAGAAAACCAAGTTTTTGGGATGCACTTTTGGCAATGGACCTCACGTGATTTTCCCAGGAAAGGTTATTGCTGATAGTAATACCAAGCATCGATATGGATGGCTTCAGTGGTATGGTTACTCCTGACAAAGTTATGTTAGGCACAGTGAGATCGGCTTTCCTAGAGAAAAGACATGCTTGTGTTTTGTTTGCATTGAATTCTACCAAGTTATTAGATCCCCACTCGAGAATTGTTGCTAAGTCCATATTTATATTATTAACATTTCTTCCTCGTTCATTTCTGGTTTCACGGGCTGATATAGGGGCCCTGGAAGAGAAAGCGGTATGGAGGGTACTATCATCGGCAAATGATGAATTAACTCTGTTCTGGAGATTTTTTAGGATACGGGAGTAGTTTCCAGGGTGAGTATTGAGATACAAAATCTGAAATGGGGTAGGCATGCTTCCCAGTCGTTTTGAATATAGAGTGAAAAAGAAATTTCCAGAAACGATGAATTAACTCCGTATTAGAGATTTTTTTTAATACGGGGGTAGTTTCCAGGGTGCGTATTGAGATACAAAATCCGAAATGGGGTAGGTATGCTTTCTCAGCTCGTTCTGAATATACTGTGAAAAAGAAATTTCCAGATACGCCCTTTTTATCCCATCTTGTATGTTATTGTCACAGCCACTGATAAATATGATCTTATGATTTATTAGAAACACCATTATCATATTGTTATCATAATTCTGTGTAAGCTTTCATTCATCATCATCACCATCATGATACTGTAGAAAATTCCAATTGCTATTTCATTTCGGAAGATTTTGAAGGAATAACATATGACACCCTTGCGCATATACTAATATTTCGTTTCTAGCGCGACGACCGTTCCTGTTTTCACACTGGTAAATTTGGTCAATACTTCTGGGGTTGTGGTTTTGTACCCTGGTTGGCAACTCTACCTCCAGTTTCAAGTCAAAACTAGATAGCACATCACATGAATTCTCGAAATTAGGATAGAGTTGAGAATAGCAATTAAAATGCATATTGCCTCATATTCAAATAGTAATAGTGAATTAGAATGGTATAATATAATACTCGAAGCATACAAAAATAAACAAAACGGCTACGGTGAGAATAATACTTTCGAACACACCAATATATATATTCTTGTTTTTCTGTCACAAATTTAGACTTTATTGTTCTTTTCATAATCAGTGAGAATTCTCGGAAAGTTTTGACTCAAATAGCTAGACCACTATAATATAGAAAGTTTAGTGGAATTTATAAACAGAGTTCAATGAACCTCCCAATCAACAACGAAATAAAATCACCGAATCAAGCTCATAATTTTAGATTGTAATGAATCCCCTTTTAAACAAATAGTTCTCTCAAATATCTCAATCTGTCACTTTTCAAACCCAGTTCATACTTTATTTTTTCCTTGTAAATTATTATGGAAGGAGACCATTCATGTTCCTTCCATCTGAATTAAGTGGAGTCCATTCTAATAATAATGTCATTTACTTCGGCGCCATGTTACATTCTATTTTTGATAGGAAGACTATTTCATAAATGATTAGGACACATTCAGGTTTTATATTGGTACTGTTTAAAAATAATGAGGACTATTTTTAAGAATAAATTACGTTTCCGCTGAGGATTCTTCTAGATTTGTAAGAGGATTAAAATACTTCAACTGAAACATATACGAATCCAAGCAGCTTAATGGAAGCGTTGATGATAAAATTAGGAAATTAGGAATTATAAATAGCAATATGGAGGAAAGTGGATCCTATCTTTCCAAATATAGTTTGAATTGAAATTCAAAGTAAGATATGGTATTATACTCCAGTATGATACATATGATTATTCTACGATTTTTTTCAGGAGATATAGAATGAATGATTACATCGTAAGTCAGGAGTTTTGGGGTATTTTTTTTTCAGGAAACATTTCTGTGTTAGATTTGATAATCGTTGACTATGGCATTAAATTATTTCTCCAGTAATCTGCTATAACTATTACGCTAGGCGTTGGTATATAGAAATTATTCATGGTTTTTTATAACCCTGAACTTAGAGCAGTTTTTGACAACTTGAAATAAATGTACAAAAAATAACATTATTTTTGATTGATAATCGGAATAGATAGTCCCTAACATTATATTTGAGGAAATTGATACTAGTTAAGGTTGGGAAAATCATTGAAACGGCTTCGATTTTGATGATTTCATTCGAAACGTTTGTTATATTCAATTATTCGAAATCAGAAACCTAAGTGAAGGAGCAGATCATTTTTTTAGCGGTATTCAATTTGTTGCTTTCCGATGGTTCTAAGTAAACCTCAGCAACACTAATGCACACTTGCAAAAGTTCTTCGAAAACAGTGCCCTATGTAGAAATCATTAAAAATAGTCCCAATCGAGGGTCCACCTCCAACTGTATTCGTTGTGAGCAAGACTGGTAATGCCCACTAGTGACTCGATAGCTGAAGTTTTCCTAGTTTATTTTCCATACTCACAATTTCAATTTCTAAATAATCTACCACGATGTAACAATTTTATGCTCACTACTAGCTCCAGATGAATCTGAAGTTTTTTTTAGTAAAAAAAAAAGTAAGTAAATGATAAAAAATATGTGTACTGATACGAAAGTTTACCGCATTTGGAGGTTTTGTATTTCAAGTATGTGTACTTTTAGGTACTGCAAGTAATGTGCTCATTGGTTTATTATGGTCGCAGGTTCATAAGGTCTTAAGAACATAAAAAAGTGAGGGTGCCAAGTTGTTTAACAAATTTAAAAAAGTACTCATATAACCCTGTCTAGCTTTAACCTGGCGGAAAACCACTAAATAACATCAGATTCAACGCAAAACTAATGGGATTCTCAAATAATATAATAATCAGGAAAGGAATGAAGTTCACAATTTTAGTTGAATATGGGATCCCTCTTTTACCCTTGCAAGGATGTGAGAACGTTGAACGGTCCCTAAATAATACTAACACGTTCAACAGTCTCTAACACTCATGATTATCAACAAAATATTGCGTATTGCTTATACAGTACAAGTAACGATGTTTACTCTCAGTACTTAAAGTGCATTACACTTAACATTAGTTCACATGTAAGGCTCATTGCTTTTGTAACCGAAACCAGTTCGTGATAATTAAAACACAAATCCTCTGCGAGGTTCTTATCTTCGTCCTGATATAATGCCAGTTTATGATAGACAACTCGGAAAAACATCAAAAGTATCTCTGTCCATTGTTCATAAGGCTGATCAGTTCACAACACCGACCAGGCGTTCCCGAACTCGCAGCTTAAGTCGCTATTTTTTTTATCACCGGCTCAACTCCGTCTCACGGAACTTGTTATACTTTCATCGTCCACTTCGAGGCGATCATATGGAAAACGGAAAACGTCTGAAATATTTGAAAACCTCACGTGCTAGAATTAAAGATTGAAATATCGTGGAATAACAGAACACTTATCTCTTTGCTGCAGCTTATGTGATGCCGTTGGAAATGTATAAAATTTACAGGTACTATTTTTGCAATCGACTACAAAGCAATAGCGATGGCTCGTTATTATATGATTACCAGGATTATTAGCTACTCCTGCCACCATGGGCGCTGTCATAGTTTCATCTATATACAGGGTGGCCCACCACATTCGCCTCTGTATTTCTACGAGAAATGAAGAGAGTTAGGGAAAAACTTTTAGCACAGTTATATGTGGGTCCATGAGGAGCATATTCCAAAATTATTTTGAAATATATAGGGTGATCCCCAAAAAAATTACATACCAAAGTTATATTTTTTCTTATGGAACACCCTATATTTCTTTATATTTATAGATACTATAGACAAAATAAAGGTGAGTTACTATTATATTTCCCATACTTAAAACTGACCGTTTCTGAGAAATTTTGAAAAATTTAAAAATACAGACCATAATTTGAAAATTGTTTTCACCCTGTAACGTGTAACGAGCTGCTCGTGATTAAATGTACTGCTTAGCTCAAAGGTTAAAGTTAACTACTACATGAAATTTTTAATGCAATATTATACAGAGTGGCGAAAAAAATTGCCTCAAAATTTGGACACACATTTAATTAAATAACTTCTTAAAGTTGAATGGAACACCCCGTATTTAGTGGCGTAATTTGACGCATAATTAGATTCCTTTCTAAACTATATTAGGGTTCCCTATACCTATCTCTTCTGCTTTTTACACAAAAGGCGTTTTTATATTTTACTTATGAGTAATTTTTTTATCTTAAAAATGAAACACACTGTATTGTAATGAAAAGCTTGAAAAGCGTTTTAAAAACCTTTTTATTAAGGAATACGTAGATTCGCTAGAAGCAGAAGTTTAAATTTTTGAAAATACGGTGTATCTAAAGTAAAATGCAGGCAAATGTAAAACTCAAATTTATTGCCATTTCTGAAATATTAAAGCATTCTTCAAAATAAGAAGATGCACGTGTCTTAATTATTGAGGCGAAATATGTTAAATTCGCTTGTTTCTTAGCAAATTAGACTTCATATTGAAATAAATACCAAAATTACAATATGGGGTCAATAAAAACATACATTTACGATTTCCTATAAAACCTATTATGCTATTTTTTTAATAATATTAGGCTCCGGCCTAGATGACGGTAATCATTATTATGAAACAAAAAGTATTTGACAGTGACACAACTTGTTAATCAAACCATTATCATTGTTTTAACTAGTTTAAATTCATTGTCTTTTTGAGCATTTATTGAAATAATAAACTACTTAAGATTCTTAATTTTTCGATAAAATGACTTCAAAAATGCTTTTTAAGCATCTCATTACAATACAGTGTGTTTCATTTTTAAGATAAAAAAATTACTAATAAGTAAAATATAAAAACGCCTTTTGTGTAAAAAGCAGAAGAGATAGGTATAGGGAACCCTAATATAGTTTTGAAGGGAATCTAATTCTGCGTCAAATAACGCCACCAAATACGGGGTGTTCCATTCAACTTTAAGAAGTTATTTAATTAAATGTGTGTCCAAATTTTGAGGCAATTTTTTTCGCCACTCTGTATAATATTGCATTAAAAATTTCATGTAGTAGTTAACTTCAACCTTTGAGCTAAGCAGTACATTTAATCACGAGCAGCTCGTTACACGTTACAGGGTGAAAACAATTTTCAAATTATAATCTGTATTTTTAAATTTTTCAAAATTTCTCAAACGGTCAGTTTTAAGTATGGGAAATATAATAGTAACTCACCTTTATTTTGTCTATAGAATCTAAAAATATAAAAAAATATAGGGTGTTCCATAAGAAAAAATATAACTTTGGTATGTAATTTTTTTGGGGATCACCCTATATATTTCAAAATAATTTTGGAATATGCTCTTCATGGACCCACATATGACTGTGCTAAATGTTTTCCCCTAACTCTCTTCATTTCTCGTAGAAATACCGAGGCAAATGTGGTGGGCCACCCTGTATATATATATATATATATATATATGTATAATTTATTGACTTGAAATAGGAATCCTAATATACAAGGTGGATAATTTAAGATATAAAAATTTTACTTAACTAAAATCATACAAACAAGTAAAGTACATTAAGTACATAAATAACATATAAATATATACACAGACATACCAGGTGACACAGAATATCATGCCACCCCTGTAACTTCTGCATTCGAGAACGGATTTTTCTGGAATTTGGTACAGTTATATAAGCCACCATTTCGGATTTGATCACATTACAATACAATATGGCGGACTCCCATTTTTTCTGGAAATGCCAGTAACTTTGTTTTTTCAAATTGAACACCCTGTATATTTTCACATATTCGAATTCAACAGGTCGAAACAAGTCCAAACCCTACGTAAAATGTCATTTTTTTAAAACAATTGAAATTGAAATTGTTTTTTTATTTTACCTCGTGGATAAATGAGATTTGGTAGAAGCTATTCACAATGAGTCGCAAATAACAGAAAAATTTGATTTTTTCTGGAAAATTATTTTTTGTGTCACTTACTGGTTAATCAATTAAGTAACATCACATTTTGATCAAAAATTCATTTTTTTCAAATGGAACCCCTATGGGCCACCTACAATATGATATATCATTTTTGTATTCCGGTGCAGTAACAAATTGTATGAATTCAAAAATCTACAACTAGTTCATGAGTTTCCTTGCAGTTCGAAGAATTTTTCAACTTGGTGAACTGTAGAAAACAACATTTCTGAATCTTGTCAACTAATTGTGTAAGTTATACTTATAAGCACGATAATGGTGTTTTTTTTAATTCTTCTAGCTTTTTCTCGACTTACATTGCATTGGTATTCCGATTCCCGCGTCGAAGCGGTTGGATCAAACTCAACATAAGCAAAACATTCATTTCTGCCTCCTCACTTACGATCATCTTCTCCATTCTTGGGTTCTTTTCTGTGTGGGTATCGTTCAGCGTATAACTGACAAGCGGCGACACTGTTTTTAAGACATTCTCCGCAACATATCAACCTGTTCACTTTTTGTGAACCTATAATTTTGATTTTACATTTCTACTAAACTAATTTTCGAGATTTGAGATGAAAGATGACAGCGAAACACAATTAGTTGACAAGATTCAGAAATGTTGTTTTCCACAGCTTACTAAGTTGAAAAATTATTCGAACTGCAAGGAAACTCATGAACTAGTTGTAGATTTTTGAATGTATACAATTTGTTACTGCACCGAAATACAAAAATGATATGTATTTTTTTTTCCTTAATGAATGTTCCAGACAGACAGGTAGGTGGCCCATATGGGTTTCATTGGAAAAAAATTAATTTTTGATCAAAATGTGATGTGACTGAATTGATTCATCAATAAATGACACAAAAAATAATTTTTCAGAAAAAATTATGTTAGCCTTGACCAAATCTCATTTATCCACGAGGTAAAATGAAAAAACAATTTTAATTTCAATTGTTTCAAAAAAATTAGATTTGACATGAGGTTTGGACTTGTTTTGACCTGTTGAACTTGAATATGTAAAAATATACAGGGTGTTCTATTCGAAAAAACAAACTTGCTGGCATTTGCAGAAAAACCGGAAGTCCGCCATATTGGATTGTAATGTGATCAAATCCGAAATGGTTGCTTATATAACTGTACCAAATTTCAGAAAAATCCGTTCTCGAATGCAGAAGTTACAGGGGTGGCCCGATATCCTGCGTCACCCGGTATACACTAAGGTAGGTATTTATAATTTTACATAAATGACGATACATAAAAATTCAATTAGACTTAAATCAAGCTCCTTTATGAATATATTTTAGTAATTCAATCCTGAACGTTTCAAATACTGCCTCCAGCCTAATTGCACACAGCGAATAGATAGCACATATTCCACATTTTCGCTACCCAATATAAATACTATTTTGCCTTGTCCTGTTTTCATTCCAGATAATACTGCCAATTTGTCTCAGGGCTGTTTCTTCATGCATGTGCATCGATTATATCCTCCATAAATTGAATGCATTTTAAGATGGTAGCTAGTCAGTATCGTATCCTAGTTAGTTCATTTTCTCTTCAAGAACAATTCCTTCTACCATATGTCTCGTCATACAATGACTTGGGCATGTTCAGAAGAGAACATTTTTTTGTTTTTGCCACTATTTTACTGATGTCTTCCTATTGATTCAAGACATTTGTGATAAATTCTCACGACAATTGTACACTTTGTATAAGTTTCTCTTTATATATTTTCCATAGAGAGAGCGAGAAAGCTGATTATTTGGCCTCTGACAAACAAATAAATTGAAATAATATGAGACACCCAGGCAGCTCCAACAGGATAGACTCCAAACTGCGGTCGAACCGAACCGAATTATTGAAAGACTAGAAATGTCAGAGCTGCTAACAAATCCACAAAAAGCTGGAGCATAATAAGCGTTCTCAGAGGAAAACAAAGAATACATCAGATATTAAATTCCATATATCCTCATTATTATTATTATACTGTAGCCATCAAATTAACTAAACACCTAACACCTTCAAACAACTTGGATACCTGTAAGTCGAATCTCTATGTTGAAGAAAACTTCCACTTTGATTCGATAAATGTGACTAAATTAAAAGAAACATCAGAATAACTAAAATAAAAAGGCATCTGAAGATCTTACCAAACACTTGGATTACCTAATGATTATAAATTGTTCACTAAGAATATTTCAGAAAAAAGTTTGATGATGTTGATCGACGGAAAAGTCATCATATCAATGAAGAGGTTATTGATTGTCTCGAATAATGCAGTTTCTAATTCCTAAATATGAGTAAGAAAGTAGTGTTAAATGTAAAATAGACCAATAAATCTGTCTATCTACGAGGTTGCAGTCTATCGCTCACTAATCATGAACCTAAAACAGATGATTGATCAATCAAAGCATACACTATGTCTATAAATGTATGAAACATGAATTGAATAAAATGTTATTGAACAACGAAATAATACAATAAAATTGTAGTCCAGAATCGATATCACGTACATGAAATCAGGTAGTAGCGCTTTTTTCACACAATGTTCGGGATGACGTGGGGCTACTTTGATCAAGTTTTCGACCTCGGGGCCCTCCGGAACTTAGTTTCCCAGCCCAAAAACTACAATTTTTTGGCACATTTTTCAGTTTTTGGCTATTTTAACCATGAACGAGTGTTTTTTCGACAATGACTATGGTTACCTTTGTTAAACTAGGTAGATTTTGCTGAATTTTTTGTTTCCGAGATACAGCTTTTCAAAATTTGAAATTTTTTTCAAATTTGCAAATTTTTTGCAATGATAAAATAACCACGGCCAACGTTCGGTATGTAAATTGTGACGTTATATTCGTTGTTGTAGTGTCATTCAGATATCAGGATGTCGGAAACCGGATCTTCAAAGAGTTCCACGTGTTTTATATGTGGTGAGAGTTTGCGGGAAGGAGACGTTGTACTTGTATATTAATGTGTGTGTGTGTTGTGAAAAATGCCATTTGCATAAAAAAATAAATATTTGTTCAAACTCCACTCGATTTTGTTTTCAAAAGAAAGGGTTGCTGAGGGTGGGGGGGATTTTGATCACTGCTCATGAAATTGTTTAATACAGGCTCAGAGGCAAGTACTCGCAGTTGGGATGTTTCGAACATGCATACTCCCTCATCCCCCCCCCCCACGCCTTTCTAAAATGTACATTTTGTAAAAATTCACTGAATTCGCTGAACCATATAAAAGTGAATTGTGTTGATACGAGGGCAATTTTATGAAAAACAAGAGAAATTGCTGAAAATTTGCAAATTTGAAAAAAAACCTCCAAACTTTGAAGAACTGCATCTACAGCAAATTCTTTCTTGTTAAAAAAAAGGTATTTATAGTCATGGTCGAAAAATCACTCATTCATGGTCAAAATGGCCGAAAACTGAAAAAAGTGCCAAAAAATTGCAGTTTTTGGTCTGGGAAACTATGTTCCGGAGGGGTCCCGAGGTCTAAAACTTGACCAGAGTATCTCTACGTAATCCTGAACATTGTGTGAAGAAATCGCTACTACCTGATTTCATGTACGTGAGAATTTACTATTTTACTGAAGTTACAAAGCCAATTTTGTATTAGGTAGTCGTACAAAAGCTTTGTGTGTAATGTGTACATAATTAAGCTTTGTCGTTCCGTTTATTATCTGAATGCTGGACTTCACTAGATGGACCAAGAGAAAATCTCAACTCTAGATCAAAGCAAATTTAAGTCAAAACAAAACAAGTCGATAACTATCCAATCATTTCCCGTTGTTGACGGATCATTTTCGCTTCATTCATGACGTTTCTATTGAGATAAATATATAATACCTACATACTGCCAATTAAGCAATACTCATAGCAATTGGAAAATAGCACGTACTCATTTCTAATAATCAGTCGTGATATCAGCGGTGAGGTAATAACAAAATGCAATTCTGAATACTCTTTCATGAATAAACAAATCAGTGATAACGTAGTCCAACAGCAGAACGATGTATGATAATTATCATTACATGAATTGTGAATTATTTTTTGTAACTATTGAATACGAATGCACATGAAAGAGATATGAAAATAGAAGGCATATATCTCGATATTTGAAGATAATTAGATAGAAATAATGCGAATATAGCATGAATAGGAATGATTATGTGAAATCATTTCAAAACCAATTTATAAAAAGTTTACAAATTATTTTTTTTACCACAATTATCTGAAATTATGATTATTGCACCCATAATTAAAAAAAAATATTATCATATATATGAGTGCAATTCATCGACATCAATAATTTTGGAAGGTTGAGCATTCTCATAACTTTGAAAAAAATATGGTTTTTTTCTCCTTGGTGCTGTGCTCTCGCTATAATTGAGAGGATCGGACCTAATGAGTGAAGAGCATATCCAACTCAACTAAAATTATAGGAAAATTATACCAAGCAGAGAGACAAAATGTCATCAAGAAGTTCAAATTTACTGACTGACAAATTATTTTACTTTGAAGTCCTCTCAACACGAAAGTCATAATTCAGGTTGTGAAAACTATCGTTGAGACGAACAAATCGTCTCCAAAATCCATGGACTCCCTAGGCAGAATGCATAGTGGAAAAATTAACTTTAAATATGCCCTCATATCCCTAAAAGAATTATAGTTGATTATCCGGTAAAATTTTACATAAAGGTTACCAGCAAAATGTCTTCAAGATTCACGAACTTCCAAGGAAATGTTTAATGTAAATATTCACCTGAAATTAACCTCAAATCTTCGGTGAATGAACGCGTGTGAAATTTTTCATTTCTAGCGATTTTTATATATATTTTATATATATTTATATATTTTATATATATATATATATATATATATATATATATATATCGTTATGTTAGGAAATGTATGTAGAATAATGAAAATGATCATTCACAATGATCATTAGGTATTTAAGTTATCGTGGTTCGTGCTATGTTTGTTTTACAATTTTTCTATACTTTTTACTGTTCTAGAATCGTATACCATGTTCCAGTCAACGCGTATGTATAAAAAAGTCAGTCCTGAAGTATCTCTATTGTCATAAGTAGGTATGTTACCAACAATACATTCAATTTGCACAAACAATACCAATTTTGGGAACTGTTTCCCTTGTCACACCACATAGACTACACAGTTATATTTATATAATTTTAAACAACGCTAATGTGGTTGTAGTAACTTTGAACTTCGTTTTATTCCTCGATCTACGTTTTTTCTTTTGTATCACTATGTTGGGTGAATATGTTTAACATAATTGAAACCAACCTCAACAATGTTTCTCCCTGATGATGGAAATAAACTTTTCCGAAAGCTTGGATATACCTTAAAGAGTTTACTTTTTCATTGCTATATATATATATATATATATATATATATATATATATATATATATATATATATACCAGGAGGAATGTATATACCAATTTAATGGATTAATTTTACTTTCATTATTTTGTAACTTTTATGTAGGTGGTATTTTTTTATAAAGACATATATTGAGGAGTTCTAAACACGCTTCAACTTTGAGAACACCCTTGTATCGAAAAGGGAAACATTCTCAATTAAAAATGGAATGGAAAGATTTTTCTGAAAATTGAAAAATCTACGACATTAATTTATCTGAATAAAAATGCAAATTTTCACTTTCAGATATTTTCTTTCGAGTTAGGGTCTTTTTACAATATCTATCAGATATAGTTCAATGTCCATCGTAGCTTCAGCCGGGAAAGTAGTTGTTTTCTGTTAGATATTACAAAAAATAACTTCATTGTTGTCGTAGATTTTTCAATTTTCAGGAGAATAATTTTATTCAATTTTCAATTAAGAATGTCTCCCTTTCCAACATAAGTACCTCCGAAAATGTTAATTGAATTATGGAAGACAGTGACTAAAGTTTAGCTTTCAGTCGCAGATGATTCCACATCTGATTTTATGAACATCGTGTTCATATCATCAAACAAATCACCCTTGTATTATTCGAGAAACTCCAAAAATCTCATAATAGTCTGGTGATGTTGCACTGAATTTGAAAAGATTCGTCTAATAATAAGAAAAAATCTCACAAAGAAGATATGAATGAATTTTAAGAAAACCCCCATGTGATTGCTAGTTCCCAGCAATTAAACACGCACCTTATCAATCTCGTTCATTTGGTGCGGTAATTCAAGGTCCTAAGATAATGTACTGCCGGAAATGTTTATCACTTTGTACGTACAATGAGAATTACACGAAACAGTTCACACATTGATACGGACCGAGAAAAGGAAATGAAAGAAATTGCGTTCCTAGGAAATCGACGAGGTGGGAAAATCCAGGCAGTTGTAATTCACGTTCAATATTTCCAATAGAAGTTTTTCATCATGCTTTATTTACATTCTACCCAAAGATAATGTCTCTATAAGTATATTCTGCTCAAAAATCACAGATATCTTGAACAAAAACCCGTGGCACGTATATCATTAACGAAAATTGCGAACCCACAATTTTTTCTTATGTTATATCGTTAAATATTGCGGTCCCTCTCAATTCGATTGTTTGCAAATAACACTATTTAGTTTTGTGTAATGTTTCTTCAATTGAAAATACTTGAAGTGAACTATAAAACACTACGAAACACTACGATTTTCACAAAAATTGGTTAACAAAACCCACGACACGTGTTTTGCTATACTATAGCTTTTTCAAGTGAACAAAATTACAATTACTGGGGTTTGATATAAATAATAGAAGCAGGTAGTCAATTGAATATCAGGTAATTAAGTGATTATTGGACGAAATATCATTCAATTGCTGGGAAACAAATTTGAAAGAGGCAAATCAATCTGTTAATTTAATAAGTATTGTGAATTATTGTCTTTGTTAATCTCTAATCTCTCTAGGAGATCGAGTTTTAGACCTTTCTTTCATGCATGCAAAAGTTTTAAGTCATTAGCAAAGCATGCTTTCCAGTCAGGAGATGGTTAGTGAAAGTTGAATTAGATTCGCCCTCAAAAAAACTGTGTTTATGCTCAGATATGCGTTGCTTGAAAGTTCTACCTGTTTGGCCTATGTAAAAACTTGGAAAAGTGCCACATGTTAGTTTATATACGCCAGATTTGTCAGACTTTCAATCTTTGTTGTTTTTAATAAATTTTCCCAAAGTATTATTTTTTCTGTAAGCAATATTAATATCTTTATGTCTTAAATAATTAGAAATTTTTTCTGAAGGGTTGCCAAAATAAGTAATACCACTGAAATTTTACTTTGTATTTGAATTGATTGGATAAACTTCCTGAATTGCTTTTTCATAGAGTTTTTTCGATAGAATGCTGTCAATTAAACTTGAGTTATATCCGTTATTGGCTGCAATTTGTTGAAGTATATTTAATACTTTATTGAAATTCTCTTCTGACAGAGGAACATTCACTAGTCTGTGAATCATACTATTTAATAATAATAATAATAATATTTATTGTCGTCATAGGATCCAATTGGACATTGACATGGTCACAGTTTCAATATAAAATTGAATTAAAATAAAATAAAATATATTAAGTACAAATGCTCAATATCAAGTCATGATAATTTCAACATTATATAAACATTCTATAAACATTCTTGTTTGTAGTTAAAATTGAATGAGGTAAGTTAAAAGCCTCTATAACACGTCATTAGAGGGTACCCTCAACACATACATTATTGAGATTAAGCATTCTTGTATGTATATCAGAATAAGTAAAGTAGGTTAGGAAATTCAGTATCATGAGAAGGGACACATAATACATACAAACATAAAAACATTTTAAAAATCAGGTGAGGCTGAGATACTCTTGAACAGAATAGAAGCAGTGCTCCAGTAAGTATTCCTTAACTTTATATTTAAATGAATTCATACAATTAATTGATTTGAGGTCTCTAGGAACGGAATTGAAGATTTTTATTCCTTTATATTCTGCCCCCCTTTCAAATGATGCTGAATTGTGCATTGGAATTCTCTAATTATTGGAGGAACGTAATACCCTATCGCTGGAAATATATCCATCTACATTCCTCATAAATAGATTTGAGTTACTTTTTACAAAAATTAGTAGCCTATATATGTAGAGAGAGGGAAGTGGTAGTACACCAAGTTCTTTAAAAAGCGGTCTGCAGGGTTCCAAAAAGTGTGTTTTTAGCATACACCTCATAACACGCTTCTGTACCAAAAAGACTGGATCCTCCCCAAAATATCAGGCCGTATGTTAGGATTAACTGGGCATGAGCAAAGTAGTATATTTTCAATACAGTGATGTCCACAGAGTCATTTAATTTACGTATGGCATAACACATTTTGTTCAGCTTTTTTGACAGTATGGGAGATATGGTTGCCAAAAGATAGGTTACTATCAATTTCAACACCAAGGAATATAGTGTCGGAACGCACTGGAACTGATTTTTTCCCGAGTTTTATTAAAACATTACTGTCTGATTCTAAGCGTTTGCTAAACTGCAATGGCACTGTTTTTTTTCGTATTTAAGCATAGATTGTTATTGTCACACCAGGTCAACATTTCCTGTGTCACTTTCGTTGTCTTTTTGGAGAGGTTTTCGAGATTTTTTTCCATGACCAAACATGATGTGTCATCGGCATATTGGAAAACAGCTGGAGTTGATATGCAGTCTGGTAGGTCATTTACATACATTATATGCGGCTACTTTGTGTTGGTAGGGATGAGTGGAAGTACTATGTATTGTAATATCTGTATATGAAGATTTGCGGAAAATTGAAAAATCGTGTTTATTGTTTATTTTCGTTATGATCAAATCTAAGAAGTTTATCGAATTATTCATTTCAATTTCTTTTGTAAATTTTATTGAGCGATGAATGACATTAATGAAGTCAAAAAACGTATTTAGTTGTCTATCAGTTCCTTCAAAGCGATTTGAGATGTCGTCTACATATCTATATCAGTACCAGTTTTTTATCAATTTGAACATTTATTATAATTTTATTGTATTTTAATAAATAAACAGTTTTGGTTTACCCTGCATAAATAAATATTTGAATAATTATACTGTTGGGTAGACGATTAGTAGACCTTTCAAATGAGGTGTCACATGTCCCCTGTTTGTATTTAAAAAAATCGTCGATTACCTCATTACGCCAACACCGGTGACGTAACGTCTCTTACATTTATATCATGAGATGGGCCTGACGTGTTTTTGGATTTTTTTCAAAAGTCTCCTAATTATGAGATAACGAATATATTCCTTACATTTGCATACGCAGTTTTATCTGTCTCGATGCAATCTTGCTGTTGAATGTTCTGTTTCTTTTATGTCAGGCATCCTACCGATTTATGTTTCTAAGTAAGTGAAAGATTCTACTGCTTCAAATCTGTATGTGTCCAATTTATTTCCATTTTAATTTAAATTTTTGTACATTTTTTAAACTCCCTCTCGGACGAAACAATATATTTTGTTTTCTTTTCATGGCATTTCAGTCCCATTTCCAGTGTTTTCGCTTCTAATATCAATATTATTCCTTGTTGTTCTCGTTTGCTTTTTGTTTTTAATTCTACGTCATTTGCTAAAGCTAGACATTGGTGGTGCTTATGTTATATTAGTCCGTATCTATTGCCATTTCTTATCGCACTTTGCATGGCACAATTAAACAGTGGATCTGCTTATTTCGGCCCCCTCTCACTTACAAAAATTCTTGGATTACGGCCTCACCTATTCTTAAGATTTTTTGTTGATGAGTACAGTTTTCCTCTTTTGCTTCTGCCAAATGCTTTCTTGAAATTATCACTTTCTCTTCTAGAAAATATTCACTTACAAATTAAATATCGAAATTAACATATTATAAGCACGTGGATACGGTCTCAATAAAATGTAAGGTTATGGTATTATGGGCCAGATGCACGTTATTCCCGGCTCATGTTACGCTTGTTCACTTCTGTCTGTTACGTCATCCAAAGCATTCAATTGCACCTAGAGAAATTTTTCCTTTCAAAAATATTCACTTATAATCTCCCTAGAGCCGGAAATTTGTGAGTACATGAATTTTTTTTAAATTATCACGAGTCGCGAAGCGACGAGTGATAATTTTCTTTAAAAATTCATGTACGAGACAAATTTCCCGCAATTAATTCAAGCACGTGGGGGATTCGGTAAATAAATTTTATACCGGAATTATATTTGAATAGAAAACATTAAGTAAATATTTATTTTGACTGTGTGTAATGAGAGTTTTGGAGGAGATTTTTTTCTGATTTTCCCCGTTTCCTAGTAAACTAAAATAATATTAAATAGATTTGGAATTATTTCTGGTATATTTTTTTATTATTCCCCGAGCCCTAGTAAAATAAAATATATACGGATACATTTTTATATAAAACTGATTGTTTTCATACAATTTTCTTAGTGGGTGTCAATATTGATTAAAAATGAAAGTGGATGTTCGTATTGCGGGATATTTTTTTTTATTTTTCCCGTGTCCCAGTAAAATAAAATTTATAATATCAGATACATTATAATATAAAAATAATTGATTTCATATAATTTTCTTACAAGGTTTCAGGGAAATGTCAATATTGACTACAAACAAAGGTGATATACAGCAAAAAATATATAACTATACCTATACATATATACTTAAATATTTTTCATATTCTCTCGGGTTTAATCCTAAGAAAAATTAATATTAGCGGTAATAATTTGTTTTTCAAATAATTCAGGAAATCGGGATATTTTATTCATTATTCTAAAAAAAATGTTGTTGGCGTATGTTGCCGGTTGAAAAAATATTTTGTAAAGTTAGCCATGGATTTGACATTCACTACTCCTGTCAATCAATATTTTATTTGTGGCATTACAAGTTCCTTATAACATTGTATACAATCATAAGTTAGTAAAAAAGTTATAATAAAATGAACTTTCAATCGTATGAATTGTGTTCCTTTTGCAAAGAATCACAGCACATTAAAATGTACCATAAAAATGTAAAATATCTAACATACCATGTGGAAGAATCTGGATTAAATCCTGAGCAAAAAAACTCATTTAAAGAGATTGGCAACATTCTGCGTGATATTGTGCCTTCTTTTGGACACAAATCTAATACTCAAAGGAATAAACTGGTGTCTCAGTATTATTTTTATTTTATGAAACACGGGCATATTGTTAAAAAAAATACCGGTTCTGTGTTTTATTCACCACTTAGGAAAGAGGAGGTAGAGATGGAATTTTTGAAGAATTTAAAATTAATTAATGATATTATAGAATGTACACCTTGATAAATTGTTGTTATATTTCCAACTTATGAAGTAAGTAAATAAAAAATATTGTCAATATTATTTCAATATTACTTTTGTCTAATTATATGATAGCTGTCATGTGCCGGGAAATTTCCACTTATTAGTTTTATGTCTACATGCTAATGTAGATGAAAAATTTTCAGAAAATTTGCTGGTTACCATAGTAACAATGTCGAAATAAAGCATCTGATTGGTTGAAAATGACTGGTATAAAATTTTCTCACAAATTCATACCTATGAGTTCGGGTCTAGGAATCATTAATACTTTATTTTTTAACGAATTAGTCTGAAAAATGTGAGCTTTACGCTCTGCCCTTCCTTTCAAATGAACTTCACGTTTCGAATGACAAGTCAATGAATTTCCGTAACGACAACGATTCAACCCACCCTATACTTTGTTTGTCAGTTTCCGAAAGACCCGATATTACCCAATTTTCTCTTTATGTGAGGAAAATGTTTTATTGTGGCTTGATATAATACACCATCCATCACTGGATATTTGACATGTTGACTTTCTCTTTTACATATGAAAACCCAAATAATACATTTCCGCTACATGATGTATATGTTATTTTGGGTAACTTCTTCTTGCTCTTACAAGATTATGGAGATAAGGTCGCTTTTCTCGCATACATCAAAGTAGACATGTATCTGAATTCTAAATGGGCCGTGGTATATCAACTTCAGAAAGAACATTTCACATACATGGTGGAACTCTTTATATAACTCTCCGATCTGTAGGCCGGTAAACGGGTAGAATATTTAATTTTAGGCAAGTCTAACATTTTTGAAACTGCATTCTGACCAACTAAATCAAAACTATAAAATTTTCCAAATCGATTCAAGTTCGACAACTGTCTTTAAAACTGCAATAAAGCGATCGTTCAACGACAAAAAAACCGATGACAAAAAAACCGAGATTTTAGAATTTATTTGTTTATTCTAAAATTGACATCAATCAAGCTCAACGAATCATGTATCCGAAAAAATTCAAAATATTCATTGGAAACAAGAACAGCATTTCTACTTTTGTACAGTGGCGCATCCAGGGGGGGAGCCATGGGGCCGCAGCCTTCCCCCGAGATTTATGATAGTTACAAAAAAAAAATTGATAATAATTGTGAAATAAGCTCCCCTACAAATAGAAAACAAGCCCATCTACTAACATATTAGATCGTTGCCAACGGATGAACGGATGCTGACTGACTGGGCATCATCGTTCATCCAACAGGCCTATTGGGAATTCAAAAAAACGGATATTCCCTCTGGTGTCGATTTTTGAAACTTTCTATTGTACGTCCTTGAGTGGAAAAAATTTGTGATTCAAGTTCAAATCATTATTGTTGTATACCTCAATGTGACTCTTTGACAAAACGTTCCCGTTGTATTGGAATAGTTGTCATAATTTTCCGTGAGAAAATAAACGTAACGTTCTGGTTTAGACTAATCAAGGATTGAGTGAGTCTATAGACGGACGACGGGCTCAATAGTTCCTTCCCAAAATCTTCCTGTATCGTCTGTGGCCAAAACAAGTGAAAAGAGAACCTTCAAAGGGAGTTGAGAAGAAAGAAAAGAGAGTTGAGAGAAAAAAGAGATATTATCCAACATACCGAAGATTATTCATATAGTATGGAAAAAGAGTGACTATATATGTATATCTAGCTGATAAGTGTTATGTATTTATAAATAAAAGACACGGACGATTGTCTTACCAACTAGTGATGGGGCATTGCAAACTTATAATACTTACAAATGACATTCTATGCAAAAACTTTAAACGTTCATAACAATCAGGACCCATTTTCTCACAATCTTGTTTGTTTTAGATGAAATTTAAAAAAACTGTCCCATCCACTAAAAATACTACTTGGGATCCATCATAAAGGTGAACAAAAATTATGAATTCTCATGAATGGTAATTTACAGCAACTTTTTATTTATGTGTACATCTTAGAGAAAATATTTTCGAATAAAAGTTGGGGAGCTCGTGAATCTGAATAAATTTATAATAGCTAGAAATTACAATTGGTACCACTGTCACCTGACATGTGTCATCTCAATTGCCTGTCAGAAGTTTCCTAACCTTCATTCTTAGGTGAGAAGTCAAGTAAATGTGGAATGTGTTTGTCCTGCCGTTTATAACGGGCATAGCAAACATAATAACATTATAGTGAAGTTTAAGAAAAGTTATGTGTATAAATTAAACACCTTTTTCTCTACGCCGGTACCCAGGCCGGATGATAACGGATTTATCGGAAGAAGGGGCACAGGGGTGTAATATTGCCAAGAGCAAGACCCATTGCACCCCCATGATTACCAATTGGTTGAATGCGCCTAAATAGGAAGCAAAAACCATAAATATATTGAGAGAGAGCGAGAGAGTTTCCTAACCTATAAATGACATTTCTACTCACTTGGTGGAACACAGTTGTGAACAACGTTTAACAAAAATTTTAATAATAAAAACTAGTACTATTATAATATGTTTTGTATCATTTTTCGTATTCCAAAATGTGTCACACAATAAATTTTATCACCTTAGTAACCATCCTCATCAGAGATGTAAGTCAATTTTACAACTTGTAAATTGTTTTACAAATAATAGCTTACGCAGTTATTGTAGTTTCCCTGATGATGTAAATAAATGTATCACTTACTATAACTGTTTCGCGGATCCCAAAATTTGGACAAATTTAACAAAAAAAAATTGTTTTTGATTTTTTTCATTTTATTGTATTTTAACCACTGTAATTAAAATGGTATTATACACTCGTAATTCACAAGTGTACAAGATGTGTATGTATATATGGCATATAACGAAAGTTGTTGACTACGTGGGGGCCATATTTTCGAACCAAATGAATTGAAAATTGGCCCAAAAATACTTTTCCTCAATACCTGGGTTGATTTCGAAGATAGGCCAAATCGGTCCAGTTGTTTCAAAATGATGACTGTTGAAACAAAAAAACTCAATGTTTCATTTTCATGCCAATATCGGCAAATTATGAATTTTTCGCTAGAAATTCATGAGCTTCACAACTTTTATTCGAAAAGTTTTTCTCTAAAATCTACACACACATGAAAAATCGCTGTAATACCATTCAAGAGAAGTAATAATTTTTGTTTACCCTGTATGCTCATTTTATTTTAGGTTCATTCGCTCGTATCAATCAGATGCTATTCCAGTTTTTCTTCCGCCGAAAACAGAACATAATTGTAAGAACATAATTGTATTTTAATGGTTTTTGTTTGAATATTCTGAAATTTTTCCCTATTTGGGAAATCATGATAATATGTGGGGTATTTTTGAACCCCTAGGACACATTGAAAAAATAACATAAATGTATCTTTTTCTGCAGCCGTCTCGAAAATAAAATTTTCGGTATGATTTATTAAATCGAAAGTACCACTTTACACAAATGGTACCGAAAGTAGCTTTCGAAACGATTTCTTTACTTTCGGGACGATTCTTGTTACTTTCGGGACGATTTTGGGTATCTATGTAGGCGGCTTTGACAATAACATGAACTTTTTATTTTATTATGACAGCGCTTGTCATGTAACATTGGTGTGTGTTTTTTCGCTTTTCGAATTCAAAAAATTGGAAGCAGTAGTGAAAGTAAGGCTGAAATGATTCCACACGAGATTGGTGAATCTGCCAAAGCGGCTACTTATGAATTATTGCCGGTTAAGTCAAGAGAGAGGTATGAATTGGTCTACAATTTATTTCAAAAAGGGAGCAATGATAAAAATGGGCATACTATAAATGAACAAGTGATTCTTGCATATTTAATGGAAAAATCTAAAATCTTAAGGCCATCAAGCGTCTGGAGCAATTACTCGATGCTTAAGTCCACAATTAATATTAAAAATATTATAGATAAAAGCCTTTATCCCAAATTTATTGTTTTCCTTAAAAGAAAATCCATTAGCTATAAACCAAAAACATTAAAAGTATTGAATAAAGAAGAAATAGATCAATTCTCATCAGAAGCTGGAGATAATATTTACCTACTGACAAAGGTAATATAATTAAATCTAATTCCTCTTCTTTCTTAGTATCAATCTTTTTTTTATTTAAGGTTGCATTGATCATTGGTTTGGCAAGCGCTTGTCGTCTTGAAGAGCTTTGTAAAATGAGTTTAGATGATATAGAAGATAAGAAAACCATGTTAGTTATTAAAATTCCTGATTCTAAAACGAATATGAATAGAACATTTGTCGTCATTGGAGAAAATAATATTTCTTTATATAGAAAATATTTGTCATTACTCATAACCGAATCCCAAAGAATACACCGGGCACTGTTTACGCAGAAGCTCAGCCACTTTACTCGCTGAAAGTGGTGGTAGTATAACCAACTTGCAGAGACACGGAGGATGGAAATCAACCAATGTGGCTGAGGGATACATAGAAAATTCTTTAACCCTTTCACTGCTCTTGACGTATATATACGCTAGCCGCATAACTGCTCTAGATGTATATAAACGCATCGAAAATAAAAATTAGATAGGATTACTGTATTTGGATGCACTTGCTGATAATGTCATTTATATCTCTAATCTGCAAAATTAGTCTAGTTAAATCTTCGGAATATCCATTCTTGGGAAATTCTCCGAAGCGTTGAAAAAATTGTTATACTTTATTGAAGAAAATACAACCGCGTTTGTATACCCTTGACCAATTCTAATGGTACAATTTTTGTTTTGCAGAAATGCGTTGTTGCCCAGTTGGTTACTTCGGATTACTGAAAATCTGATATGGGGATGATCCGAAGTGATTACTATACTAATCAATCAGGCAATTCGCGCAATGATATTGAACTTTGCGGAAATGTGCTGTTGCCAAGTTATGGACGCTAGAAATCATTTGGTAAAGTTTCATAGAAATTTTGTTTGGAGAATATCGAGATAACTCTACTGCTCAATCAGTTTTTTGGTGTAATTTTCGTCTCCAGAAAATGCGTTGTTGCCAAGTTGGTCACTTCGGATTATTGGAAATCTGGCATGGGAATGGTTCAAAGTGGATACTATGTCTATTGAATCAAGTGAATTTTGCAAAAAAAATCGACTTTGCAGAAATGCGCTGTTGCCATGTTATGGACGGTGGTTGTCGTTGAGAAAAGATTTATGGAAATTTCAGATGAAAAATGAATATAAATCTTTTTCCAAATCGGTAATTATAATTTTATAATTCGGAAACCGTAAGTTTAAATAATTGCGCACAGTTGAGCGAAAATGAGGTGGAGCACCATCGTGCATAAATCATAGACGCTGACGAATGCTCAAGGGCACAGAGTATTAAAACCTTCTAAATTGTTTTGCGAGAAGTGTAAGTATGTGTCGCAATTTGAAATTCTCGGGGAAAAAAATGGTCCAATTATTTCTTCTTCCATTATTCCGGCCAATACATTTAGGCTAAACTGCACATGATGACGTTTTTTTCTAATCTTGTGCGGATTTTCTACAGCCCAGACATGAATATTGTGGAAATTTACTACTTCATCGCGGCTAAATTTAGCCTAGTCAGTAAAAAGGATGCGGGATAAAAAATTCGGATTTCTTTCGCACTTTCCAAGTACCCACCTAGTGAACTGCAAGCGTCGCGGGAAATCCCCTGGAAGCAATCCTTGAACACGTTGAACATGGTATGGATATAAACTATTTTCACTAAACCGTGAAACACAAACATCACACTTACAAGTGAATCAAATTGCTGTTACAATTTGAACGTCAAAAGCGTCAAGTATTTTAGTTTGTTACTTCAATATTCCCCTTTCATTTGCCAGCGATTTTCTCGAAAATTGTTAGCTGATTCAAAAAAATTCAAGGCCAAAATTTCGGTTCTTTCATGGCCAACTTAACTGTGATATTTGAATAGTTTTTTTTTCCGAACATTTGATGCATAATTGACCAAAATTAAAATTTACATTTTTTTCGAAAAGGGGAATTTTAGGACACATGTTTATAGGAAAAAAAATCTCATTTTGACCCAAGGAATGCGCCGTTGAAATATTTGTATTGAATTTTGTAAAACCCTGTACATATTCAACTGACATTGAATAAACTTTAACAAGCACGCGTGAAGCTTTCGCGGACGAATCGTAAGGTGCTAGCTGAGTCCGTAATATGAAGATGAGTCCGCGAAAGCCATTTGCGCACGTGATACATACAATATTTTTTTGTACAAGTTTTTCAAAGAATGTTTCATATAAAAGCATTCTATTTCTGCCATCAAAATAAAGAAATATCAATAATCAATCAAGAATGGTAACTTTGGGAACTAAAAAATGGCTATGGCAATACTTTACGAACAAGTCAGTAAAAGTAGCATTTTTGTTTTTTTTTATCCTGATGTAGTTTTGAGGAGCGTGTACAAAAAAAAATCAAAATATAATACACCGGTTCCCTCTCGCAGGATAGGCGGACGAGTACTAGATCGGAATCGATAATTACGTTTAACTGAAAGACATTCCCTTAAATTAATTCCAAGGACTAAAAATACAACGATGTAAAGTTTGCGCGAAACAGCACAAAAGACGGGAAATCAGACATATATGTCGCACATGTGAAGTACCATCGTGCCTCATTCCTTGTTTGGAAACATAACATATAAAAAACATTTGTAATTTTTTATTAGTTATGGTATTTTGAATGTTTTTTCCAGTTAATATACACGTCAATCCAAACTATATATAATTTGTTTTCTTTGAATACCCAATGAATTGGCCCACACTGCTCTAGACGTATATATACGCACAACCTAAAATATTGCGCATGTGAAGTAATATTTCAAAAATCATTTTCGCGGTGAAAGGGTCAAGAAACAAAATTCACATAGCTTCACAGATTGAAAAGGGCCGAAACGAAATTAATATCTCGAAAACTAGTACAATTTCTGATGCGTATACTATTAATATAAGTAATTGTCATAATTGCGTAATGTAATTAATATTCATAAGTGATGTAATCAAAAGAGTGATTGTTATATGTAATTGTCTACATAAAGTTCATACGTTATTATCCATCGATATCCTTTTTAACATACAAAACGGCTACAGAAAAAATATTGTACATAACACGATCCAAAAGTGATTTTATGGGACTCGCAGGATTCCTACTCATCCCGTAAAATATCACTTTCGGGACTTGTTACGTAAATTACTATTTCGTGCAATCGCACGAGAAGTGAGTATTTCGCGTTCTCAACACAGTCCGCGAAATTTAATTCCGCGGCCGTTACCCATAGCAACGGCCGCCAAACCAAACGTCACTTTCAAATTTGTCATTTCTTAAATACGACTATGACAAGGATTACTTTTTATTGAATGCAGCATTGATTTTTAAATTAACAACAAATACATATTTCTAATATTTTTCAGGTATCAAAACAGAAAGCGCCGAGTTTATAATTTTTTTTAGCTCTGGAGAAGAGCAAGATACTAAAATATCACTATCAGTATCAGACATATTTGTGTTTTGTCAAGAACTGTAATATTTTGTATATATTCAAACATATCATTTCCATAGCAACGCTGTGACTTTGTTAATTGAATTGAACTGCTGTTGGTTTTGAAGCAATAATATATTTTATGCACGACCGGGCGTAAAGTAGCACTTTAGCGCCCGGATTTGCGGGCGTAAAGTAGCACTTTAGTAGCCCGGCGGGCGATAAAATCGTTGAACAGGCGCTAAAGTGAATTTCAATCTCATATCGATAGAAATCTATATTCCGATGGATCATATATCAAACCCAAAACATTATTAACAATAATATAACGAAAACAATGAACATAATGAGCAATATTTTCAGATTGTCTGCAATGGCTAGTAGAAGGCTCATCATTTTCTACATATTTCTTAGCAATCTTCAGCTTATTTGCAACTGAATTTTCAATATAACCTTCCGCAACAGTCGTCGACTTCCGCCCAGCATGTCTTTTAATGTTGATTATATCCTCGCCTGTATCTGCTAACATAGTTGCTGAGGAACGTCTGAAGCAGTGACCAGTATATTCTTTCGCATTAGAAATACCTAGGTGAGTGGCTATTCTGAATGATATTTGACCGAATGTATTTTTTCCGATAACCTGTCTCGTACACTTGCCATTTTTATAATATAAAAAAACCGCTTTTGATCATTCTGATCTCGCAAGGAAGAATATTTTCTGTAAATATCCAAATAACTTGGCGATTTCTGTTCTTTATCGATTACAGTAAATACTCGATCTATCTTCGTTTTGGTTTCTCGTATAGTTATGAGTAAGAATGTCTCGAAATCTTGAATGTCGTCCACTGTGATATTTGCCAATTCTTCGCGGCGACATGCTCCCCAATACCAAAAATCAGTGCTACCTACAATAAATTCTCAGATTAACATACTGAACATTGAGAAAACATGAAATTAGAACTTACTTTCATCATAAGATACAAATCGTCTGGTGCTTCCCTCAAAAATAACTCGATTTCTTCTCTGCTTAGAATCTTCGATTTCTTTGGTTTATAACCATCAAATTTTCGTTTCAAAAAAGCTATCAATCTTGCGTATCTACTGATATCTATATTATCATGTACATTTAAAGTAGCTTTCAGCATGGAATAATATGACCACATGGTAGAGGGCTTACAATATTTCGATTTTTCCAGAAAATAGGCAAGAAGTACAGTCTCTGTGTATTTCTTATTTTTTAAATGTTTCCCGTTGCACCACCTCACGAATTCTCCATACATCTTGTCGTATATTTTCTTGGATTTACTTGGCAATAAACTCAATTTTGCATCCTCAGCTGCTTTACTTATTTCTGGTGGAGTACAATTCACACTTTCTTCGTCGCTTGAATCCATTTCAAAATCAGTAATAAATTATCTGCGATCACAAAAATTAACAGCAAATATGGCTACTAGCCTATATAATCTTATTTCGAAAAATTGACTGAGTTGCCATGGTAACATTCATTCCATCACTTCTTGATTTATTCTGTTTCCGATATGATATGAATATACATCCTCACGGCAGCCTTGATGTATTTTTATCATGTTCTAGATATGAAGAGGTATCTATCTACATGACATCAAATATACCGGTCGTGCATAAAATTTTGTATGTATTTCGGGCGTAATTTGCTTTTATGAACCTAGGCGTGTTAATAGCCCTCGCTGTCGCTCGGGCTATTACTTACACGCTGCGGTCCATAAAAGCCTATTTTACGCCCTTGATACATAAATAACTATATTTGCGATTATCTAATTTAATAATTTTGACGATTGCACGACGCCCGCGAAACTTTTTAGCGACCTCGGCGATAACTTTTCTTTCGGAACGCTAGAAAGGTATTTCGCGGCCTTGGCATACAAATAACTATATAATAGAAAATACCTTTATCGTGTTTTAAAGTTTACCTGAAAAAATAATAGTTTTCAAGATATGGTTCAAATACATTTTCGTACGTGACTTCTGAAAAACTTTATTTCGTGTCAAAAATAAACCTTTCGACAAATTTCATATCTACAGAACTTACCTTTTGGGATATACACTTATGAATCTCTTTCATTTATGTATATGAAATTACACTCCATGAGTATAATTAACACCTACTTAGATATAGGATATGAATAATCTTCTAAGCTCGACACAATTTGAAATGTGATTACTGGTGGTTCACTGCATCATCGTTAACCTTACTGGCTTCAATTCATATCCCATAATGGTATTACGGAAGCCATGCAAGTTGTTTTCACTTGTCTTAGGTTAAATCGGTATTCAAATGATATAATATGTCAAATAAACAATGGAAATGTATCCTTATTCAGGCTTTATTACAAAACAAGCGACAGCAGTGCAGCAATTACCGCATTTTCGAGGGGTCATGTCAATTTTCGATGGATTTGTTATTAGACATATTGGTGTTTTCTTCTAAGTCTGAAACCATTGTTGAAGGAGCTTGGGTCAACAAAACGAATACAAGTTCTTCAACCTATGAAACAAAATGGTTGGCAGGATATATTTCCGAATGTGTGTACATTACTTCGAGTTTTGCTAACCATACCTGTAATTGTAGCTAAAGGAGAAATTAGTAACAGTAACTTAAAATAATCAAAACCTATTTGCTGTCAACTATATATATATGAATCCTTTATTTAGCCCAAGACTAATATATAAGTACAGTCAATAAATAAAATAAGTAGAATAAAAATATAGTTACATAGAAATACATTGTTAACAAACAGATAGTAATTAGCACAACACTATATATACATACATATACACACACATAAATATAAGTTAATAATAGGTATCATCATCGAGGTTTGCACTCACTCAACAGAAGTCTCTTCAATTTAATTTTAAACACAGCAAGAGAGGGTGAATTTTTTATGTCCTCAGAAAGTTCATTGAACTTATTTAGTCCTCTGAAAAAAACTGAATTTTGCGATTTTTTTGTTTTCACATTTGGAATGAATAAATTATTTCTATTTCGGGTGTTGTAATTGTGGTGTTCTGATACGAAAGATATTTTTCCCTCAGATATGGTGGAGCACTACCTGTTCTTATTTTAAAGATGAAGATCAGTGTTTGATATAGTATTTTTTCTACTGGTTTGATATAGTATTTTTTCTACTGGAAACCAGTCAAGCGTATTCAACATTTCATCTATGGGTGTTCGTTTAGAGCAGGATAATATTATTCTCCTTGCTCGATTTTGCAATTTCTGTAATCGTTTCATTTCATTTTGTTGTAGTAAAAATAGTATGGTAGAGCAGTAGTTGAAGTGATTAAGAATTATTGTATTGTAAATAATAGTTTTCGATCATATGGAGAGAAATCTGGAGCTTCTATACAAATAGTTTATTTCAAATGATATTGTTTTTATTATATAGTTTGCATGTTCTTTGAATTTCAAATCTCTATCAATAATTACTCCTAAATATTTGTAAGTATCCACTAGCTCAATTGAACTATTGTTGATTTTCATTTCACACATATTTTCTTTGAACTTTTTATATTCCTTGTCGTTACCTATCAACATGAATTTGTTTTTTTTTGCATTTACCTTCAGTTTGTTGGCACAGCACCACCTGAATATGTTTTCTAGTGTTTCGTTGATTATATTCACTACTGTCGTACATTCTGAATTTGAAAAGTGAATCAGTGTGTCATCAGCAAATAAATGAATTGAGCATATTCCAACATTATTAACCACATCGTCAATGTATATTAAAAATAATAGGGGACCAAGTACACTACCCTGTGGAATACCCTGTTCGTTTATGATTTCATCAGATAGAATATTGTTCAATTTAAGTTTTTATGTCTCAGAATAGACTGTCAGATTCTTGCAATTTTATCCATAGAAAATAGTATTGCTCGGGAAATCATTCTGACTTGATGAAGAAATTTGCAATGTTGTGAAATCCTGATTGGCCCATTTGTTAATAATAATAATATGCACATATTATGTAGTTGACCAATATTTTCTAAAATCTCCAAAAAATCCCATTACTGGAATAAACAAATATACCACTGAGGTCAAAAAGCCAGCAGCGCGTGTTTGTATAGTGTTTTATTTAATATAATTCAGATAGTGTTCGCAATACCTTAATCAATCAACTAAGAGAAGAGGTGCAATTACAAGCAAGAAATAGAACAAAAAATTAATAAATATAGGATCATATTCAATATCAGATAACAATAATAATATTAAGTACTAATTATTGGGACATGAGGTCAGTGTGCTGTTTTCCTAGCCTCAATAAATAATAACAAAGAGATTTTCATTCGGGACTACCAGACTGTGTATTATTTCTTTTTCAGTTTTGTGAAGGTACAGTTTTGTAGTTTTTTTTAAAATACTCTCGAGGTCGATATTCCTAGGAAGATTGTGGAATATTGTTATGCTTAGATAAGTATTATCTTCTCTCACCAATAGTTTTGGATGAATACTCAGTGCGCATCATGTTTTCTTTTTTCGCCCAGGTATTATAACTGTGGTCAATATTTTTTAAACGACTACTGTCTTTGTATTGATCTACCGCTACACGTAGAAAGTACATTTGCCTGAGGTCTAATATTTTAGTTTCGGAATACATCAAGAACGGTGAATAAGTTTGGAATTTATTGAAACAGATCTTTAGGATTTCTTCTGTAGACCAACCTAAGATTCCATAAGACAACCTAGATTCGAGGATTTTCAACATCATCATTCACACGATACGTTTTTAATGCGGTGAAGCTCCGTCTTGTTGGTACCAAATTGATCTATCGATTGCATTTGGATCATTAACATCAGAAAAAAGTATTTTTGATGTAGGCTGTGAAAGTTCATCAAAAAATCTAGATAAACCTCACCATTAACTGTGCCTTCAAAAAAATAAGGGTCAATAATTTTGTTGTTGATAATACCAGCCCAAACTTTAAATTTTTTAGGATATTGTATATGAACCTCACACATCCAATGAGGATTTTCTTTTCTCCAATATCTACAGTTTTGTCTGTCAACCGTTCCATTCAAATGAAAAGTAGCTTCATCAGAAAAAACAATTTTGTTTATGAACTGCTTTCATTCTGTCCATCATCAGTTCACATAATTGTTGCCTTCTATCAGGATCAACCTTATTTAACTCCTGAATCAACTGAACTTTATGAGGATGGTATTTTTCTTTATGTAAAGCTCTCCATATCGATGATTTACTTACATGATTACGGCGGCAATTTGTCTACTTGTCATATGCAGATTTTCCTCAATCGCTAACAATACATCTAACTTTTTTCCTCATCCAATAAAACATTTCGACCTGATTTTTGAATAGTGTTTACATGTCCAGTTTCACGAAATTTTGTTTCTATTTTGCTAACTGTAGACTGTGACAGTCGTGTTGACCAGGATATTTATTATAAAACATTTCACAAACTTGCTTTTGAGATCTTGTTTTATTACCGCATTCAATCATAATTAAAATGCCTATTCTTTGAGTTTCGGATAAATGAGCCATGGTTAAATCAAATACACACATACATATTTTCCAATATAGTGTGTCAGTAACTTATAAATATCAAAATAACAGTAGTCTACTAGATTGACATTACATTATTTATGTGGGTTTTGTGAATAATTTTTTGGTATCTTGAACGACTTTTTCCTGACGTTTAGCAAAACAGATAAGAAAATACCGGATTATTTCTTATGGGGTTAATTAAAATCAAAAGTATATTTCAATAGACCAGACAATATTGCAGATTTAAAAATTAGGATAACGGAAGAAACCCCTGAGGTCCTACAAAATGTTGTACGATAATTCCAAGATCGACTTGCTTATTGTCAAGAAGTGAATGGTGGTCTTTTTGAACATTCAATTTAATTGTGAAATAAATTGAAAAATACTTCTTAAACATTATGTGACATTATTTCCTTCATTCTACGTAAAGTATAGAAATTTTACATTTTCAAAATAAATTTCCTCAGTTATGATAGCATCAAATTTAAAAAACTTAATATTGCTGAACAGAGAATGAAAATCCCTTTCGAACAAGTGGCCACACGACCCCCCTTCTCATTTAAAATGTTTGAGGGGGTGCTCATAATTCAGAGGGGTTCAAGAAGGGGGTAATAGTTTCATACTGTAAATTGTCAAATTGACAATAGAAATCTGTTTCAGGTTTTTTGAACAAATACATAATAATGCTAAAAATGAATTTATTGCATACCTATGGACAGCACTGTATATATATATATATATATATTTATATGTGTATATATATATATATATATTTTCTTCAATTTCTGGTAATAAAGGTCTGATTCAGTAAATTCATATAATTTCTCTCAACTACGTTTCGACATGGTATTTGTCATCATCAGGTTAAAACACTAAAATAAAGAATATGGAGTTTGAGACATATTTACTTAACAAAATATTGAAATGTATGCACTAAAATAATTCTCTAAATATTGTGTTGAGAAAAATATGTCTCAAACACCATATTTTTTATTTTAGTGTTTTAACCTGATGATGACAAATACTATGTCGAAACGTAGGTAAGAGAAATTATATGAATTGACTGAATCATACCTTCATTCCGAGATATTAAAGAAAATATATATGTGGTCAAGAAACTAAAGAAATAAAATATATATATTTATATATATATATATATATAAATATCGAGCAAATACGCACTGTTGGGACACCAGGTATACAGTGAAAATCCCTATTTGTTTGATGGGTGAAGTAGGGAAAGTGTAATGTGTTTACATTGTGAAGAAGGGTGAATTTTTTTTAGAAAAAACACGTGATTAAGGGTGTGTGATATTTTGATTGAGAAAAGAACGAATGTTAAGTGTTTTCAGTGGTTCACATGCTGTTTTGAATGTTTCACTTCATTACCCTTTATATAAAAAATATTATTATTGATTGTCAGAACGTAACTATTCTGTCAAATACACACCTTATTGAGAAAAAGTTAAGATTTATTTTCGATACAATCTACTATATATTGGCACAATTCACCCAAGTCTGCAATATTTACGGTGTCAATGAATTCAAACAAAACCTTGTTAATGTCATCGACACCATGAATGACCATTGACTCGATCAATAAACTGTTGATTGATCCTAAATGAATTTATATCTCACCTGAGCTCCAACTTGAGGGGCGACTGTCCCCTGGCCATCAACAGTACTTGGGGGATGCCTGTTCATGGCATACCTACACCATATTGCTCCATATTGGCCCCAGCTCCATTTTGCAGGTTAGAATTATACAATACTATCGAGTTCCAGTTTATTTACGGAATTTCCACACGAAACCGCACTCAAGAGTAATTTATTTACCGCTCATTTGATCCACTGATCTGATTGATAACATCCGCTGTCCCGCAGGAGTTTTGAGCTCCTGAGAATTGACCTATATCCGCGAGGGGGTGAAGTTCTGGTTCAAAGCTCGTACTCGGGAGTTTCAGCTGAAAATTATGCCTAGAAGGATGATTAATCACAGATTTGTCCCACCTGCACTCGAATGTTTCTCTTATCTTATCGGAAATTGCAAAAAACCTGACGATAACAAATCCGGGAGACCAGCGCCAGTTCAGAATCCGCGAAACCGCACAACCACCACCGAACTTTCCACCAACACTCAACCAATAGTTTGTCGGTGTATCTTCGCGAAAAATTAGTGTTAATTTGTACTTATGGCACTTAATTTGAGAACATCCCGCATGCAGAAATGTCAATCAGTTCACCACCTGCATGATCGGCTATGCTCGTCGGTTCTCGGAGGATGCCGCGTCGGTGAAGCGACGCTGACGTCACAGGCGTCTATTTATCGATTTTTGGGATTGTACCAAGCTGGCCCGGTTTTCCCATATATGCATGAAAAAGGGACGAAAATATGCGGTGATCGCACTTCCGATAGAGAGAGGTGATGTTGAGATTCATAGGCGTAACTGCGGAACGGCTTTCGGTCACGGAATGGACAAACTGGTCTATTTCAAATATTTCTCCTTTGCTAGTGGAGCAATAATTAGGTATACAGAGTCTTTGATAATTAGAGTTAATGCCTTAAACACTTTATGTTTCGAAAAAACTTTTGATAGCATGATAAAACAATTTGCTTTTGAAATATTAGAATAAATTATATACAGAACAAAGTTGATACATACAATGAAGTCAGGAAGTTGGAATTATATATATATATATATATATATATATATATATATATATATATATATATATATATATATATATATATATATATATATATATATATATATATATATATATATATATATAAAATGGAAGGAATTTAATGGACATAGCCCTCAGAGAAAAGTGCTAACCGTAGACACGTGTTTCGGGCTCTCGGCCCTCATCAGTACGGTGGAGAAGTGCAAGGATGAACAACACTTGGTAGAAAACGACAAATCAACGGAGTCAACAAACAGAAGCCAGCCGCTCATTTTGTTTTCAACAGTCCCCTCGATATTACTCTCTTTCATATATATATATATATATATATATATATATATATATATATATATATATATATTTATATATATATATAAAATGGAAGGAATCTAATGGACATAGCCCTCAGAGAAAAGTGTTAACCGTAGACACGTGTTTCGGGCTTTCGGCCCCCTCATCAGTACGGTGAAGAAGTGCAACGATGAACAACCCTTGGTAATAAACGACAAATCAACGGAGTCAACAAACAGAAGTCAGCCGCACATTTGTGGTTTCGGTTAGCAGACCCTGCATTCCAGTGCAACAACCAACATCACCATGTAGGCAGCTATAGCTACCTGCGTGATATCCGCGTCCAGGATTATAAAGAGATGAAAGGGAAGAATATCGAGGGGACTGTTGAACAAAATGGAAGAAATGTAATGAGCATAGCCCTCAAAGAAAAGTTTTAACCGGAGACACGTGTTTCGGGCTTTTGTCCCTCATCAGTACGGCGAAGAAGTGCAAGGATGAACAACACTTGGTAGTAAACTACAAATAAACGGAGTCAACAAAAAGAAGCCAGCTGCACATTTGTGGTTTCGGTTAGCAGACCCTGCATTCCAGGGCAACAACTAACGTCATCACGGAGGCAGCTATAGCTACCTGCGTGACATCCGCGTCCAGGATTATAAAGATGAAAGGGAGGAATATCGAGGGGATTGTTAAACAAAATGGAAGACATTTAATAGATATAGCCCTCAGAGAAAAGTGTAAACCGTAGACACGTGTTTCGGGCTTTCGGCACTTCTTCACCGTACTGATGAGGGCAAATTAGTTCCAAATGTCTTTGAAAGAGACAATTGTCACTTTCGACTGGGAATTGTCACTTCGAAGTGATAATTGTCACTTTCAGAAACATTTGGAATTGCCACTTAAAACTGAATATTGTTACTTTGAAGTGACAATTGTCCTTTAAAAGAGACAATTGTTTGTCACTTCAAAGTAACAATTGTCAGTTCAAAGTGGTAATTCCAAATATTTTTGAAAAAGACAATTATAACTTCGAAGTGAGAATTGTCAATTCGAAGTGACAATTGTTAGTTTGAAGTGGCAATTGTCACTTCAAAGTGGCAATTATCGGTTCAAAGTGACCACTCTCACTAAAAGGGACAATTGTCGCTTCGAAGAAACAATTGTCGGTTCAAAGGGGCAATTCCAAATGTTTTTGAAAGTGACAATTGTCACTTCGAAGTGACAATTGTCAATTCAAAGTGACAATGGTCACTTCAATGTCACAATTGTCAGTTCAAAGTGGCATTTCCAAATTTTTTTGAAAAATATTTTGTTGTTGGCCCTTCTATGCCTTCGTTTAACACCAAGCAACGAGATAAAATTATATTGATTTATCCTGAGATGTTTAGTGATTTAGGAGTGACGTTTGACATGAAGAGATAATATAAAACAAGTTTTCATCAAAACGTAATAATAGTCAGGATTCATTATTAGAGTCTAAAGCGATTTTTGAGGAAAAGAGGCGATGAGAAGATTCTTAAACAATTATAAACTTCACGCTTGTCAGATCAAATTCGGAATATGTATCGATAGCCTAGACACCATATGGTCAGGTACATATATATAATGTATTCCATGTCATAAATTCATACGCGATTTATCATGACTATTTTCAAAACTAGCGAAACCCCCATACAAACTTTCGCTCACTATTTCACCCATTTAGGGGTTGAATTTCCAAAAACACTAAATCACGTATATTTTCATTCGTGACAAAGACCTTCAATATCAATTTTCATAACTATAATTCAAAAACTCCTATACAAACTTTCACCCCGTTAGGGGTTAAATTTCCAAAAACACTGAAAAATTTATTTCTCCATTTGTAACAAAGACATCGAATAGCAATTTTTATGACTCTAATATCCAAATCTTAAAGGTAATCCTATAAAATCTCTTTAGCCCCATTTCCCCTCTTCAACTCAGAAATGCGAATTTCTTCATTTGTAAAAAAGAGTCCAAATATCAATTTCCATGACCCTTACTTGAAAACTAACGGCATTCCTATATAAATATTCACCTCCTATTCCACGCCTTTAGGGGTTGAATTTTCCAAAACTCTGAATTTAGAATTTCTTTATTTGTAACAAAGTACCCGAATACCAATTTCCATTACTCTGAATTCAGATCCAACAGAACTCCCCTACAAACTTTCAATCCCCATTTCACTTCTGTATGGGTTGAATTTCCAAAAACCTTGAAATACGAATTCCTTTATTTGTAACAAAAATCTCAAATACAATTTGTTAAAAAGGGCCCAAATACGTGACTCTCAACTTTAAAACTAACGGAACCCCCATACAAATTTTCAACCTCCATTTCACCTCTTTAAGGGTTGAATTTCCAAAAACAATTAAATACGTATTCCTTTATTTGCAACAAAAATCTCAAATTCCAATTTTCATAACTCTTACTTGAAAACTAACGGTACTACCATAACACTTCCAACGCCCATTTTACCCCATTACGTGTTTTTTTTTTTCATTTGAGAAGTGCTCAACTACCAATTTCCATGACTCTAACTCCGAAACTAACGGTACTTCCATAGATACTGTCACCCCTCCTCTTCACACATTTAGGGATGGAATATAAAAACAAAAAAACTTTTTTACTGGTTATTCATGTTATGATAGCAATACGCTTTCGGAATTTCAGCTTTTAAATTACAAGTTTTCATTTAACTTCACATTCACAACTCTGAAGCATACCCTGGCCATTAAAATAAAGAATAATCTGAATCCGATAACCCAGTACAAATTTATGAGTGGTAGAATCGGTTAAAGGATAAAAATAATTCGGTGGATAAACGATAAATATCCCCTATTTTTTTACCCTTAAGGGTGACATTTGTTTTTTAAATTCAAATGGGACCAACTATACCCTATCCAATAAAGAAAGGATCATCGAAATCCAATTGCTCCATGAAAAGTTATGCGTGATCATACATAAAATATATAATATATATATATATATATATATATATATATATATATATATATATATATATATATATATATATATACGCGTCGACTAGATAACCTCCTCCTTTTTTATTTTGTTTGTTTAGCAAAATAATTTTATTCCTCTATAAACAAAATGATGCAGATGAAGCTTGGACACACTTTGGATAATAATTTTTTTAAGGATTCTAAAAGTTCAGATGGAACTATATTTGATATTAATATTTTTGGCATATTATTGAAGCTTTTGTTTTCTATCAGGTCGCTGCACTGACAACATCTGAAAAAGTTTCTAAAGGAGAAATCACGTCCATACAAAGGGAATTGGAAGATATACAGCAAAGATTGCAAAGCGCTTTGAGTTCAAAATCTTCGATAAGTTACTTGGAGAGACGAATAGCAGAGGAAAGGCGCTTGAGCACATTTAGTTCAAAGTTCAAGAGAATTTTGACCCACTTCTAGTTCACAGTGGGCCAAAGCTCATTTTTAGGAGCCCATAAATCCATTTTTGACTTAACACCAAAAATCATCATATTGCTGTTGATAGTCTTATAGATAACCGAATTGAAATCGTGCATATACATTTTTTCCATGGACACACTTTGTCCATAGCTAATATCCTCTGGAAAGTATGCTCTGACAGCGCGTACAGCATTGTTTGAAGTTTGTTGCAAATATGCGTTCACTGTAAGTAGATGTGTTGAATTTATTAGAGAGATTCTGTTAAGTTTAAATATGGCTACTATTACTCAAGATTTGTAGGTTAGGACGATGATTTGAACCACCTAAAAAACATCCCAATCGCCGCGGTGATCAACGATTTGCACCACCTTCATTAAAAATTCTCTCAGCTGGCATGGTGGTTTATTTTGTCCTTCACCATCGCCAACGCGCTCTTCGGTTGCTACGTGATGTAGTGACATCGGGATTTCAGCGGGTGCTTGGTTTTCCTATCAACCCCCAATCTTCTAAACTGCGGGTTGAAGGTTAGGTTCATTGTTTATATCGAATCACACTTATCAGTTGGAATAACGCAACTTTTTGTCCAATAAATATTGATAAATTATTCTTAACAATACTGTTGGTGAGTACAATCCATTCTTTGTTTGGTAATTCACTGAAAAGTTTGTAAAAATGACTAAGATTTGGTGGTCATTTTTTTTAGGATAATGGCAAGCAACAAAGAGGAACGATCATTCACATTAGTTGGTATGACCTCAAAGGAATTTGAGGAATTGCTGGGAGTTGAAAGTTTGTAGGGGCTGTTGGATCTGAATTCAGAGTCATGGAAATTGGTATTCGGGTACTTTGTCACAAATAAAGAAATTCTAAATTCAGAGTTTTGGATAATTCAACCCCTAAAGGCGTGAAATAGGAGGTGAATATTTCTATAGGAATGCCGTTAGTTTTTAAGTAAGGGTCATGGCAATCCATATTTGGGCTCTCCGTTACAAATGAAGAAATACGCATTTCTGAGTTGTAGAAAATTCAACCCCTGAAGAGGAGAAATGGGGGGAGAAAAATATTGAGCTTTGTTCAATAAAAAAAAAACATTTTTAAGTGTTTTAGAAAATTCATCCCTAACGGGGTGAAAGTTTATATAGGAGTTTTTGGATTAGAGTCATGAAGACTGGTATTGGTCACAAATAAAAATATACCTGTTTGAGGGTTTTTGGAAATTCAACCCCTAAATGGGTGAAATAGTGAGCGAAAGTTTGTATGGGGGTTCCGTTAGTTTTGAAGATAGAGTCATGGAAAAAAACGTATAAATTTATGACATCGAATGACATTGAATATATCTACCTGACCATATAGTGCCCAGGCTATCGATACATATTCCGAATTTGATCTGACAAGCGTGAAATTTATAATGCGTGAGTTGACTCTTTAGCATCTGATAATGAGTCAGTGGACTCTGATGTGATAGATTCAGACGAAAATGATGATGAAGAAATTGCCGTTGGAATGTTGTTGATGGATAGTGAAGGTGAATTTCAACAGGAGGACTCTGAAGATGATATGCCCTTATCCATGCTGCGCACCACTATGAAAAAACAAGTGAAGGAAAAAAGTAAGCCACCTGTGTAGGAAAAATTGAATAGGCCAACGTTGACACCATTATTTGTAGCTGAATGTGACATACCAGGTTATCTGATTCCACAAATGACTTCATCTATCATTTATTATTTCATAGTAATCTATATGCAGAACAAGAACATTTAGCAATAGGAAAGAGCTGTTATAATACAGATATTGAAGAAATGAAGGCGTTATTGGGTTTGAACTTGTTGATGGGAATTAAACGGCTGCCAAGCTACAAGGACTACTGGACCAATGCTCCAGATCTTCATGATCCTTACATAAGTTCAATTATGACCTTGAATAATTCAGTTGGCTCTTGTCACATCTACATTTGAATGTTAAGTCTATGAATCCCTCCACTGTATGATAAACTTTATAAAGTGCGCCCAATGTTGAATCACCTCTCGCAGAAATTTGAAGAATGTCTAGCAAAGAATTAGCCCTGGATAATTCCATGATTAAATTCAAAGGCAGAAGCTCGATGAAGCAGTACATGCCAAAAAAAACCATCAAGAGAGGGTACAAAGTATGGATGCTCTGTGAGAAATCAGGATACTGCTTGAAATTTGAGATCTATACAGAAAAATCCTCCACCGGAAAAGGAAGGATAAGAGTTCTGTTCATCTTCTAACTACTACAAACCAGAAAACCGTACTGAAGTAGATCGTAGAGAGAGAAGCGGAAATGTAGTAAAGTGCCACAATGTCCACAAGCGCTGGTCGACTACAAGTCAAATATGAATGAGGGTGATAAGTTCGATCAGTTACTAAGCAGTTACAAAATCAATCGCCAAAGCAAAAAATGGTGGCATCGCATATTTTTTTATTTCCTCGATGCTTGTCTTGTGAATTATGGCAATTATGGCTGGGCTTACGGCTTCAACTTTAGCATCCTCAAACAGGGTTAAGTCTTCCTCCAGGAGGGCAAGCTCAGATGTACCTCCATTGGAGATGAAAAATCGAAACCTTATGTTCCATCAGCCCGAACGTACTTCAAGAAGGAGGTGTGTTCTATGTAGCACAAAGGCACATCCAGTGTGTACTGATTGGAAGTGCTCCACATGCGAAGTTCCTCTTTGTTTAGGAAAGGAAAAAACCTGTTTTCAAACTTATCACTCAAATTAGTTCAACTTTTCTGTGTTTAACTTTACTTTCTGATTGAAAGCATCACTTTATCAAGATATATCCTTTTTATTACAGCTGGAGCGGTGGTACAAATGGTGTACCACCACTTTTTGTGAAAAACCATGAGTTCGATTTGTTGAAAATATAAACAGGATGTTCATAAAATCTGATGTGGAATCATCTGCGACTGAAAGATAAACCTTAGTCACTATCTTCCATCAACTGGATTCTATTTCCGTTGTTCTTTAATAATACTGAGAAATGGAGAAACTTCTATATTGCAATTCATTACAACTCAAAAATGAAAAATGGTTTTTGTAATTTTTTGTGAAATGAAAACCTAAATTGATTTAATTCTACCCAGTCACCGCACCAATAGACCATGACAATGATATGAGGAAAGGTAGGAACATGTACTCACAACCTGCCTCTGTTTTGAATATTGAATGCGACTTGCCCATGAATATTTGCCGCCTGCGACGTTCCCCACGTGGAACTCCTTGATGCCGCTTTCCTCTTCCACCGTGAATACGCTGCGCTTTGCAATACTCCCACCAGTTCCAAACTCTATGCTCCGTCCCGTCGAATTCTCAGCTTCCAGTCAATTGCATTGCATTCACAATCCAGGTCGAAGAGCCCAAAATTTTGCACAATCCAGGTCGAAGAGACCAAGATTTTGCACAATCCATATCGAAGAGACCAAAATTTTGCACAATCCAGATCGAAGAGACCAAATTTCTGGTGAGTACTCTCTTTTGGAAAACATTCTTCTTTGCCTCATTCATCTTTATGAGTTCTTAATTAAGACTGGAATAGAAAATCAAATAACTATCTGAATGAAAATGCAAATTTTCAATTTCAGATTTTTTCTTTTGAGTTAGGGCCTTTTCAGAATATCTATCAGATGTAGTTCAATGTCCAGCGTGGCTTTAGCCGGGGAAGTAGTTGTTTTCTGTTAGACATTCACAAAAAAAAATAACTTCATTTTAATCGTGTATTTTTCAATTCACAGAAAAATCTTCATATCAATATTCAATTGAGAATGTTTTCCTTTTCACCATGAGTTCATTTTTTATTTCGTAGATTTAATATTATTTTTGTACAAACATAAGTGGAATAATACCACAATTATGTAATATAAGTGAGAAAAAAAATTGTGGTCCACTTGGATTAAAATTTCATAGGGATTCTGAAGCCAATAAGAACTATATCATTATAAATGTGCAGCAGAGTAGATTTATCTAATTTGAATCAATTTATTGTGTTGATATTGAGGGAACACACATTCATAACCCACTCAATTCACTCAGACTTATACTGAAAGATAACAGTTAATAACAGCAACTACTTACTACATTGCATAGCTCATCCAGTGTACTTCAAGACCATATGAAAACCAGGTGATAGGGCGGTGGTAAAAAATAATTTTAAATATTATTAATAAATATTTTCTAGGTACGCGTGTCACTATTACGCGAAGAGAATTATTTCATTGCCCAAGAATAAGGGACCTATTCAACCTCTTAGTGCTGAAAGTCGATTGCAGCTGATTAAGTGCCCTGAGTTCTTAAAAATTGATATTTCTACGAAAATCAATGCATGCACGGCTCTGCTGAGAAAATATTGGTTAAAAAGCTCGAAATGAGCTCATTTATGGAAAACAAATATGATGAGTGGTTATCTGAGCACATGCATCTTGGCAGCAGCCTCAAAACCACTTTACCGAGAGGTCGATCTAGAAAAATCGCACAGAGCAGCCATAAAACCGAATGGCAAAAAGTAAATTAATTAATTTTCTCTTTCACTCCAGAGGATATCACTCATGCCGCTTATTTAGTCTGTAACATCCACTCAGCAAAGAATTAAAAAAGCAAAGATAATTTTTACCACAACACCTCCTGAACTATTGTTCACTCCTCAAGAAGCTCTTGATTTAATCGTACGTATGAACTTCAAAGCACTCGTATCAAATAATGAGAGAGGGCCTGAGGTTTGGAGGGATGAATATTTATCCATAAAATAATAAAGTGAGAGAAGTAATAGTATATTATTTAACGAGCGGTAATGTAGGTCATAACTCACGCAGATGAAGTATGCAGCACGAGCCGCAGGCGAGTGTTGTAATTCATCAAGTGAGTTATGACCGTTACCGCAAGTTGAATACTATACTTTATCCACGACTATAACAATAAATACAAATACAAGTACAGAGAAAGACCTCCATTCACAAATCTTGATAGTAACCTATAACAATGCTATACAAATTTTAATTGTCATTACTCATTTTTTTTATTAATACAATTAACTGTAAAGTTTGAACAACCAGTAAACTGAATATGTGGGACTGAATTATGCAAGTTTATTGTTTCATTTTGGGTTTGTTGCATATATGTTGTTGATGTACTAACTGGTTGAGGTGTTATAGAACTGTATATTATTTGCAGTATCTGTCTTATTCTTTTCGGAATCATCAACGTACCCCTCAGCCACAGTAGTTGATCGCCAACGTTATATCCCCTCCAGCATCTACTAATAAAGTTGCCGACGAGCGGCGAAAACAATGCCCTGTATATAAATTACAGTGTGGAAATTTTTAAAATGTAGCAATGTCTTTCCCCATTGCTACAAATTTATTAATGCCAATTCTTTGTGAGTGATATTTACCATTTTTAAATTTAAAGAATAATATCGTTTGCGATATATCAGTAGGACGAAGATTTAAATATTTCTTAACTATGGTATAAACATTTCCCGTAACAGTGATTTTTCTGGCAATTTTTGTTTTTGTATTTGGTACACTGACCATAGAAATAGATCCATGATCTTCTAAATCTGTTCATTATTAAAGCAACGTAAAATAAATTATGTAATTGACTAGATGATAAAAACGATTGAATATTGTGAGATCTACTACCTTTGTCGCCAGGTATTTCTCATCAGGAGCTTCATTTATGAAATTATTAAGTTGTTCTGGCCTAAAAGTTTTTGCCTTTTTAGCTACATGTTTCTCTGATTGACGTTTAAGAAATGTGCCTAATTTCAAATAATTCCCTATATTGATTCCATTATTTATGTTGAGTGTGCTTCTTATTCTTAGCATGGAGTAAAAAGTCCATAGGGACGATGCTTTATATTTAGTGCTAAGTTCACTAAAATATACCAAAAGTACATCTTCTGTGAACGATGACTTAATGTTCTTGCTGCTACACCAATCTTGAAAATGTTTTATACACCTTTATATTTGTTTTGGGATTTTTCGGGCAATAAATTCTGTATGGTAACATTAGCTACTTGGTGTACATAATAATTCATCTTCACTATCTGAATTCATCTTTTCAGCACAAAATTCAGAATAATTAGGTATTAACTTAATTTGAAAACATCAAAATTATTCAAGTGAATTACTCCCCTCAATAACAATAATGGACTGTTCCCTTTCGGCCAAACAGCTTGTACAGAAGAACAGAGCCACCTTGATAATCGGTTCGTAAATAATTCCAAGAATCTTTTCCGATTTATTATAGTGAGTTATAGTAGTGAGTTATTATAACTCACGTTGTTTGTTTATAGATACTATTAATTGCTCAAAAGCAGTTGAATAATCAATATATAATTTAATAGGAGTAGATAAAGAATAATTGCTACCCACCAAAAGAGGATATTACTGTTACTGATTGGTCAGTGGAAATTAAGCTACAGAGCATTGTCAACCACACACACAGCGAATTATAACAGTTCAAAAAGATGTTTTGGACACTTATTTGGTAGATGTAGCTCCTGGATCATTGAACATGATTTATAAATAGGGCATTGATGGAAGCTCAAGCCAATCAAAGATGGACCAACTCTGATGATTACGACGAAAATGAGGACGATTCATATCGTCGCTAGAGTCCCCATTCAACTATCTGAAAATTCTGTAAAGTGCGTAGGTAGAATAATATTGTGGCAAAATCCTAGACATTCAAGTACCAGATTTTTCAGGCCAATAAAATTTCAGTTAAAAAAACTGTACAGTTAACCCGAAGCGAAGTTGCACACATTCAAAATCAAATCGAACAATTATCTCCAACATTAGTTCCGTACAAAGAACAAAATCTCGCAATAACAAATGAGATGTTCACAATGGTTGACGGAAAAATTTGTAACGTACTAACAGAGACTTCTTCTCAGTCGTGTTATATTTGTGAATCGACTGAATACGACGAAATTACCGAACCCAGAAATGTATAAGTTTGGATTGTCTACTTACAATCAAATTAATATATTTGGAGGAATTAATTTCCATCAAGCTGGGATACATTTTAATACCTTTATTCGGTCCTAAATGCATGTAATCTAAGTTTGCAACATCCCAGGTGGTGAGCTCAACTTTTAATAGTCAAAAAACCGCCAAATGTTTGCACTGTTTTAAGTTTTTTGCTTGTAGCTAGAAAACGGTGCGTCGTACGGAAAATGTCATCACATTCAATAATGCAGAAAAATAAATTCTGCGTCGAATGACATCTGAAAACATCAAATTTGGTTAAAACAGCTTCTCCTTTTGTATTGAAAAAACACATGGAATAAACGTTGTAGAGAATAAAATTTTACGTTATACTTATAGATACAGTAGAACTCGACTCCGAAAAACATACTCAGACTCAGACCGTTCAACTGTTCTTGGCAGCCCTCTATTCATCTAAGGCAGATGAGACCTCCTTGGACCAAATCCGCTACGAGATATTTTCAAAATCTCTAACAAAGCCAACTTTCGAGCTGGCCTCTCTACCTCCAACAAATGCAGCCGCCGCCCAACATATTCTGCTGGTGTACCTTCAAATCTAGGGCTGGTATGATAGACCAAATGATCGTCTGAGCTGGGATTGGAGGAAAACGGACCTTAGCCTGCTCCCCATCATAAACACCAAGGTTCCAGCTCCACCTGAAATTCTCAACACTGTGTCCTGCAAATGTACAAAGGAGTGCAGCTGCCGAAAAGTAGGCATGAAATGTTCAACCATATGCCTCAACTGCAACGGCCAGTCATTCTCGAATTCTGCACCCTTCGAGGATGAGGATGTGACCTTCATTGCCGTAGAAGCAGAAATAGGTGAGGATAGTCCTTTTGAAGATGATGCCACATTTTGTGCTGCATGCCTATTATATATTGATTTCTACCATGTTTACATTTATATTTCATCAACAAACTATTCATCAATCAAGTGTTTTTGTAACTTCATTGCACCTAAACTATTAATAAGTATGATTAATTTACTTATTAATAATAATAATACTTATTACAGATTTAATGGTATTACAGAACTTTGATGAACGTAATGATGATTTTCATTTGTACTACTCGAATCTCTACTCAGGTTATGCATATTACTTCAACATTGCAAAGCAATAAGAAGTGCTGTTTTGGTAAAAATGACTTAAAATGACTCAAAACGTCGAAAACACCGATTTTGAATTGATGCCAAATTTCAAATTTAAAATTACTGAATTTAAAAACTACGGTATCTATGTAACGTGAAATTTTATTCTCTATAATTTTTTTCCCTGGATTTTTCAATAAGAGTATCTGTTTTCAAGATATGTCGTCTTGGAAAGCCGCACAATGTAAGTTTGCACCGAACTAGGAAGTGTTCTTCGTTTTTAACATTCGATTTCGGCTATACCACTGAATCGAGTTTGATATTCACAGATGTTATTCAACGCAGAATTCAGTCTTCTGCATTATTGAATGGAATGACATTTTCGGTCCGAAGCACCGTTTTCTAGCTACAAGCGAAAAACTACAAAAAGTGCAAAAATTCGGCGGTTTTTTGGCTACCAAAAGTTAAGTTCACCACCTGGGATGTTGAAAACTCAGATTACATGCATTTAGGACCAAATAGAGGAATTAAAACGATTTCCAGCTTGCTGGAAATTAATTCCTCAAAACGTTTTTTTTTCGATTTAATTTTATTGGCCTAACTTTGCATGGATGGATCAGATTTTTTGAGTGTGTTATTCACCTTGCTTACCGTCTGAATGAACGTAAGTGGCAAATGAGATCAAAAGAAGATAAAGGAAAATTTCAGCTCAGAAAAGCATTTGTTCAGAAGGAATTTAAAAAGAAAATGTTCTTAGAAGTAGACCGTCCAAAACAAGTGAGTGGAAATTCCAATGATGGGAATACTGCCCGCAGATTCTTCGCAGATCCTCAGTTAGCTGCTCCAATAAGTGGAGTTGATATTACTTCGATACATCCGTTTTCAGTTATACTAAGAACTAAGAAACGGAAAGATTGTACGTGGATCTGTACAACTGGTTCTATATGCCAACTTCTGTACACAAAATTCTGCTCCATGGAGCAGAAGTTATTAAATAGGCATCACTTCCGATTGGTCAGTTGTCAGGGGAGGCAATGAAAGCTCGAAACAAATATTTTCGACAATATCGCGAGCACCATACGAGAAAAATGTCAAGATATAGGACAAATGAAGATGTGTTGCATGCTTTACTAGTGTTTTCAGATCCACTGATTTCTGGCATGGCACCAGTAATGACTCGTAAAAGTCCAGTTCTTCCCTCTGAAGTAATCTCATTTTTTACAAATGCCTTGAATATTGTTAATGACATGATAGTGAATAAATATACCACAAATTTTGTTGCCACGCTGTATAAATATCATAGAATGTGCTTTTGTGTTTCTAATAATAAATTTATAACCATGAGTTCGTAAGTAAGGAGAACACTACTACTTACTTCTAAGATAAGTTCATATTTTTTGTATTCCCTCTTCCACCTTCAAATTTATGTTTATGGTCCGATTCGATTCAAAATTGGTGTGTGAGGGTTTTCGGGGTCGAAGATCATGAATTTTTTCAAAATTCATGAAATCAAAATATCGGCTCCAAGATGGCGAACAAATTCTGTAATTATGGTCCGATTCTATTCAAAATTGGTATGCGATGTTTTCGGGGTCGGATGATATGAATTTATTGTCAAAATTCATAAATTCATGACGGTGGCTCCAAGACGGTGGACGTGTTTTGTGATTATGGACTGTTTCTATTCAAAATTGGTATGTCGGGGTTTTTGGGATCGGATATTATGAATTTACTCGAAGATTATTGATTCTTTGTAAAAATTTATGATTTGAAAATAGCAGCTAATTGAAGAACTAGATTGCTCAATCTTTACAGGAAAAAAGCCTCATAATATCGATACCGCAACAAAAATTCATAGATTAAGGCGTACTAACTAAAAAGCACAAAATACTAGTTATGTATGTATCAAGGGAATTATAAGGGCCTCAATTACCGTAAACAAAGTTTTCGTCACGAGGAACAGTAATTGTTTGAGGTAATTAAGGCTCATTAATTCCCGTGGTACATAGATAATTTTATTTCTGACCGATTTTAATAAAATTTTGTTTATTTTTAAAACGTAATAAATGTTTCAATTTATTACCTTTCCGGTATACTTGAAACAGGTACCGTCGATGCATTAGGCTGGAGGGGATAGATGAAACTATGATAGCGCCCATGGTGGCAGAAGTAGGTAATGATTCTGGTAATCACAAGCACAAGCTAAAATTTTTCAGTTTATGAGGTCTCCCTGTTTATTCATAAACCACTTGAAAAAATTGTACCATATTTCATATGAATAAACATTATTATTATCGTAGAGGCAACGGTCACGTTTGGGTAGTGTAATAACAACATACATATAATAAGAATGAGCCCTCGCTATTGCTGTATAGTCGATTGCAAAAATAGGGGATGTAAATTTAATACATTCCCAACTGCATCACAAAAACTGCAGCAAAGAGATAAGTGTTCTGTTATTCTACGATACTTCAATCTCTTATTCCGGGACGTGAGGTTTTCATTCGATAAATAGGCATTTGAGATGTTTTCCGTTTTCTCTTTGATCATCTAGAAGTGGATAGTAAAAGTATTAACCAAGTTCCGTGGGACGGTGTTAGCCGGTCATGAAAAGCAAATAGCGACTTAAACTGCGAGTTCGGGAACGCCTGGACGGTGTTGTAAACTGATCAATCAGCCTCATGAACAAGGACAGAGATACTTTCGATGTCTTTCCGAGTTGTCTATCATACACGTCATTCTATCAAGACAGAGGATTATTAATTTGTGTTTTAATTTTCACGAACTGGTTTCGGTCACAAAAGCAATTGGCGTTACATGTGAACTAATGTTTAGTGTAATGCAGTTCAAGTACTAAGAGTAAACATCGTTACTTGTACTGTATAAGCATTACCCAATATTTTGTTGACAATTATACGTGTTAGAGAGTGTTGACCGTCTTTGTATTATTTAGGGACCGTTCAACGTTCTTACATCCTTATATTCCTTTCCGGATTATTATATTATTTGAGAATGTCATTAAATAGTTCTGCGTTGAATCCGATGTTATTCAGTGGTTTTCCGTCAGGTTAAAGCTAGCCAGGGTTATATGGGTACTTCTTTTAATTTATTAAACTACTTGGCTCCCTCACTTTCTTTATGTTCTCAAGACCTTAAACCTGCGACCTGAATAAACTAACGAGCAAGCACATTACTAGCCGTACCTAAAAGTACACAGAAGTAGCATTACTTTATGATATTCAAAATATCATTCAGACAATGTCATAACTTTACATGGATAAACTCCAAATGTGGTGAACTATCATATTAATACACATATTTTTTATCATTTACTTACTTTATTTCTTTGGCAGTAAAAAACTTCGATTCATCTGGAACTAGTAGTGAGCAAAAAATTGTTACATCGTGGTAGATTATTTAGGAATTATAAGAAAATTGAAATTGTTACATAGTGAGTATTGGAAATAAAACAGGAAAACTTCAGCTATCGAGTCACTAGAGGGCATTACCAGTCTTGCACACAGCAAATAGGAGTTTTGGTTGTTGCTATGTTACTTGTTCATAAACAGACCTTTGTTATCAATCGCTGTTTTGCGTTGAAAACGTGTTTTTCACCCCAAATCGACGATTTTTTTCGATATAATGGAGGATATTCTGAAATAATAGTTTAAAAAAACTAAAAAACACGCTTTTATAGGGAACCTGATTGAAAAAATTGAAAATAGAAAAAAAAAATTATCTAAAAAAAAGCGTGGGGTGCATGGTGTGTAATGTACTATATAATTATTGATACCATCCACCCCACGCTTTTTTTTAAATAATTTTTTTTTCTTCCAATTTTAAATTTTTTTAATCTGGTTTTCTATAAAAGCGTGTTTTTTAGTTTTTTTAAACTATTATTTATTTCCTACTTTTTAGTGTGGTTTATTTATAAAAGCGTGTTTTTTTAGTTTTTTTTTAAACTATTATCTTTATTATTTTTTTGCAAATTAAAAAATGGGATAATTTTATCAAATTAGGTAATCATAATTTCCGACCCCAAAAACTCCCACATACCAATTTTGAATAGAATCAGACCATAATCACAAAACTCGGCCGCCATTTTAAAGCCGCCATCTTGAATTTTACAATTTCAACAAAATAATCATAATATTCGACCCCAAAAACCCCAACATACCAATTTTGAATAGAATCAGACCATAATCACAAAACTCGGCCGCCATTTTAAAGCCGCCATCTTGAATTTTCCAATTTTCAACAAAAGAATCATAATATTCGACCCCGAAAACCCCCACATACCAATTTTGAATAGAATCAGACAATAATCACAAAACTCGTCCACCATTTTGGAGCCACCATCTTGAATTTTTCAATTTTGACAAAAGAATCAGAATCTCCGACCACGAAAACCGTCAGATACCAATTTTGACGCGAATCGTACCATAATCACAAAACTCGTACACCATATTGGAGCTGCCATTTTGTTTTTTTCCAGATAAAAATTTCTTAATGCCTTGTCACCGGAATTAAGTACACCTGCCAAATTTCAAATCATTCGGACGTCTGGAAGTGGGTCAAAATCGCGCCCAAAGGAGTCGGTTACAAACAAACAAACATACAAGTGAAGCTAATATAAAGCGTGTAAAAAGCTGAAAAAGCAAGACAATCATTTCTTCTATTGAAAAGTGAAGCCCTATACCAAAAAGTATCGTGGCTGACACGGAGAAATGTTGTCTACTTTGGCATTAGAAGAGGCAGGTACCTCGACTGTAGTGAACAGAAGCACCAGCCATACAAAGAAGAAATTGTTTCCAGTGGCGAAGTAATGTTCAGGAAACATTTATTATTTGTTATGACGTGAATTTATGAAATATGTTTTGGTTTTCATTTCATAAATGCATTTTAGCATTTATTGTTTCATTTTTAGCTGTAAAAGGTAAAGGGAATTAAATAATCTTTAATATCCCAAGGGAGTTATAACTAAGATATCTTAAAACCCTGGTGCTCGCACTTATACCAGTAAAAGTTTGGGATCAACTTGGCGACCCTTGGCCTACTTGATAATAGGGATCATTATAGCGTTTCAGATGCCGTCAATTTCATTTCAGTTTTAATAAAGTAAACAGACCACACAGGGTATATTTATTTCCTCAGCTTTCTTTATGTGGCGAACTGTTCGCGGGTTCTAAGTTTAGCTTTGCTATTGGTTGAAAGGTGACATCTGTCAAACTTCACCAAGTGCAAAGCTAGAATTAGAAGCCTCCGAATATTGCACAAAGAAATCCCCCTTTTGTTGTTCGTTTTAAGAGTTCAACTAAATATTTTTTCGAAGATTGAGAATTGAGAATAAATCACGCAGTCTCTTTTAGATGTATGAAGTAAATGAGTTGCAGAGTAGAGAACAAATCTGCTAGATCATTGTGTGCTTATGTTTATATTAGTGAGAACTTATTTGGGTTCGTTTCAATGTGCAACCACATGTATATTATTGTGGTGAATATTTCGAAATCATTAGATACTACAAAGCTAGATTTGAAAAAGCACACAATTCAACAAGAAAACATTGGCAAGTAATTAACGATTTAAGAGGAAAAAATTACATATCATCATCTACAGTTGATATTGGCCCAGATACGCTCAACCGTATTATTGCTCAGTTGCGGAAAAATTACATTTAGAGTCAAACAAATCCCTTGGAATAAAATAAAATTTCCGAAAACTACTCCTTGAGACCAACGGCTGGTGTAGAAGAAATGTCCATCAACATATACGAAAATTTACCAGACACCGTTCTTTATATCCTAGTGAATGTGTTAATAAATCTCTCGAGTCGGGATCATTCCCCAATTTCCTGAAAGAAGCCATCATAATTCCACTCCACAAAGGTGGTAAAACAATTGATCCTTCAAATTATCGTCTAATATCACTCCTCTGCACCCTCTCAAAAATTATAGAAAATCTCGTAAAAAGCAGAATTATGCAGTTTCCAAATAAACATAATATTCTGTCTCAGTGTCAGTTTGGATTTCAGTACTCCAAAAGTACAAGTAATGCAACCTTTTCATTTCTGGAGAAAGTTTATTTGAGCCTAAATGAGGGTGAGGTGGTTGCAGCAGTATTATGTGACTTCTCTAAAGCATTCGATCATTATGGATTCAGGGGGGTTGCCTTAAAATGGATCGAATCTTATCTCACTGGAAGAAAACAAAGGGTTAAAATTTCAGAGCCGGAGTACCTCAAGGCTCAGTGCTAGGACCCATTCTGTTCTTACTTTACCTCAATGACTTGTCATGTTTACCTATCTCAGGTAAATTCACATTATTTGCTGACGACACCACCCTTATATGGCATGGAAAAAATGTGGATAGCTTAAGAACAATCATTGCCCAGGAGCTACAGGAGGTCATAAGTTGGTGTAATTCGAACCATCTCTGCTTCAATATAGATAAAACTAACATCTTAACCTTCAGATTCCAATTAAACAGTATCAGTCTGAACACACATAGAGTGGAAAATAAATCTTGTATGAAGTTTCTGGGTATACACATCGATAATAAACTTAAATTCGAAGACCACGTTATGTCAGTAGAAAAAAGATTAGCATCAGGCTGCTACGCAGTTAGAGTGGTATCAAACGAACACATATGTCTCCCTCTTTGAATCTCACATCAGATATGAAATAGCTTTCTGGGGTTTCTCCAGCCTTTTTTACCATCTCTTTTTGTTCAACAAAAAAGGGCCATCAGGTACTTGTGTAGGGCTAAAGCAAGAGAACACTGTAGACCGCTGTTCATCTCCCAAAAAATTCTCACCATAACTAGTAATTTCATTTTGGAAACTGCCTGTTTGATTCATAACAAACAGTCTTCAAGAACAAATATGACTCGCACCCGAAAGTAACAACCGTAACAACCTTAGCCTGCCAATCCCAAGAACAACTCTAACAAAAAATTCAATTATATATGAAAGCACGAAATCATATAACCACCTGCCAGAACATTTAAAAGTATCAAATAATCCCAGAAAGGCAGTAAAAGACTTTCTCACGCCAAAAGCATACTATGACCTGCAGGAATACTATAATGAAAATTTCGGACATCAATAACCTAGTCCTACTGTGTTACTATTTTATTGATTCTAAGTAAGTTGTATAGTTGTGTAGTGATAACCCGTATGTTATGTAATGTAATTCATTGTTTCCTCTTTTTAACCTAACTTTATTTTATTGTAACATTACTTTATAATATTTATTTCTACATTTGAACTATATTTTTACACTTTACATTAATTCGCACATATTATACTTATTTACATCTAACTTTTATATATATATATATATATATATATATATATATATATATATATATATTTATATATATATATTTATATATATATATACAGTGTGTTTCACTTCTCATGGAAACACCCCCGTATCTTCCGTAATTTCCGACGTAGAACCATGAAAGCCTCAGGATCGATAGATACACTAGAACTGAACTCAATGCACAAAAGGAGTCATCCTACGTGATATACACTGCACGCCAGCAGCGATGGAACCACCCATTTTCCCGGAAAATTATATTAGGGGGCAAAATTGGCCCGAAATTCCTTCGGATTCGTGTTCAGGGTCCCCAAATTACTACTAATGAACCAGTCTCCTGAAACATTTTCAGTCCTGAAAAATTCTAATTTGTTTCACTTCTCATGGAAACACCCCCGTATCTTCCGTAATTTTCGACGTAGAACCATGAAATTTTCAGGATCGATAGATACACTAGGAATGAACTCATTGCACAAAAGGAGTCATCCTATGTGATATACACTGCACGCCAGCAGCGATGGAACCACCCATTTCCCCGGAAAATTGTATTAGGGGGCAAAATTGGCCCGAAATTCCTTCGGATTCGTGTTCAGGATCCCCAAATTACTACTAATAAACCAGTCTCCTGAAACATTTTCAGTCCTGAAAAATTCTAATTTGTTTCACTTCTCATGGAAACACCCCCGTATCTTCCGTAATTTTCGACGTAGAACCATGAAATTTTCAGGATCGATAGATACACTAGGAATGAACTCATTGCTTAGAAGGAGTCATCCTATGTGATATACACTGCACGCCAGCAGCGATGGAACCACCCATTTCCACGGAAAATTATATTAGGGGGCAAAATTGGCCCGAAATTCCTTCGGATTCGTGTTCAGGATCCCCAAATTACTACTAATAAACCAGTCTCCTGAAACATTTTCAGTCCTGAAAAATTCTAATTTGTTTCACTTCTCATGGAAACACCCCCGTATCTTCCGTAATTTTCGACGTAGAACCATGAAATTTTCAGGATCGATAGATACACTAGGAATGAACTCATTTCACAAAAGGAGTCATCCTATGTGATATACACTGCACGCCAGCAGCGATGGAACCACCCATTTCCCCGGAAAATTATATTAGGGGGCAAAATTGGCCCGAAATTCCTTCGGATTCGTGTTCAGGATCCCCAAATTACTACTAATAAGTCAGTCTCCTGAAACATTTTCAGTCCTGAAAAATTCTAATTTGTTTCACTTCTCATGGAAACACCCCCGTATCTTCCGTAATTTTCGACGTAGAACCATGAAATTTTCAGGATCGATAGATACACTAGGAATGAACTCATTGCACAAAAGGAGTCATCCTATGTGATATACACTGCACGCCAGCAGCGATGGAACCACCCATTTCCCCGGAAAATTTATTAGGGGGCAAAATTGGCCCGAAATTCCTTCGGATTCGTGTTCAGGATCCCCAAATTACTACTAATAAACCAGTCTCCTAAAACATTTTCAGTCCTGAAAAATTCTAATTTGTTTCACTTCTCATGGAAACACCCCCGTATCTTCCGTAATTTTCGACGTAGAACCATGAAATTTTCAGGATCGATAGATACACTAGGAATGAACTCATTGCACAAAAGGAGTCATCCTATGTGATATACACTGCACGCCAGCAGCGATGGAACACCCATTTCCCCAGAAAATTATATTAGGGGTCAAAATTGGCCCGAAATTCCTTCGGATTCGTGTTCAGGATCCCCAAATTACTACTAATGAACCAGTCTCCTGAAACATTTTCAGTCCTGAAAAATTCTAATTTGTTTCACTTCTCATGGAAACACCCCCGTATCTTCCGTAATTTTCGACGTAGAACCATGAAATTTTCAGGATCGATAGATACACTAGAAATGAACTCATTGCACGAAAGGGGTCATCCTATGTGATATACACTGCACGCCAGCAGCGATGTAACCACGCATTTTTCCGGAAAGTTATATAAGGGGGCAAAAATGGCCCGAAATTCCTTCGGATTCGTGTTCAGGATCCCCAAATTACTACTAATACACCAGTCTCTTGGAAAATTTTCAGTCCTGAGAAATTCTAATTTGTTTCACTTCTCATGGAAACGCCCCCGTATCTTCCGTTATTATCGAATTATAATGACGAAATTCTTTGAATTGATGAATATCCCAGAAATACAACTATTGACTCAATGGATTGTAAGTAGTGATATACACTGCACGCCAGTCGTGAACAATCAATTTTTTCGAAATAAAATATATTGTTGAAATATCCAGGATCGATGGAAATTTTCAAAATATACCTATAGATTTTGTCAAACTAAGGAACGAAAGCAGCTCCCAATTAGTCTCATAAGGATACCCATACAAGAAAATTACTCGATGACTCTTTTGTGCAGCTAATTAGTGGCAATATTGAATGCATAAGAATGGCTCAGTTATTTTTCTTGTGTTTTCCGTGATCAACAAGAATAACAGTTTCATTGTATCATTAAATGTTTCACCGCGAATTGGAATTATATTTTTTTGAAACTTTGGACTTTCACTGTGGAAAAACTGCATTTCAAATTAAATACGAATGGTTCGTGAATAATATAATTTTTACTTTACCAGAAGAATAAATGAATTTCAAATCATACAATATTCACACATTCTCAAATTATAGTTCCTTCTATCAATTGCCCTCTGATGAGATAATTTTTTTCAGTCTCTTTCTGATATTCCTCCCAACTTTCAGTCCTGAAAAATTCTAATTTGTTTCATGGAAACGCCCCCGTATCTTACGTTATTATCGAATTATAATGACGAAATTCTTTGAATTGATGAATATCCCAGAAATACAACTATTGACTCAATGGATTGTAAGTAGTGATATACACTGCGAGCCAGTCGTGAACAATCAATTTTTTCGAAAAAAAATATATTGTTGAAATTTCCAGAATCGATGGAAATTTTCAAAATACACCTATAGATTTTGTCAAACTAAGGAACGAAAGCAGCTCCCAATTAGTCTCATAAGGATATCCATACAAGAAAATTACTCGATGACTCTTTTGTGCAGCTAATAATGAGTTATGAATTAGTGGCAATATTGAATGCATAAGTAAACTCAGTTATTTTTCTCGTGTTTTCCGTGATCAACAAGGATAACAGTTTCATTGTATCATTGAATGTTTCACCGCGAATTGGAATTATATTTTTTTGAAACTTTGGACTTTCACTGTGGAAAAATTGCATTTCAAATTAAATATGAACGGTTCGTGAATAATATAATTTTTACTTTACCAGAAGAATAATTGAATTAGAAGTGGGTAGTTCCGTCGCAAGTGAGGGGTATATCAATTGGGACAAGGCCACTCATTTGATAGGTGCACTTTCAGCATATCTATAAATCTAGAGAGTTTCATAATTCTCGAAAAGAAAGATACGGGGGCGTTTCCATGAGAAGTGAAACAAATTAGAATTTTTCAGGACTGAAAATTTTCCAGGAGGCTGGTGTATTAGTAGTGATTTGGGGATCCTGAACACGAATCCGAAGGAATTTCGGGCCATTTTTGCCCCCTAATATAACTTTCCGGAAAAATGGGTGGTTCAATCGCTGCTGGCGTGCAGTGTATATCACATAGGATGACCTCTTTTTCGCAATCAGTTTATTTCTAGTGTATCTATCGATCCTGAAAATTGCATGGTTCTACGTCGAAAATTACGGAAGATACGGGGGTGTTTCCATGAGAAGTGAAACAAATTATAATTTTTCAGGACTGAAAATTTTTCAGGAGACTGGTGTATTAGTAGTTATTTGGGGATCCTAAACACGAATCCGAAGGAATTTCGGGCCAATTTTGCCCCCTAATATAATTTTCCGGAAAAATGGGTGGTTCCATCGCTGCTGGCGTGCAGTGTATATCACGTAGGATGACTTCTTTTCTGCAGTGAGTTCAGTTCTAGTTATCTATCGATTCTGAGAATTTTATGGTTCTACGTCGCAAATTACGGAAGATAAGGGGTGTTTCCATGAGAAGTGAAACACACTGTATATATATATATATATATATATATATGTTCTTACCACAAGTTATTACTCTCATATTACTCTCATCGTTTTGTCAATAAGGACTATTTCTTGGACAATAAAGCACAGTTTTGATTGATTGGTTGATTTCACGAGAAGATACGGTTCTTTTGGAGAGTTATAAAAGAAATTGTCAGAAAATTTGAAATCCAATGCATACAATTTTTACTTAGAGATTGTGCAATGATATTCGCAAAACCGTTGGCAGTAATTTTTAATTTATCTCTTCGAACAAATATTTTTCCCGATTCATGGAAAACTGCAAAAGTATGTCCTGTATTTGAAGAAGGAGATATGTGTAAAATCGAAAATTATAGGCCAATTGTTATTTTATGTAATTTTAGTAAGTTATTTGAAATGGCCCTTCATGAATTTTTACCGCACATGTCAACTCACAAATCATTGAAAATCAGCATGGTTTTATGAGCGGACGATCTACTATCACTAATTTAGTATGTCTAACTCAATCTCTAGCTAGTACTTTGGACAGCGGTGGGCAGGTAGATGTTACTCTCCTGCTTTGGACTCACTACAAAACTGATCGATTTCTTCATGTCATATTTGACGAACAGAAAACTGCATGTTCAGTACCATGGGTTCAAGTCTTCTGAAATATCAGCATCATCTGGTGTTCCACAGGGATCAATTCTGGGACCTCTTCTGTCTACCATCTTCATAAATGACATCTGCCTGATCCTGCAGTCCAATGTTTTATTATATGCTGACGATTGTGAACTATACACGACAATCAATTACCTCCAGGATTGTACATTACTTCAAGAGGATCTTGAAAGACTTAGTATCTGGTGTAATTCTAACTTATTGCCCCTTAACATAACAAAGTGTAAATATATGTCCTTCACGAGAAAAAAACATATAATTGAGTATACCTACCATATCGATAATAATTCAATAGATAGATGTTATCAGTTCAAGGACTTGGGTGTGATCTTCGGTGCTAAGCTAACCTTTGTTGATCATATAACTGAAACGGTCGCTGAAGCTTATAAAACACTGGGTTTCATCATAAGAAATTCAAAATTAATGGAACAAAATGAGTCCCTGAAGTTAATTTTCAATGCTTTCGTTAGGTCCAAACTGGAGTATGCATCGGTTGTCTGGAGTCCTAGATATGATATCCATGCAAATAACATTGAAAATATTCAGCGAAAATTTATCCAACACCTTTGGTATAAGACCGATGGTATTTATCCAAATAGAGGATTACCTCAATTAACACTATCAAGCAGATTTGAAATCTCCTTATTGGTTTCTCGCCGTACTTTTAGTGGTGTAGTTTTTCTATACAAATTACTCAATAACAAACTTAATTGTCTGTCTCTCATTGATATACATGTTCCTCGATTGCCAGTGAGAGACAAATCTTTCTTTTATCTGCACACACCTCATTCTAACTTACTTCGATTCTCACCCATGTATAGAATTTGTTCAGATTATATGTCTTCTCAAGATTCTTTTGATATTCTCCATTGTAAAGTTGCTGATATAAAAAGAGCATTGCTGTAGAATTTCTTACTGTTATACTGACTGGTGGTAGGCAAATCAGTATATAAACGTTTTTCTTCAAACACAAGAAGTTTTTTTCAGTGTATGTACTGATTTGCATATCTCTCTCCAATTGATAGTGTGAATTGTTTTGATTTTTATTCTATAGATTAATTCATACTATATCTAATGTATTTTTGTACTGTTGATTTTTCCCTTCCTGTAATTGGCTTCGGCTGTTGGATGGTGTATGAATAAAATAAAATAAAATAAAATTATTAGTTCATTCGTAAAGATTTGTACTTGCCTTTGATACTAAATACAGGTGTATATTCGAATCTGCGGCCTTAGACTGTCCACACAAAATGCAAAAGGGGGCCATTTTACAAAAAGTATCCTCCCCACTACACTACTTGAAAATTAGCACTTCCTGACGCACTAATGAACGACGTAATTTTTGAAAGAACGAACTGAAAAATGAGAGGCATGATTTCAAATCAACGGGAAGGAAAAGCGCATAGACACCGACAAAATAGAAAATAATTTTATATAAAATGCTGCAGATGTCAATAATTAAGTTTTGACATTAAGCGAGGATATAAACAAACATTTATGACAGAGAGAGAAGCTCTATTGAAGTAACAGGTGGTGTCCCCTCGAATATCTAAACAATATCGAATCAGTCCAAGCACCAGGGTTTTTAGACATCTTAGTTATAACCCTCTTTATTGATAGCGTAATCATGACGATATAAACTTATAATATACCGGTCAGAAATAAAATAATTAATACAAAACCTTTTTAAAAACAAGCTTCTATTCAGAAGCCCTGAAAAGTAAAAAATGATTGCTTTGGATGTGTGACGTAGGTTATTTCGTGAGTTAAAGATTCAAAAGCTCTTGAAAAATGCCACGCAATGAAGCAATCAAATATGTGTTGTATTTGAAAAAGTCGAGTTATTGTCATTTTCAAAAAATCGTAGTAGGCGATGAAATATCGACTTCGAATTCGTTTGCATTTCGAAAGATACGCTTAAGCCTAAGGAATCGACCGGAAAAAAATTGGTTCAGTTATTTCAATGGTTCTGAAGTTATTAAGTTATTGATTTGTTGAAAATATAAACAGGATGTTCAAAAAATCAGATGTGGTTCAATGTCCAGCGTGGCTTTAGCCGGGGAAGTAGTGGTTTTCTGTTAGACATTCACAAAAAATAACTTCATTTTAATCGTGGATTTTTCAATTCACAGAAAAATCTTTCTATCAATATTCAATTGAGAATGTTTCCCTTTTCAATTATTGAGTTATATATTGACATAAGTCAAAAACTATTGCAGATAAGTCTAAGAAACCCTGGTGCATTATATCCACAATTTACTGGCGCATCCAAAAATGTAACAAGTGTGGGGGAAGGGGGGGGGGTTACCATTTAAAAAACAGTACTCAGTGGTGAATCTTATTTTGGGACAGCCTGTATATAAATAGAAATATTTTTCGAATGTCCCTCATTTTCGGACCTATCGATTGAAAAAAAAATTAAGTCGATAGCTTGCATAGAAAAAAGTTTATAGAGCTTACAGCTCCCTTGGGTCACCCTGTAGGTGATCAAAATATACATTTGACAACTATCATGCTAGAAGTTGTTTGGTTTGATGATGCCTACATAGATGCCCCTCACCATGAAATCCTAATAGAGTATTATTTTAAAGAACCAACTACGCCAATGGTCGTCCTCATTCGGCGGGCTATTTTTTCCAGCCAAGATAAGTCAGTTTATTTTTGAGAAGAATGAGATATTGCTGGGTAGAGGCGCCACTTGATCTGGAAGTTGAGGAGAATATTTTTTGCTAGTTGAAGTTTTATAATCCTTCGGTAATTTACTGTTGTTTTTCTGGCTACAGCTCCGGAGAAATGTTTTAAATTCAATTATATCCGGGAAGTTTCTATTAGGCCTGTACTGTTAGGAAGAATACGCAAATGGGAGAGAATAGTTTGTACTGAGAATTAATATTTTCAAATGGTTTGTTGTACTGAATATTAATGAATAACGGTAATATCCAGAAAAAAAAAATGATTTCAATAAAAGTATTACTTAGTAATAATAATAATAATATTTTATTCCATTAAGACCATATTACATGGTATTGGACATGTCAAAAATATAAATATAAAAATATAAAAATCCATACACCTATAATCATATATACATAAAATTTCATTCTACTAGACCGTAAAGAAGACTCGAAGACTTACAGGCACATAAATAACAGTTATTATACAATTTCAGTTATTGTTTACATATAGACATTTAGACACACAATGTTCAGTATAATTTAACAGTCAATACAATTTTATTACAGTTGAGAAGTCAGAAACTCGCTTGGGCTTTATATGCATTTCTCAATCAAATAACTTTTTAGTTGTTTTTTGAAACGTTTTTCATTTCTTTCACTTTTTATTGATTCCGAGAGTATATTGAAAAACTTTATACCACTGTATTGAGGACTTTTTTCATATAAGGAAGTTCTGTGGTGAGGAATTTGTAGCAAATTGCCATGGCTAGTTTTATAATTATGACTATCATGATTATGTGTTAGTGAATCTATATTTTTACTGACAAGCAAAATACATTTGTAAATATATATACTGGGAACTATTAAGATGTTATTATCTCTAAAATATGGTTTACATGAGTCTGTTCGTTTGATAGCAAATATAAGTCTGATAATACTTTTTTGTGAGATCAGTAGTCTGCGAGCCATTGATGTATTTCCCCATACAATAATGTCATAGCTAATTCGAGAGTATACGAGCGCATAATAGACATTGAGGAGTTGTTCTTTATTGAATATCGTTTTCAGTTGGACTATAGCATAGTAACTTGAGTTTACTTTCTTGCTGACATTCTCAATAGCTGTTTTGAAGGACATGTCTGAATCCAGATAAGTTCCAAGAAATCGTGCAGAAGAAATTGGTTGTAACGAAACTGTTCCTATATTTATATGAATTTGATCGCGTAATTCTTTTTTTGGGTTTACGTGTAGAAGAACGGTTTTTGAAGCATTGAGTATTATTCCATTTTTTTGTGACCATTCGGTGATTTTGTTTGCTAAATGATTCAATTTCTCTTGTAATATTTGAGAATTATCACCATATGCTGCTAATGAAACATCATCTGCATATAGCACTAGGCAATCAGTTTTCATGAAATTTGGAAGGTCATTAATGAATATGAGAAACAGGAGTGGCCCCAGAATTGATCCTTGCGGAACTCCTAAATTCACATCGTATGTTTCTGTTTCGGTGCCATTCATTCTGATGAATATTTTTCTATGCTCCAAATAGGACATCAACCATTTTGATACTTTCCCCCTAATGCCTACTGACTGAAGCTTACTTTCGAGAAATTTCAAATCCAAGCAGTCGAATGCTTTGGTGAGATCAAATAAAAGTATCCCCACATGTTTCTTCTGATCCAAATGTTTATGGATATACTGGAAAAAATTGTAGATAGCACTCTCTGTTGATCTCCCTGGATAAAAACCATTTTGACACATACTGATAATTTGATATTTCTCAAAGTATGTTATGATTCTATTATACAGTCCTCTCTCTATTATTTTACATATGACCGTGGGAACTGTTATGGGGTTTTTTTTTTAGTGACGATCGGTCTTTAGAAAAATAAAGGACCCCTCTCAAACCTTATGGAAAAGTGATATATAAGGGAATTGCCTGAATTTTTTATATTGTTTAGAGAAAGTCTTCCTCATCAAAAGTTACCATTGCGCTAAAGTCCAATAATCAATAGTTTCGGAGATATTTGCCAATAATACTGGATTATCCCGTGTTCGATCCCTATCGGTTTTGACACCGGTTTTATTAAATTTTTTAGGTTTATAATTTTTTATGTTGGGAGTTGGAGTTTGGTTTTGCTCCGGGTTGGGTTGTATTTGATTTTTGTTTGGGTTATGTTTGTTTTTTTTATAGTCAGTTGAGAACCTCAACTCTCTTTTTTTTCAACTGATTTTAACCTAAAAAACAATGAACTTAAAAAATAAAATAAAAAAGTCACCGATAGGAATTGAACACAGGATAATCCAAGTATTGATGACTGTTAGTTTGTTCTATGTATGTCCTGCTAGGGCATTCGGATAGAGGTCAGGTTTTCAGATCAGATTTGAAAAAGGAATTATTACTAATCATGGGCATACATAAACAGCAGACAACTGGGTATCATCCACAATGTAATGGAAATTGTAAATGGATGAATTCAAAATAACAGCCATTTTGAGCATATTTACAGCCACTAACCAAGAGGATTGGGATCAATATGTTCCACATGCTCAGTTTGCTATGAATACTACACCCCAAAGTACAACAGAACTAGGCCCTTTTTTTTCTTGTGTATGCCAAACAGCCCGTTCTACCTACAGAAGCAAATCTGATGCCTCCCGTGGAAAATAACACTGTTATTCAAATGAAGGAAAAGGCACTGGCAGCAAGAAGCATAGCGGTTCAAACTATGGAAAAGAAACGAGCAGAAGATAAAAAAAGATATGGCGAATGCCATCGACATATTGAGTACAGCGTGGACGAGAAAGTTAAAGTTTTCACACCAATGAGAAAGGTGGGTAGAAGTACAAAGTTGCTCCTCAAATACCATGGTTCATATACAATATTAGAGAAACTAAGTATATCCTTTGTATATTATGTTTTCTTGCAATTTATGTAGTTTCAAATGTATAATGCTCCGTAAATATGATTTGCTTCAGTATTCTCATAGAAATTGGAATAGAGCGAAATTTGTTTGCTTACATTCAAAGTGTGGCATGTCGGTTGATTCATATACAGGGTTTAAACAACGTATTTTTCGAATCCACTTAAGTGAAGGAAAAACACAGAAAAGTAGTAGAACATTTGTATGTCAATATTCACAATGTGAGTTCGTGTCACAAGATAAAAAAACATTTTTTTCCCATGCGTACAGTCATTTGAGGAGTGGGAATATAATGGTTTGTCCTTTATCAGAGATATGCAAGACCAGCTATGTTTCCAAAAATATGTCAAGTACAACATCTCATTTCAACAGGAAACATTTCACTGCACATTTTTCAGAACAAAACCAAGTGGAAGAAACGAACACAATAATGAGTTTGTGGAAGATACATTAGAATCTGGCATTCTTCCTTCTCCAAATTGTTTTTTTAGAACTGTATATCAGTGATATGCCTTCTTTTGAGGTCGGATATTATGATTACACTGTCAACATTAAAATATCCAAAATAACGGATCCTATACATTTTGCTTGAGAACTAAAAGGCCTCTCAGATAATCTAGAATTTTGATTCGTTTTTCAAAACCACCGCTTTCTTGAATTCATTCGTTTGTTGAAAAAAAAATTATTTAAAAAAATGTATGTGGTAAAAATATCTTTTTCAAGTTCCTCCACTCACAAATTTCAGTATTTCAATTGCTCTTTCTTTTCCAGAACATATCAGATATAGACCCAGAGGGAATACCTCTTACTCCAACCATTGTAGAAGTTGGTGAGTACTCATTCAGCAGATATATGTTGTTGAATTTTGTACGGTTATTACATAAATATTCAGAGCAAAATATTAGTTAGTTATCATCAGTTCACACACAGTTACATGATTTTAAAAAAATGTTCAGACTGTTGACAGTCATAAAAACACTCATTTGCCAGCAAGTTCTGTACGTTCCTGATGCCATCAATATTTTTCAGGTGTCAAACCAATGGTTATTCACTATGTATATTTTGAGAAGGAAATTATTGGTAATGATGGAGTAGCAACATTTTTGGATGCTCTGAGAGTGGCATATGCCTTGTATTTTATTTTAAAAATAAAATATCCAAAAAATCTCTCAACAACAATGGCATTTTTGCAAAGGATGTTCCTGAAAATACATCCAGATTCAGGATCAGAATCGAAGAAAGTATCAGCTGTTCGAAAAAAGGTTTTCAATTCTATCAACAAGCTAGTTAGTATGTAGAGAAATACTTTGAACTTTAGCTAAATATGTGTGTTCAATTCATTAATATTCTCTCATTTGTGTTATCAGTGTATTAGCTAGTGTTATTTTCCTATAAATTCGATATTCCAGTATTTCATATCCGTTTATTTTGTTTTGAGTTTGTACCAAAATTTTTATTGTATATTTTGAAGTGTGTTGTTTTATTATTGATACAGTTTAAGTTAATATATTTTTCGTTGTATATGAAGTCTTTTTTTAAATGAGTGGGTACCTATCATCGTAAAATCTAGTTATTGTTTCACTTTCTGCTTCCTCATAGTCTATTCGTTCTTTTGAGTTGAAGGATTCGTGTTTTTTGTTTTGGCCTGTGAAATTTGTTCTATTTTGTTTGTATCTGATTTTTTTGTTCTGCTTTTTATATTTATAGAACTCTTTTTAATTTCACTCACTCATCAAAAATTAAGAGGAAATGTACTACATATGGTGATACTTTTCAACGGATGTTTATATCCCTTTCTCAGTGGAATGGTTTGTGATTGATTCAATTGAACCATTCCTCTAAAAATATATATGTTGATAAAGGCTTTTTGATAAAACTGATGCAGTATTGATTTCATTCCCATTGAATGTGTATATATAAAGGTGAATGTAGTTTTATCAATATAATAAGCCGAATCACAGGAGGTTTTACATCACAGTGTGAATTCACATTTTATTCTGAAATTCAAAGTAATATTCCACCGAAGAATCACAAAGTACATTTGAATTCTACATTGTTGACTGTGTGATATATACAGTACAGATCATGTGAACCTCAATTATATTTCATGTGATTCTACTCCTGGAAATCACAAAATTTACTTCAAATTACAGTAACAGAATTTCACAGCAGATCAAGTAATTTTCCATAACAAATTGAGTTATTCTCCATAACGAATTTGTTATTATTCATAACCATTTCATTGATTTTCACAGTATTCATAATGTAATCTTACGAATACATAACTAACTGCGATTTCACATGATTTTACGTTGGTTACAAATAGGCCAACGTAAAATTATGTGATTTCACAATATCTTTTTTATCAGGAGGATATCTTTTTCATTATAGTAATCATGAATACTCCAAATATAGCTCGCTACAGAAATGTACCCACTATGGATGGCTAATTTGCTGAACTCTGGCGAACCATCCATCGCATATTAGGCACATCTCTGGAAGCGGCATCAAAAACTAAAGAAAGATCGATGAAAGGACCAGAGGGAGCGCTGGAAAACTCCCTTAGAATGCCAAGTGAACTACGTACATGAGTTATTGCTTAGTTACCCGATTTGAATTGGTAATAAAATTTGGAAAAACAAAATTCTCTTCTGATTTATGTGGATATTTTTTATGGAGCAAAAAATAATACGGAAATTTATGGTTTACTTCATCGATAAGTAAAGGCCCGAGGGCTTGCCTTCGCTTTTTATGTTTTCCCTTTTCCGAATTTTTATTCAATTACTCCCCTTAAAATGCTCGTCTGAATATAGATCGAATTCCCAATATTTTATTATTTCCGCATTCGGTACGGAAGCTTAGACAGGAAAAATTGATTTTATTCATTTATTGTTAAGTTGATTACCATCTACATGTACGTTGGAAGTGGGATGTGATTTTCAAAACATCAGCAATTGAATCATTACGCTTAGTTGAAGAATATTATTATGTGGATGAACCCGAGAAACACTCATTATCTGAGAAAATATATATATAATAATAATACATTTATTCGCCTCTTGTTTCACATTATATGAATATGATACAATGCAAGAAATAGTGGGGAGGGGAATAAATGGGCAACCCCACAGAAGATCAAGTCTGTGCGTAGGGATTAAAATGGGGAGGTGAGGTTAATAATGGTACATGATCATTCATACAAGGAATGTGATAATATAATAACTTAATATCACTAAATCTAGAGTTATTAATGATGATATAGCTTTATATAGGACACATTTTTTACAAGCTTTTATTGAACTAGATCCATTCGTATGTCATTCGTTCTGTCATTTTTTCCGGTTCAAAATTTGTAATCCATTTTTGGAGCACTTGACTTGGAGCACTTGACGACATCCTACTGGAAATTCAAAATAAGGGATACTCCCTCTGGTGTCGATTTTGGAAACTATACATACTTACATTGTTTACTTTTTCAAACATTAATGTTAATAATATGATTTTAGCAATTGTTTACCTAAAACGTGCCGAATGTCTTGTGATTGTTGACATTCAATGAAATTCTTGTTTACCTGTTGACTATTGTTTGTCCTCGAGTAAAAAAAATGAGTGATTCAAGTTCAATTCATTATTGTTGTGTACCTCAATGTGACTCTTAGGCAAAATGATCCCATTGTACTGGAATAAGTTTCCATCGTTTTCCATGAGAAAATGGACGTAACGTTCTGGTGATGACTAGTATTCAGCGAGTTTATAGACAGACGATGGGCTCTTGAAGAAGAATCCAGTCCCTTCCCAAAATCCTCCTGTATCGTCTGTGGCCAAGATAAAAGTGAAAAAGAGAACCTTCAGAGAGAGTTGTGAGGAAAGCAAAGAGAGTTAAGAAGAGAATAAAGAGATATTATTCAACATATCGAAAATTATTCATACAGTATGGAAAAAGAGTATATATGTATATCTAGGTGATAAGGACACATTGTTTACTTTTCGAAACATTAATGTTTATATGATTTTAGCCATTGTACACTTGAAACTTGTCGAATCTCTTGTGATTGTTGACATTCATTCAATGAAATTCTGGTTTACCTGGTGAATATTCTGTTGACTATTGTACGTCCTCGAGTGAAAAAATGAGTGATTTCTAGTTCAAATCATTATTGTTGTGTACCTCAATGTGACTCTTGGACAGAACGATCCCGTTGTACTGGAATGAGTTTTTATCATTTTCCGTGAGAAAATGAATGTAACCTACTGGTGCAGACTAATCTAGGATTGAGTGAGTCTATAGACAGACGACGGGCTCTTGGGATCTTGGAGAAGAATACAAATCCTGTATCGTGTGTGGCCAAGAAAAAAAGTGAAAAAGAGACGCTTCAAAGAGAGTTGAGAAGAAAAAAAAGAGACTTGAGAAGAGAAAAAAGAGATATTATTCGACACACCGAAGATTATTCGACATACCGAAGATTATTCGACATACCAAAGATTATTCATACAGTATGGAAAAAAAGTGGCTATATATGTGTATCTAGGTGATAAGGACAAATTTTCACACCATCTTGTTTGCTTTAAATGAAATAAAAAAAACTGTTTTTGTTAGTTTTATTTTTAATTCGAACATTCACAAATGGTAATGTGTAACATTTCTTCAAACCGTAGGGTTCCATTTAAAGTTGTTGGTCACAATGGCCTTGTGCGTCATCTTTGACGATTTCGTCATCTATCATCACTAGTAGGGAAGTTTACAACCTTTAATATTCAGTTTCCAAATTTCACTTGTTTATGTATAATCGTTTCAAAAATAAGAGGAGGGAGGGACTTTTGAGAAGCACTGTATACATTACAGGGAGACATTAGTGAAATCATATGCTCAGCGTCAAAAAGAGTATCGAAAGAGAAGAAAAAATCGTAATGAACCTCGTTCCTGACGGGGGTCCCCCGACCGCACACGAGTTTGTTTTCGGGGGCTTTTTTCCGGCGGCTTTTATTCCTAGACTCCATTGTACATGATTTGGATCAATTATGATATAAATCATTTTAAATATAGAAAATCAAATGACGAATAGTGCAAATAATATGTAATTAAACCCGCTTGTTTTAAAAATTGTCCTCGCAGACAGACAGACAGATAGACAGACACACATACAGATGGACAGGCAGACTTCACTCTGGAAACAAAACAGATATTTTACGATTATATTACTTGACCACTGGGGGGCCGGTCAAGTATTAAAAATTGGTGTTATAATAACACTAAGGTATATAAAAAAAATCTTAGATTATTACCATAGGAAAAAACACATTATAAATTAGGTCTTATTTGATATAAAAATGTAGATTGAAAATAGTATTAAAAAAAATCAGTACAGTTAAGAGGTAGAAAATACGTATTTTGAGTTGACCAGAATTTAGATAGTAGTTAGTGCAACTTTGAATGATGTGGAACAAAAATTGTTTCCGATGTGGAGGAATACTAAATACTCTCGGAGCATATTTGAATCTAGGTTAGCTCAAAAAAATAAGAGAAATGTTTTTTGCATTTCCAAAATACTTCTCTTAATGGCAATGATTAATAAAAAAATCAACTAAATTAAATTGTGCACCGTTATATATAGTTATTAGCTCGATATTTCCCAAGGCCGTAAACACATATGTGCCGGAAGCAGCACCTTTTCTCCTGAACATCGTATGTCCCGACAGCTAGACTAATTTCATGACTATGAACACTTTTGTTGAAGTATCCCACATACCAGATTTTCAGATATGATACTGAACCCATTTAAGTCATCCCATAATCTTAATACAGGGTGATTCAAAAGTACTTTGACAAACTTCAGGAGGTGATTCCTCACAATATTCTAATATGAATTGTCCAAATAAATATATGTCCGGAAACGTTTCATTTCCGAGAAACAGGGTGTTGAAGTTTTATTTTTGTTTTTTTTAATAACTTTTGAAATACTGACCTTAATTTAAAAAAAATTGGTATTGAGAGGTTTTTTGAGGTGTCAAGTTCGAACCTAATGTTATTATTGCTCTTACTCGTAGGGGGCGCCAGCTACACGTCTTTTTCTTTTTTGAAGATTCATAAATTTTTTGAGCGTACTTTTCAGTAAAAAAATCAATTCCTCTAGCATATCTACGTAAAAAAGCTACCCTTGTGACAAGTCGCTATAAGCAACCGTTTTCTAGATATTTGATAATCGATGCGTGTTGAAGTTATTACCGTTATTTTGCATTTTTCACAAGAATGCTTAGGAAATGAATTTGACGTTTAAGTAAGTCGTTTTGGTAATTACATTTTATGTGACAGTTGAACGTTTTGTTGTTTTGTTGAAGTTTCTGTAAGTTTTAAAACACTAATTTTGAAAAAATGGATTATTTAAACAATAATGCTCATTTGGCCGATATGCTTTTCGTTTATGCCCTTGCGGAAGACAATGCGCGCGAAGCAAGACGTATTTACCAGGAGCGATTTCCTAATCGAGTACTGCCTTCAGCTCCAACATTTACCAGTCTCCACCGTCGTTTGGCAGAAACAGGTAGCTTTAAGAGGGTAGCTGATATTATTGGAAGACCACGAGCAGTCCGAACCCCAAATTGGAAGAAGCTGTTTTGAACGCTCTCGAGGAAAATCCAGAAACAAGTACAAGAGTAATTGCTGAAGCTCACAATTCTACTCAGTCCACAGTTTGGAGAATTATCCACGATCAACAATTTCAACCACATTCAAAGTGTACAAGCTCTTTTGCCACGAGACTTTCCTCAACGCATAACTATGTGTCAGTGGTTTTTGAGAAAATTGACTGGAAATCCTCAATTTTCAAGATATGTACTCTTCACGGACGAGGCAAACTTCTCCCGAAATGCTATCACAAACTTTCATAACAACCATGTTCAGGCTGTGGAAAATCCGCACGCAGTTAGTGAAAGACATTATCAGTATCAATTTTCTGTAAATGTATGGGCAGCTATAATTGATAATTACTTGATAGGTCCTTTCTTTCTTCCGTTCCGACTGAATGGCGCAACTAACAGATACTTTTTAGAAAATGAATTGCCGGGACTACTTCAGAATGTGCCATTAGATATTCGTATCCGCATGTGGTTTATGCATGATGGGGCTCCGGCCAATTCTAGCGTTGTAGCCAGGGAATTCCTAAACATTGTCTATCCAAATCGATGGATCGGTAAGGGTGTAGAAGAACCTAACCATGCGTGGGCACCAAGGTTCCCAGATCTAAACCGACTAGATTTTGATTTTTGGGGACATTTGAAGTCACTAGTTTATAAAACTCCAGTAGCGAACGAGGAGGATCTGAGAAACCGAATAGTAGACTCCTGTGAAACAATAAGAAACACACCAATAATTTTTGAGTGGGTACGAGATTCAATGACTAGAAAAGTGAATGCCTGTATCTTCGCTGAAGGTGGACACTTTGAACAATCAATTTGAATACAATTTAGTTTCCTTCATTTTATTTTATTCTACATATTCAAAATTTCTTGAAATAAAATGTTGATATTTCTTGCAAATACAAATATACAAAAATAACTATTTCAAACGGGTAAAAATAAATAGAATTGGTGGCTTCCCCTACAAAACTACTTACTTAAACGTCAAATTCATTCCTAAGCATTCTTGTGAAAAATTCAAAATAATGGTAATAACTTCAACACGCATCGATTATCAAATTTTCAAGTCCAAATATATAGAAAACGGTTGCTTATAGCGACTTGTAATATGGGTAGCTTTTTTACGTAGATATGATAGAGGAATTGATTTTTTTACTGAAAAATGTGCTAGAAGTTTACTCAAAAAAGTTATTAATCTTCACGTGTAGGTGGCGTCCCCTACGAGTAAGAGCAATAATAACATCAGGTTCGAATTCGATACCTCAAAAAAATCTCTCAGTACCAATTTTCGTTTAATTAAGGTCAGTATTTAGAAAGGTATTTAAAAGAAAACGAAAATAAAAATAAAACTTTAACATCCTGTATCTTGGAAACGAAGCGTTTCCTAACATATATTTATTTGCACAATTCATATTAGAATATTGTGGGGAATCACCTCCTGAAATTTGTCAAAGTACTTTTGAATCACCCTGTATAAGAAAAATTTGTAATGTTCATTCCCCATAATCATCATTACAAGCATTTATTCTTAGTTTCACCTGTCCCGGTGTCTGTGTGTAATCAAATCTTGCAAGTTGAATTTGACCCACTTCTAGTTGCTCGATTAACGTGAAATTTGGCAGGTGTTCATAGTTCATGTGACAATGCATTATGTGAGAGAAAAAAACAAAATAGATAGCAGACGAGATTTTTGTTTATGGTCCGATTCGACTTAAAATTGGTATGTGGGGGTTTTCGGGGTCGAAAGTTATGAATTCGTAAATTCATAAAATCAAAATGGCGGCTCCAAGATGGCGGACAATCTCTGTTATTATAGTCCGATTTTATTCGAAATGAGTATGTGGAGGTTTTTGGGGTCGGAGATTATGAATTTGTTGTTAAAATTCATTCAATTAAGTGTTCTGATAATGGACCGTTTCTATTCGAAATTGGTATGTCGGGGTTTTTGGGGTCGGAGATTATGAATTTAGTCGAACACTATTGATTTTTTGTCAGAATTCATAAATTGAAGATAGCAGCTCCAGGATGGGGAACGAGTTAATCTTCAGATGGTCTCCTCATTAAAGAACTATAGCTATAGCTCAGAACTTACAGGAAAAAGGCCACATATTGACGATGCATTAACAAAAATGCATAAATTAAGGCGTACTTACTAAAAAGCACAAAATAATGAATAAAAAAACCTTTTTAAAAACAATCTTTTATTCAAATGCTCTAAAAAGTAAAAAATTATTGCATTGGATATGCGACGTATAGTCTACTCGACAAGTTGAAAATGGTCTAAAATAGAGATACTGCTTTTAAAATTATGTGTGATAGCTCATTGGATCCGAAATAACGCCTAGAAAAATGTGCCAAAAGCGTGTATTAGCACATAAAAAATTGCAAAAGGTATAAACAATTGAAGATGAAAAAAAATAGCATTTGGTTTTTTGCCAATATTTCATAAACTATCAATATGTAGGAAATTGCAAACAAATATTCTGAAAGAGGAGGAAATTTCCAATGAAAAACTCCCCACTCCCGGAACTCCATCCCCATTATTTATAATTTTAATTTAACGCTGAAAATGGGTCTCCAAGCGACATTTTTAGGTTGCGCGCGCGGCGTCAAAAGCGAGTACGACACATTAATTAATTTATTTAAGGTATTAAATACTTTTTTTTTAATTTGAAAAAATTATGGTGTATTTGGAACACTATAAATAATTTATTCCGGTTGGAAATTTTACTAAAAGTTTATTTTTTAACAAGTTGAACGATTGAACCAAAAAAAAAAATTGCTAAAAATTTTCTCCTAGCCTTCCTTATATACATACTCAACAAATCACGCCATAAAATTAAAAAAAATTTATTTTTAAAATTTATTTTATAAAAATCCAAGTAATGTTGAAAAAAAAAATTGTTTTCTTAATCATCATATCGTTTTTTTTCAATACAAGATATAAATTGATTTGCAAAAAGAAAAAATCCCGCCATTTGTTGATCAATTTTTTATAAACAAATTGATTATTTCAATATTTTTGAAATTTTTTTTTCCACAACTTCATTATATTACATTTATTATGATTTTTGAAAAAAAAAATCCTCAATAACACTTTTTAATTGTTTATAATCGTGTTTTTTATATTTCTATTGTTTAAATAATTAGTTAATGAATTATTTTTTTTTAAATCATAATTGACAGTCCTCTATGGAGTAACAAAAAACAATTTTTTTTCATCAACAATTCCATTGTTTATTAACTTACCAATTTGTTATAAACAAATTTTTAACTTTGTTAGATTTTTTTTTTAACTCCAAAATTTACAAAAAAACCATATACATTAAAGTATAAAAAAAAAAACCCAATTTTTCCCAATTCCAATTCCCAAATAATAAAAAATTAATTTTTTTTTTTTTAAAAAAAAATTCTTTTAATTTTTAAGTTTCAAAAAAAAAATTAACAAAGTTAAAAATTCATTTATAACAAATTGGTAAGTTTTTTTGATACTTCATAGAGAATTTTTTTAAAAAAATAATTTTAATAATTATTTAAACAATAGAAAATAAAAAAACAATTATAAACAATTAAAAATTGTTATTAAGAAAAAATTTGTTTTTCAAAAATCATATATTTGTAATATAATGGAGTTGTGGAAAAAAAAAAACAAAAATATTGAAATAAATAAAAAAATTATCAACAAATGGCGGGAAATTTTTTTTTGCAAATCAATTTATATCTTGTATTAATAAAAAAACAATAATATGATGATTGAGGCAAAATATTTTTGTTTAACAACATTACTTGGAATTTTTTGTTATTGTTCAAGTACAAAAATTATTATAAACAAAGTATGCATATTTTTTCAACTTTTATGGCCTGATCTTGTTGAGTATGTTTATAAGAGAGGCTCTACGAAGCGAAAAATTTTTACGACAATTATTTGAACATTGTTTTTCATTTACAATTAACACAGAAGTTCGAGAAAATTTTGTTAGTTAACAATCGTTTAACTTGTTGAAAAATCAACGTTAAGTAAAATTTCCAACGGAAATAAATTATTCATAGTGTTCCGAATACACCATGATTCTTTCAAATTAAAAAAAACCATATTTAATACTTTAAATAAATTAATTAATGTGTCGTACTCGCTTTTGACGCCGCGCGCGCAACCTAAAAATGTCGCTCGGAGACCCATTTTCAGCGTCAAATTAAAATTATAAATAATGGAGATAGAGTTATGGGAGCTCGGAGTTTTTCATTGAAAATTTCCTTCTCTTTCCGAATCTTTGTTTGAAATTTCTTAAATATAAATAGTTCATGAAATATTAGCAAAAACGAAATGCCATTTTTTTTTCATCTTCAATTGTTTATAACTTTTGCAATTTTTTATGTGCTAATACACGCTTTCGGCACATTTTTCTAGGCGTTATTCTGGATCAAATGAGCTATCACACATAATTTTAAGAGCAGTATCTCTATTTTGGACCATTTTCAACTTGTCGAGTAGACTAGTAGGTTATACCTTGAGTTATAGGTTGAAAAGCTTGTCGCGCAAGCTTTTGAATCTATAACTCACGGAATAACCTACGTTGCACAACCAAAACAATAATTTTTTACTTTTTAGCGCGATTAAAAAAAAGTTTGTCTTTAAAAAAGTTTTTTTTATTAATTATTTCATTAAATATGGAATGGTCCAAGGGTTATCTTATTTCTATCTGAAAGAAAAAATATATTGGAAATTATATTCTTCTTGGCGATCCTTTCCAGTTTCATTCCTCCCAACTATTATCAGATGAAATCTAATGAAAAAATATTAATACTCCCCCAGTTCCAATAAACCTCATCTCCAATACTTAATCTTCGCCCTGGTGAAATGTCAATAATTAACGCTTGAACAAACCCGTATGGATTATAGATAATCGATCGGTTAATAAATAAAATCCCTGATCCTATTATCGCTGGGGCAAAGACCAAGTAAATTTATTTGCCGTTTATCCCTACGGTGCCGAAAACCTACAAAAGCTCCAAGGCTACGTCCGGAAACTGATCCAGTTTACCGCTCACCTTTTGCGCTTATACGCTCGTTATTCCGCTATTGTAAAGAATAAGCAGTTAGATTTCTACCTCGGAATTGAAGGTTTTGCATATTTCTGTTAAGTTTCGAAATATAATGACAAGATTCTTTATTTCCACTCTACTAACGGAGTAAATATTTATGATAACCCAAATATTAAAAAATCTGAAGGCGCGGTCAGTCAAAAAGGTAGATTTCTAACGTGAGAAAAACTCAAAGTCGTTTGCACGTAAATGTTTTATTTTTAACCGACGAAACCAAAAAGGAGGAGGTTCTTTAGTCGACCCGTATATATTTTTTTTTCCATCATTTTTTTTTATGTATGATCACGCATAACTTTTTACTGAGGCGTCCGATTCCGATAATTCTTTTTTCAGTGGATAGGGTGTACTTCGAAGGTGGTCCCATTTGAATTTATAAGATGAAATCCACCCCTAAGGGTAGCAACATGAAGGATATTGATCACTCACCCTCTGAATTCTGGTCCGTTAACCGATTCTATCAGGCATAACTTTGTACTGGGTTCTTCGATTTGGATGATTCTTTTTTTTAATAGATAGGGTTTACCTTATATTTAGATTTCGAATGGAATTATATACCCTTACGGGTAGAAAAATAGAGGATAATTGATTTTTCACTTATGAATATTGGCACACACATACGTAGTTGACAATGAATTTAATTTCAATGAAGATGGTGCCATGAACAGCCTTTGCATCAGAACTCTCACAGATGAAGAAATAAAAAATCTTTGGGCCCTGACAAAATACCCGCTTATATTATCAAGGGATGTGCGGATTTTCTACTGGCCCCACTGAGAATAATTTTCAATCTCATCTTAGCAACAAATAAATATCCTTCTCTTTGGAAGACAACTAAAATATGTCCAATTTTTAAATCTGGAAAAAAAATGAAATTGTCAATTATAGACCTGTGGCTTTGATTTACGTTCCAAACAAAATATTTGAAAGTGCGTTATACAAAAAAATATACGACTTCGTTAGTCCTTCAATATCGCCAGAACAACAGGGTTTCATGATGAAAAAATCTACCGTTACAAATTTAATAAGTTTTACACAAACAGTGGGAGAAATTGTTGACAGCCGACGGCAAGTTGACGTGGTGTTCACCGATTTTCGTAAAACTTTTGACATAGTAGATCATGATGTGTTGATAGAAAAAAATTTTTAGCTTTGGGTTTTCAAAAGAATTAATCAATCTGTTTGTGTCATATCTAAAGAGGAGACAACAGTACGTTGTATTTAGGGGATGCACATCGGGAAATATTAACACAAGGTCAGGAGTACCACAACGATCCAATTTGGGACCACTTCTTTTCCTATGTTTGATAAATTCATTGCCAGATGCCATTCAGTTCTCAGAGTGCTATTTGTTTGCTGATGATTTGAAAATATTGAAGAGAATTCAAAATGTTTCTGATTGTGAAAGTTTGCAGAAAGATCTTGATACTATATGGCGTTGGTCAGAAGAAAACAAACTTCCTTTTAATACTGGTAAATGTTTTACAGTAACATTCACTAGGAAAAAAATTATACAAATTACACCTATGAATTGGGCAGAACTCCATTTCCTGTTAAAGAAAATGTGAAGGATTTAGGAATAATTTTTGATAAAGAGTTCAAATTTGATCTTCATATTAATAGCGTGGTGACAAAAGCATATAAAATGTTAGGATTTGTTATTAGGAATTCCTGCCAACTCAACAATCATAAAACATTGCAAATTTTTTATTTATGATTACCAGAATCCAGAGGTATAGTCAAATTTGAAAACAAAAATTGCCTAATAAACTTTTGCCGTTTTTGACAAAGAAAAAAAACCGTGGAAATGGAACTGAAGTTATGAAAATTTGTGTCAAGATACAGTTTTTGATGCTCAATATTCTAAAGATTTTTTTTGAAATAGACAAAAAATGCGTATTCTACAGGAGTGGCTTCATTTTAAATGGGTCACACTGTATATTTTCTGTTGATTATTTTGGTGAATAAACATCATGATAACGATCATAATGTGAGTTGGGAATACGCATAAATTGCTAGGAATTATAATATCATCATAGATTCGAAGCAAAACCTAGCCTATTGCAAACTATGCCCTTCAATGAAACAGAGGAGATTTGCCCTATTTGCTCGTTAATGGAATTACATCTCATGAAGCAATTTGAATAACTATCAAAGGATCGATAAGGGACCACAGAGGGAACCTGAAAGAGACTCCCTTTGAATGCTAAGCGAACTACATGAGTTATTGCTCAGTTACTCGATTTGAATTGCTAATAAAATTCCAAAATCAGAATTTCCTTTGATTACTCCACTCATTGCACCGGTTTGCTCCCCGGATTAGATTTAACGGTATCGGTGGAATATTTCTTTGATGAAATTCAGTGAAAGGTGGTGGAATCGGATATTAAAAATATCGCACCCCATCCATGTCGGCAGATACGCTCGGTATGAAAATTGATTAGAATGATGAAATAGGTCTTCACGATTATTCATACTGCTTATAGTATATTCATTCTGCGACTCAAAATATAGGGTTCGTTCAAAATCGTACATATTATAATGTAAAATTATGAAGGAAACCGAAAAAATAAATAAATATAATTCCCCGTATAAAGTATACAGTGCTTCTCAAAAGTCCTCTCCCCCCTCTTATTTTTGGAACGATTATACATAAACAAGTGAAATTTGGAAACTGACTATTAAAGGTTGTAACCTTCCCTACTAGTGATGATAGATGACGAAATCGTTAAAGATGACGTCACAAGGCCATTGTGACCAATAATTTTAAATGGAACCCTACGGCGAGCGACACCTCTTTTAAAAGGTATCGAAAAAACCTATTCAATGATACTAATTTTGTTTGTGTTTGTGGCAGTTTTAATGGCTCATCAGTAAACATTAAAATTTAAATTCCATTCAGTATGATATTAATCACAGATTTAAGAATCAGTATCTACTAAAAGAAATTGCTCGAAGTGACCTCAATTTACTTCCTGACAGTGAAATATCCTAATTTTTAAACTCTTCTCGTACTTTTGCAAATGTGTATGCGGAAACAGCCTCACATTCTGCAACAATACGTTGTTTTAAAACGTCAATATTGTCAGGTTCAGTGGCGTAAACCTTCGATTCAAGGTACCCCCCCAGAAAAAAATCCAAAGGTGTGAGGTCCGGTGATCGAGCTGGCCATTCCGTTGAACCTCGTCGTCCAATCCATCTACCACGATACTCCTCATCCAAATACCGTCTCACTGCACCGTAATAGTGTGGAGGAGCACTATCCTGTTGGGATGTTATTTCCAAATTGCCCAATTCATCTGGATTATCTTCCAAAATTCCAAGGATTAACGGTTCTATTGCGTTTTGCAACAGCTCCAGATAAACCTCACCAGTTAGTTAAATGAGTATTTAAAAAAAGAGGCCCAACGATGTGGTTTCCCAGGATCCCTTCTGGGGAAATTGGGTATGTGTTTCATGATACAGGTGAGGATTTGCGTCACTCCAATACCTCACATTCTGTGCATTTACATTTCCATTTAGAAAGAAAGTACTTTCGTCACTAAAACAAATTGTTTTGAAATAGTCTGGCTGTTGGTTAATTTTAGTTTCCATATTTTCACAAAATTCTAGTCTTCGGTCTGGGTCGTCGTCTGAGAGTTGATGAACCATTTTTGATTTGTATGGATGAAATTCATTTTTTCAACACCCTGTGTACTGTTTTCCGACTGGTAGATGCAACGTGAGTTGTTGAAGAAGTAGGATTAACTATTACTTCTGCCAGTATATCAATTTTTTTCTCATCAGAAATTTGTGGTCTGCCAGATCGTTTGGCATCATTAATACTACCCGTTGTTTCAAACTTACGAAGAAGTTCCCTTAAATAAGTCCTCGAAACGGGACGATCGGGAAACCTATCATTTAAAATGCGTTCTGCTGCATGAATATTGTGTCCAGTTCCACCAAGGATTAGGATCGCTGCTACTTTATCACCTAAAGCAAGAACCATTCCGCTTCTTGAAGCACTTAAACGTTCGGCTCACAACAGTTTAACAAATTATTGAAATGTACAAAAATATTGAAAGTACCAAAAGCTGCTAAAACAGTTGAATGTTTGATCAATAATACACAAATTATTAAATGTACAAAAACTTGGACAATTACAAAACCGTCGAATTAGGGAGACTAACAAAAACGTCAGCTCATTTGACAACTATCCAGAGGCGGAGCTTGAATTTTGAATTTTAGTAACAACTGATTTAATTCATCACAGCTTTGCGTTTTTTAAAAGCGAGTTGCCAAAACTGCCATAAACACAAACAAAATTAGTATCATCGAATAGGTTTTTTCGATACCTTTTAAAAGAGGTGTCGCTTGCCGTAGGGTTTCATTTGAAATTATTGATCACAATGGCCTTGTGCCGTCATCTTTGAAGATTTCGTCATCTATCATCACTAGTAGGGAAGTTTACAACCTTTAATATGCAGTTTCCAAATTTCACTTGTTTATGTATAATCGTTCCAAACATAAGAGGGGGGCAGGGGACTTTTGAGAAGCACTGTACAGTAGACCAAATTGATTGAGAACTATTCCCGCGTAAAAACCAGTCGAAAACTTCGCTGACCGCTTATACCATAAATTGGCGTAAACCACTACAGACTATACTTCATCGGGTTTGGGGTATAGATAGTAAAATCTATTAAAAGAACAATGGTGGTTCGACTCCGCAAGAGTGGTTTCGTATCCCACTATAAAAGGTAAGGCCTCCGTGATCTTAACGCTACAAGTTTTCATTATCTTCTAGGGATTTGTAAAACAACTAAGAAAGCGGTTGAAAACAGAAACAGAAAACAGAGGCAGCCATTTATTGTGAACAACTGCAAGGAAAATTTTGTGCGGTAGTCGAAAGTAAAGTAGAACCAGAAATCTAAGAAGGTCGTAAATCAATATTAGCCGACGACCCTCATTATTACCTATTGTTCGAAATATAGATAAGCAATAAAAGTTTGTGTCCCTTCAAAGATTCCCAGGTCCGGTTTAAAATATCTCATGAAATAATTTGGCATTTCAATGATAGTGGGCTCTCCATTATTTTTGGCTTTTGTTGACAGTTTTGTATTTAAATTTATTTGATAATAAAACATCTCGTGAGGTTGATTCAGAGCCCTTGGTGAGGATATGTTTAAAATGTGTGTAAATAAAAAAATTTACTTACCTGGCCACCAGACTTTCAGTACTAATGGGCCAATTAACGAGATTATAGCGATAATGGTCTATTTACGGTTACAAAATAAATTACCCATTAGATTTGGAACACAAGACTGTTTTGAGAACTGACCGCTTTCCAATTTCAGAAATAAAAGGGGGAAAGTTAAACAACATTTAGTCATTACCTACCTAATATTCCGTTGTGTCAGTTGTGTATATTTTGAAGTGTCTATTCGATTTTTGAAAAATGGGGCGTCCATGGGCTCAGCCTGAAGCTAGTGGTCGTAGTACCACTAGTCGACCAACGTTACAGCCACATGAGAAACAAATTATATCTAATGGTTATACTTCCCTTCTGGAACGTGGAATGTCCAAGGATCAAGATGTGCAAGAAAGTGCTTCTTTAACAAAAACACGGTATTCCAGTGTTTAAAATAGTAAGTAACCCTATTTTAGAAAGAAAGAAACGAAAAGACTCTGACGGTTCAAGGAAACTAGATGTCTGTGATGTAGATATGATTCGAAGAACAATATATGCCTTGTATAAAGAGCAAATTGTGCCTACATTATATATTTTAATGCAACGGCTTAAAAGAATGAAACTGGTATCCAGTGTTGCAAAGAGAATTTGAGGAAGTCTCTTTCACAAGACGGATTAAAATTTAAAGAACTCACTATTAGCAGAAAAATCATAACGGAATCTGTGCGCCTTAAGAAATGGAGATTTGAATATTTATTGGCAATAAACGAATATGGTAGAACATGGTAGAACGATATTCCAAACAGAAGTCGGGTAGACTCATCTGACTTGTGCCAAACTAATGCGCCGTCTAATAATGGAAAACGCATTACGATAATTCACGCAGGAACCGAAAATGGTTTTATACCAAATGCGTTGTATTTATCGCCAAAGAATATTAAGGACTCTTTAGTCGATTATCATGATGATACTACAGCCGAATTATTTAAAGACTGGTTCCAAAATAAACTCATGCCAAATATTCCACCCAACAGTATTATCGTCATGGCTATAGCTACCACAGTCGAAAACTAGATAAAGCACCATGTTCAAATGACACCAAAGCCACTATACAAGAATATATGTTAAATAATGATATGTCCTATGAGGAAAAGTACACAAAAACAGTTACTAGAAGTTTTACGCAGTTATTCGATAAAAAATAAATATTTTTGTGATTCATTGGCTGAAAGCTTGGGACATACGGTGCTCAGACTTCCTCCTTATCACTGTATGTTTAACCCAATTGAACATGTATGGCATCAGCTTAAGTCAGCAGTTCGAAGAAATAATACTTCTCCAACCTTAAGTTCAACTGTGATAGCTCTTATTCAAACAAAACTGCAAACATTCCTGATAGCAGCTGGGCCAAGAGTGTTTCCCATATTAGAAAGGTGGAAAAGTCATATATGGATATTGAAAAAATTCCCAAAGAAAAGTTTATTATCAATTTAGATGACGACAGTGAAACTGATCTTCGTGAGTAATTTTGTTTATAAATACCTTTTATCGAGAAACTGAACTTTTTATAAAGTATCAAGTTTGACATTTCACATTAATCAGGTATATCATATATTATTATATAATAAATATAATTATATATATATATATATATGCATTATTATCAGATATTATATATAAATAAACAATTCTCAATTACATTCAAGCGATTTTTCTTAATAATTTAACCCAATATCATTATACCTACCTATAAAACAAAATTTAATGGCTAGGGCAAGTAAACTCTGCGTAGAATCCACCGCCTGCTGATAACTCAAGTAGTTGGTGATTTACGACCTTCTTAGTTTTCTGGTTCTATCATGCCATCCACATAAAATTTCTGGCTCAACAAATCTGCTTTAAATTTGTACAACAACCAATAAAAGTGTTTAATACTAGGTAATAATTTTTTTAAAAAACGAAGTTATTATTTGTGAATGTCTAACAGAAAACAGCTACTTCCTCCGCTTAAGCCACGCTGGACATTGAACTACATCTTAGATATTCTGAAAGGTAATCCTTCATAACTTAATAACTAACACATTTTGTTTGAAATATGAAAAGAAAGCTTGTAAACTCGACCTTTTAGAAAGTTTGGAGATCAGTATTGAACAAAAAGTCAGAAACATTCTTGGATTAATCTAAATAAGTATTATTTGTTGAATTTGTTTCACCGAAGAAAAAACAGTAGAAGTGCATTTCCGAATGATATCTCGTACATTTTCAAAGATGTAAAAAAAGTTCGGAAAACTCTTTTTTAATGTTCAAAAATGGGAATTGTGACGAAGAAGAAAAAATGGTACATTGACGGAGTGGAAAAACCCAGTGGAAAAAGTAACTGCGGAGTGTTTATCGAAGACATTTTTTATAAATTCGAGCTTATTCCATATCAGTGATTTACATGAACATGAGTAACAATTAGTGCAAGAAGAAAAATATAATATTCTCATATTTGAAACTAAGAAAAAGTAGTCCAGTCAATTCTCATTGATTTGAAAAAAATTATTTCTATAATTCTGTAACAGTATTCGCATCATTGATTTGATATATTTTATTCCAATTTTCTTCATCGATACATACAAACAAACAAATTTCACGGCCTCATATAATTTTTAAAGATAACAATTATATTTCTAAGGCGTTCGAAAAACAATTGTTTAATTTTTTTGTAATACATTCGCAATAGTTCGAAAAGTATAGCATCTCCTTCATAACGAGACATACCGGTAAAAAAATTTTATTTTTGAACAAAATATTAAATTATATATTTTTTGTAATAATATATATATATATATATATATATATATATATATATATATATATATGTATATATCAATATCTTCAAAAGACATTTCATTGCAATCCACCCCCAAATGTACCCCAAAATAATTCCAATAAATCTATCACAATAAGTAAAATGTGGTTATTATTTTTTCGCTCCAACTGAGAAACTATCTCAAAATGGCTTTCACCTCATTTTTACACGCAGTTTCCTCTTCTTTCGCCTTCGGTCGAGTTAAAAGCAATACGTAAGGGACATACATCAGCAATTCCATTTCCACTTTCTAGCCAAGACGAGCGTCCGTACCTTCCCACTGCCCTTATCCAGCCCTTCAAGCTGAAGGCATACGTCGTTGATAGACAACATGTATACCGTAGCAACTATGCTGCAAGTTTATATTAGGTACTCGCTCCTAAAATCGATATGGGTTATTTTCAGTGACGGACTGGCTCTCGGGCAAAGGTACCGAGAGGCCCCAATCATCGACAAGCACAATCTAAAATGGACCACACAGTTAAACCCTACAACACACAAAAATTCCCAAATTATTAATTTTACAATTTGGTTTATTTTCACTTATTCTTATTCACTCCTCGTAATGCCAAGGGAAACGACATTTCGATAACACCAAGAGAGCCTGAAGTATATAACTTGTGTAAATATTGATTTCTCGTCGAAGTGATGACGTCACAATCGTTCTAATCTCAAGGTACATGTTATTTGTGAAGGCTTTTGGATGGTATCCGATTTCTTACATCAGGTGTCACCAGATTTACCAGCAGCTCTTATAGAGCTAACGAAACAAAATTTTATCCAAGCAAAAAATAATCTTTCAAAATCCATGTACTCCATCAGAAACATTTTTAATGGAGCACTCAAGAATTGTTCGAGCAAAAACAAAATGAAATTCAAGTAAAACGGCACTTTTTTGAAAATTTGGTGTAAAGAAAAATTTTTGGCTGAGTTCCAAAATATCCCTAGATAAATGTTAATTATTGAATGATTCGGACGCAAAAATATAATATATGGGAAGATGGGGCACATTGATACGTGGGGACATTGATACAGTCAATGTTACTCCATACTGTAAGAGCCTGAGAGGTTAGTAGGTTCATCAATATATGGCTCTAAAAATTCCAAAACAAATGTTGTAGTTTTTTATGGTTTTTCTAAAAATATCTTCGAAAGCGAGCTTGATGGTGTAAAATAATTGTTTATATATTTATTATTATGGTATGTATGAACAACTCTCAGTTCTTTTTAGTTCACAAATACTGTTCTTATTATTTATTCATGAAATATTTACTTTCTTGTACATCAGATGTTATCTGTTTGCAGTTTGTTTGTATGATTTCCCCTCCTGTAAAACACTTTGGCCGTTGAATGGTGTACTGAATAAATGTAAATTCATCCCACATCTGAATTTAAAAAATGTAGCCCAATTTATCCCCATTACTATTAGTGTTGACCCAATTTTCCATTACTATGATGTGTTTCCAGTATAGAACCTCACCCAAAAAAGCGCCAACTCAAAATTAATGAAAATAATCAGATTTGAACCCTAAGGCCCGGTTGTTCAATCAAGGATGCCCAAGTGATTGGGGTTAAACCAGGATTACCAATTTTGTTTCAGTTGTTCAATACGGGTTTATGAGATAAACCTAGTTTAACAATGGTTTAAGTTGATCTCACGAATTCGGGGGTTTAAGGAGATAATTTGCCGATTCTAACCTATTTGATTGTTTGACATTTCAAAAAACAGTGACTATTCTGAAAATTATTATTCTGTTGAATATTTTTGTTTAATACCCGACTGCAAGTTTTTTATATTATTGCCCCAAGAAGAAAGAGACCCGTATTTATACAACGTAGGTACTGTCATTTCGGGCGACTTTGGCTCATTTTGATAAATAGACATAAGCCTGTTTTTTATCAGATTGATTTTTCGTTATTCTTTCTATTGTATTATATATATATATATATATACCTATATAATATGTATTATATACGTGGAACCTGTATTCCATTCAGGAGTCATTTGCAACTAAATTCAACTTGCATAAAATTTGTTGCAATTAGCAATATGTTTTTTAATGATTTATGATGATTAAAAATGAAATAATTTGTTTATGGACAAATTTCTTTTGCTTATTTTATTCGTCGGGTTACTATGGCCTATGTACATGCTATAAAGAGAAAATCACGGAAAATATAAGCCATGCGTCAAAGCCAGCCCTCAATATGTGGGTGACTTTGCACGCCATGTTTTTTTTATATATCCACATACAAAGTCTCAACCACAATTTGACATAGCTAATTTGAAAGAAAAAAAGATCAATATTTTGGTATATAATAATACCAATTTATTTTTACAAATTCATCGTAGACATTCTATGAATTTGAGTAAGCCAAAATGAGTATGTTTTTTTTTCTGATTATTTTCGTGTATATTGATATAAATATAATATAAAATATATAATGTAAATAAGTAAAATGCTCTTTTCAAAGCTGTGATTTGGTGTCCTCTTGATCATAGAAGAGGATGTATGCTTCTCCACTCACAATAGATTTTGATGATAGCGGTGATGGTTGGTTGGTTTAAGGCTGACGAGCCAGAGACAGGGTTGGCACTTAGCTTCCCTTGACACTGCGACCAGCTGGGGTCTATTGTATCACTCTGTCGTCAGTGGTTCCTCATTCAAACAGGTTTGTGCCCCTAACTAGGTCTAGAAGCCCGTTGATAAGGTTCTTCGGACTCATGCCCGTTTCGGGCCGATCTCTCAAAGATTCTGTGTCGCCCACCACTTAGGGCGTCACAGTCGAAGATTGAAAGACAAGAGTTAGACCCGAGGCCTCCTCTTGTCTCTTGATGACAAGCCATTCTTCAGTATCTATCCCCATGTCCTGGGTTTTGATGAGCTGAAGAATCTTTTTGGTTTCCATTTTACCAAATGGCTTTGGAATCCACTCTGTTTCCGGGAGTTTCTCAGTAGGTGTTCGACCATCTGCTGATCCCTCCTCGGTTGGGTTTACGGTTTCTGGTGCCGAGTGTGATTCAACTGGAATCTCCTCGACTTCCATACCCGCTATCGGTGTTGGGTCTTCTTCAACTGGAAGTTCCCAGGGTTGTTTGTGTGGGAAAGGGTCGTCCACACCTGCGGTGCCCCCTGCGCAGGTGTAAGGCAGATTACTCTGGGAGGTCGCCATGTATCCCAGAGGCTCCGTTTTTTTATACCTGACTGGCTCAGGTATCATCCATCCCTCGGCACGGGTCGCTTGACGCCTTGGATTAAGCCATGTTGTGGTGGCATTTGGTTTGAGATTGACTTAGAGATCCGCAGGTTTTGACCATTTCTGGTCATTCCCACTGGATTTTCCTTGTCAACCCCGTTATCCAGCGATACCACTTGGAGGTAGCCACCTAAGTTTCCGCAACCCATCTTCATCTCTCGTAGGAGGTGAACATGTGTTGACGCAAACTACTCGCCGATAGCGGTGATACTCTCGAGTCATTGTACTTGTGCCATGTGCCTGCATAAGGGTGGCTACAGTAAGCCGTGTAGTGTCCGTTACAAGTTGTTCCGCTATGGTTGGATACAGCATACAAGTTGTAGCGACACGGAGCTGCGTTATCTACTGCATAAATATTCATATCTAATCCATCGAGAGGAAAGTCAATGAATTACTAAAATTTTGGGGAATTTTAAGTATAGATAATGACTTCTCCTTTTTCTCCTTTCCTTGCATTTAGAACAAGTGGGTTTTTCGTCATCATCCAAAATTTCTTCCCTAGTAAACAAGTCTAAACATTGCGATAGTCTGAGTTTGCCAGTACTCTTTCGAATAGGGAGTGAAAGGTCCCAGAATGGGTCGAAAGTGACAGAACAATGGCCACAGAAAGTACATTTCAACGATGATTTCAGTTGCCCAACAAAGTTATCGACAATTTTCGAGTTGTCCATTCTAAGATATCTTGACCAAGACTCTTTTGCCTTTTCATTATCGCTCAAATCCTCGTTACCCATAAAACGAGGTGCAAATCTTTGTATCTGGCTTTTCAAAGGAACAGTGTTAACCACCACATCAGACGAATCTTCTGACCAATGTTCTTTTACCACTTCTTCAAATGCTTTTATCAAAGCACCCTTCATACTTGATATGCTTGTGTTGATATCCTTCAAATGTTCGTCTTTTCTCAGATACTCGAGCAACCATCTGGAATTCGATAAACATTGTATTGCGCTATTCATAAAGCAGATATTGCCAATGTTTTTCAAACCATTAATAGACTTATGGAAACATATCCTGAGGCTATTGGATTCTGTCCAAAAAAGGGCAATTCGTCTCGTCGGTGATGCCTCGCTTACAAACTCGCTCACTTGTCTGGAACACCGTAGAAAAGTTGGCGATTTGTCTCTATTTTATAGATATTTTCATGGGCGATGCTCTTCTGAAATATCAACAATCGTTCCTGCTTTGGCAGTCTCTTCGAGACTAACCCGTCAAGTTCAGTCATCACACCCATTCGTGGTCACTTTGGAGACCTGCAGAACATCACTTTCCAAAGACTCGTTCATCCAACGAACAGCGAGGCTTTGGAACTCATTGCCTAGGGAGGTGTTCCCCGAGGCATACAACCTCCAGAAATTTAAGAAGAACACCAACTCCTACCTTCTTTCCCTTGGTTCCCACGATGTTCTCTGAACATTACAAAATATCCCTTTTCGTGGGAACCAGAACATAAAAAAAAAAAAAAAAATACTACGAATAATAGACTTATGGATACTACTTGACATATTTATTCTTTGTGGACGAATAAATATATCATCCAAACGTTGAGTAGCAGGAATAGAACTCAGAATTGACGTTGCTTTTCCTTTTTGGATGGCGGTACTGATATGTTGTATCAAAAAAGTCCTTGCTCTTCGATCATCTATTTATATATCACAATCATATGGGTTTTCTCTAGATTCTACTCCTCCCTCTGTAGTTCCAAGAAAAGTTGGTGTTTTTCTTTCATGTGTATTAATATCAACTTGTGTTTTCGAATGCTCGTTTTTGTGAATCTACAAGATCTGCTTTGGACAGAGCCTAAGTAGAAAATTTTTCTTTTATTGTTAAGGTAGTTCCGCCACGAGACAGTTGAATCAGGAAATTATTTTCGACAGAATCAAAAAATTTCAAAAGACTTTTCGATTTGAAACGCGAAAAAAAAAATTTTTTAAAGGGGGCACTTGCCCCCCCAATCAACTCTAGGAAATTTCTTCGTTATAGAAAGTCAGCGACTCAAAAACTTGATGTCCCCGAAAAGCGAAGAAAAAAAATGTTTTTAGAACCGGATCCCCCCTCCTCCCCTCATTAGAAATCATACGTCATGGGAAAAAATTATCGTTTGTCGATAAAACTTCAATGGACTTTTTTGTAGTACTCTTTTTGAACTTTTTTTTGGGAGGAAGGGGGGGTATCGTAAAAATCGATGTGGTCAACTAGGAGAAGGAGTTTTTTTTTCGCGTTCAGACCCTTAAATGGTCCCCCGTCCTTCTTTAAAAAGTCCCCTGGCACAATCCGCATTTCTCTACGACCCCCCCTTTAGGCTGTGCGCTTCCCCGTGGACTATTTTGAATAACGAGAGTAGTTTTGATTATATCTGTCAAACTAGATGGTCAATCACTTTGATTTTTTTTCACAATATCTGTGATATCCTGTTCTAGCTCCTCCTCGTTTTTCATAAACGTCTTAATTTCAGGTACTAACGGTAGAATTAATAATGTGATGTTTGCCTTTGCATGGTCCATATGTTACGTGTTAATTTAGTCAACTTCAATTATATATATATCTCGGGTTCGGGATGGTGAAACTCGTTATAATTATTATAGAGGTGTTGTTCACATGTTAAACAATACGTATGCCAAATTTTAATAATTTCCTAATTCAACTGACTAGTGGCGGTACTACCTTAAGGTGCTATTCCTTTTTTTTTGGACCTCCGTAGATGTATTGTATTCACATTACTTATTATAGCCCACGCCTTAATTTTTGCGAATAAGTAACTGCGTCCGTTTGATACATTCTACAATATCTTGGTATTTTTTACCAGTGAAATGAGAATGTTTTCCTCATTTTCATTGAAATTATGAGTCATTTTTTTCTTAAGAGGGGCCTAACAATTTATAGAATACACTTGACTTTTTCGATCATTTTTTCTGTATACTTTTGGCACAACTATGAATTCTTAGGTTAAGTTTGATTCAATGTTGATGTTTCTGAACGGTCCGAATGATGGTACAAGCGAAAAAATGTGTTGCCAACATATGAAAATTAAGGAATCCAGGATTAGTTTTTCATTGAAAAATACATAACCTTCTAATCCATAGTTGAGTAATAATCCGAGTTTAGATAATCAACGGTTTAAACTTCGCATTGAACAACCGGGCCTAAGTGGTCCAGTCCGAGCCTGGTTGTTTTCGGGGGGTGAGGAGACGCACGTAAGAGAAATACGCGTAACTAGAATACTAGAGGGTAGGGAAACGCAAGAGCCAAACTGCGTGTATGGTACGCTATGATACCGATTCAATCCACTGAAAACATGCCCAATACTTAAACTTTCCGTTAGTGCAAGTTACCGATGTCATCCCAAATAGTGCCTGCACAAACGTAAGTACTTCTAAATTCGACAAAAATCAACACCCATTCTTTCAACCCTTCAGCACTCAAGTCATCATAAACCTACTCGGAGGTAAAGTACGGCAAACATCTAAAAACAAATGAACGGGACGAGATAATTATGACGCGCTGCAGCCTACTTGACGAATTCCAAGAATATTTGCATACCGAGTATTAAGCGTGGAGGGGAGTTTGGCTAGAGGCGTGGTGGGGGAACAAGGAAGGAAATGCACACGGAAATGAGAAATGAGCGGAGCACTATTTGCAGGTGTATAGTGTATAGTATGACGGCGCAGAGATATTTCCCAGACATAAATGATGCCATAAAACGGGGATATTTGGGTGTTATTGGCATCATTGTCATCACTGATATTTATATTGTAGGAAGGAGTTATAAAGGGTGTATTTTAACTTATAATGCGATTTTATAACGAATTATAGTATAGATCAAAGTTATTTTGCACTGTTTAACAATTTCGGTAATATTCAGAATGTAACAAAAAAGCCAGTGAAACCCTCAAACTGTAATCGATCAACGTGGTCTTGATCGACATGTGGAGCTAAATGAAATGTACTTTGTTTGCACCAATCGGAAGGGTAATTAAGCTTGGCATGGTATTATCTCTGCAGCCGGTCAAAAGTCAATTTTCATTACTCCATTTGTGGAAAGATGCCGACGGAAGTCTACACTGCAAATAAATTATAGTCAACACTATATAGTGGATGCAAATTAAAAATAAATATCTGAATAACATTATTTCGTCAAATTTAAGCAAATTTTTGGAAATCACTATTCGCACTTTTTTTTATTTCAATAAACATATGCAATACAGTATTTGATAAACGTAATTTAGTAAATTGATTTTTTTGAAAATATGAACAGGATGATGTTCTTAAGATCAGTTGTGGAATCATCTGCGACTGAAAGATAAACTTTAGTCACTATCTTCCATCGTTCAAGATAACCTTTCAGATTTTTTCTTTTGAGTTAGGGTCCTATATCTATCAGTATGTAGTTCAATGTCCAGCGTGGCTTTAGCCGGGGAAGTAGTTGTTTTCTGTTAGATATTCACAAACAATAACTCCATTTTCATCGTGGATTTTTCAATTCACAGAAAAATACTTTTCTTCAATATTCAATTGAGAATGTTTCCCTTTTCAACAATTTAGTGAATTTATTAGGTACATGTAAAGCCTCAAAGGCGTAAAAATCTGACAAAAGTATAAATGTAATCAAATAATAGTCAAATACGCCCTGAAAACGATTATATTAGAGTAATGAGTAGATAATACGAATGGTTTTAAAGGAGTATAAGTAATTTTCATAATCGGGAATTGTTTTCACATTTAGGAGTTCACAGTACTGTAGATGCTAAATAGGCCAATAGTACCAGGAAACCAAGTCGACTGTGCCATCATACGAAAACGGTCCATAGTTATATCTTGTTATGTTTCTTACTTGCAATTATCAATGCTTAATTTTTCGCTTGTAAAATGAAAACTATACTGAAGCAATCTCGATGAGCTATAGCACGACTCGATCGGATTATTGGTAACGGAGAAACAACGGAAAAGACGGAATAATCTGCGTTTTTTCAAAAATTCATACACCGCTATTTTTCAAGTTGTAGTGCAGGTTCTCCGCGATATAGTAGTGATTGATATGTAAAAAACTCAAGCGCCGTGGGATCATTAGCAATTTGAATTTTTCAATGCACTTCATTGGAGCAAGCCTGGATGCGTCATAGGTGGTCCAATTTCAATTTTCAAAAAAAAAATTGAAAGTAGAAGTATATATATATATATATATATATGAAAAAGGAATTTGTGGCATACTGGACAAATTATTAAATTAAAGAAAAAAAGCATCCTCAAGTGGGACTCGAACCCACGACCCTCTGCTTTCCGGGCATTCACTCTTCCAGCACTGAGCTATCGAGGCTATGAGAATCGACACACACTCGCGAACACTTTAATAAATCTTATCACCTGGATAAATCTTATCACTTGGATAAATCTTATCAGTGGTTGGAGATCACCTTCCAGACATCTTCTACTGAAATCGTCAATTCGACGATGATGCTGTGTTGAATAGGTACCGGGTCTTGACGGCCATTGATAAGTACGTTCGATTTTCGATTCATTTCCAACATTCACATTAAATTAAGGAATTAAAGTGTTCGCGAGTATGTGTCGATTCTCATAGCCTCGATAGCTCAGTGGAAGAGTGATTGCTCGGAAAGCAGAGGGTCGTTGGTTCGAGTCCCACTTGGGGATGCTTTTTTTCTTTAATTTAATAATTTGTCCATCATGCCACAAATTCCTTTTTCATAATTTCTCTCGGACAACAATTTTACACTTCACACATATATATATATATATATATATATATATATATATATATATATATATATATAGTGTTTAGAAGTAGTTGAAAAAATTTAGGTTTATATATATATATATATATATATATACGCTACCCTGCGTCTGCTGCTCTACCCCCACTACTCAGCCGCTTTCACGCGCTCGCCCGTTTTGTATTTATCACCTATTTCGCGGTATTTTAACGCAAAATTGGGAGAGCTTACGGAGAGCCTGAGCTACAACTTGAAAAATAGCGGGGTTATGATTTTTTTTAAAACGCAGAGTTTTCCGGTTTTTCTCCATTATTCAATAATCCGATCGTGTAGCGCCAGGGCTCATTTTTGTGCATTTTGATTCTGGACAATTTGTCCATTGGTAGCATCGGAATACATTTTTCATGTAACAAGTGAAACAATAAAAAAAAAAGATTTTTCACTTTTAAATGTTTTTAACAAATTGAGCAATGATAGTTGTGAGTAGGAAACATAACAGGATATAACTTTTATATGATGGAACAGCCGATTTCTTGGTATTATTTTTTTCACAGTATCAGTAATTTTCTGGCCTCATCTATTATACTAAATGCAAATAATTAGTATAATAGTAAATAATCGTAATAATAAAAAATTATGGTTATATAAATGAAACCATTTGATTCGGTCAGAATATATTGTGGTTGTTTTAATTAATTGTGTAGAGATACAGTCACAACCACTATTCCTTGGAAAAATATGTGGTAAAATAGAAAATTAAATATTTTATGTACATACATTTTGGTGTAGGTAATTGAGAAAATTCAAATCAACAAAGTAATCACCGACAGTTCTAATAGATTAAGCATTTACATACAGTGCGGTCCATAGGTATGGAATACATTCATGTTTAGCGTTATTATGTATTTGTTTAAAAAAAACCTGAGGTCGATTTGTATTGACAATTTGCAATATGGAAATATTACCCCTTTCTTGCACCCCCTCTGAATTATGACCATCCTCTCAAAAATTTAAAATGAGAATGGGGTCGTGTGGCACCTTGTTCCAAAGGGATTTACATTCTCTATTCAGCAATAGTATTAAGTTTTTCAAATTTGGTGCAATCATAACTGAGAAAATTTATTTTGAAAATGTAAAATTTTGAAACTTTACGTAGAATGAAGGAAATAATGTTTAGGAAGTATTTTTCAATTTATTTTACAATTAAATTACATGTTCATAATGACCACCATTCACTTCTTGGCAATAATCAAGTCGATCTTGGAATTGTCGTACAACATTTTGTAGGACCTCAGGGGTTATGGTGTTAATTTCTTCCGTTAACCTAACTTTTAAATCTACAATATTGTCTGGTCAATTGAAATATACTTTTAATTTTAAATAACCCCATAAGAAATAATCAGGTATTTTGCTAAACGTCAGGAAAAAGTCGTTCAAGACAAAATTATTCACAAAACCCATATAAATAATGTAATGTCAATCTGGTAGACTCTGTTATTTTGATATTCATGAGTTGCTGAAACACGTCAGTGTATTGAAAAATATTTGTGTGTGTATTTGATTTAACTATGGCTCATTTATCCGATACTCAAAGAATGTACATTTTAATTATGATTGGAATCGGTAATAAAACAAGAACTCAAAAGGAAGTTTGGGAATGTTTAATAATAAATACCCTGGTCACACGACTCACAGTTAGCAGAATAGAAACAAAATTTCTTGAAACTGGACATGTAAAACTATTCAAAAACCAGGTCGAAATGTTATATTGGATGAGGAAAAAAAGTTAGATGTCTGTTAGCGATTGAGGAAACTCCGCATATGACAAGTAGACAACTTGCCGCCGACAATGATGTAAGTAAATCATCGATATTGAGAGCTTTACATAAAGAAAAATACCATCCTTATAAAGTTCAGTTGGTTCAGGAGTTAAATGAGGATGTTCCTGATAGAAGGCCACAATTCTGTGAACTGATGATGGACAGAATGGAAGCAGATTTGCAGTTTATAAACAAAATTGTTTTTTCCATTTAAATGGAACGGTTGATAGACAAAACTGTAGATATTGGAGCGGATAAAATCCTCATTGGATGTGTGAGGCTCACACACAATATCCTAAAAGAGTGAACGTTTGGGCTGGTATCATTAACAACAAAATTATTGGCTCTTATTTTTGTGAAGGCACAGTTAATAGTGAGGTTTATCTAGATTTTTCGATGAACTTTTTACAGCCTAGATTAAAGAGACTTTTTCCTGATGTTAATGATCCAAATGCAATTGATAGATCAATTTGGTACCAACAAGACGGAGCTTCACATGATTACAAACCTATTGTTAGAGATTACAACGGAGTTCTTCGCAATAGGTGGATTGGAAGACGCGGAACGATTGAATGGCCGCCTAGATCCTCCGATTTGTCTCCTCTCGATTACTTCTCATGGGGTTATTTGAAATCAAAAGTATATTTCAATAGACCAGACAGTATTGCACATTTAAAAGTTAGGATAACGGAAGGAATTAACAACATAACCCCTGAGGTCCTACAAAAAGTTGTACGAGAATTCCAAGATCGACTTGATTATTGTCAAGAAGTGAATGGTGGTCATTCTGAACATTTAATTTAATTGTAAAATAACCTAACCTAACCATTATGTGACATTATTTCCTTCATTCCACGTAAATATCAAAATTTTAAATTTTCAAAATGAATTTTCTCAGTTATGATTGTACCAAATTTGAAAAACTCAATATTGCTGAACAGAGAATGAAAATCCCTTTCGAACAAGGTGCCACAACACCCCATTTCTCATTTAAAATTTTTGAGGTGGTGCTCATAATTCAGAGGAGTACAAGAAGGGGGTGGTAATATTTTCATACTGTAAATTGACAATAGAAATCGACCTGTTTCAGATTTTTTTCAAACAAATACATAATAACACTAAACATGAATTTATTCCCTAACTATGGACCGCACTGTATAACTTTAATATCCCATATAATTTATGGCACCACAGCATAAAAAATCGATGACCGTTATGAAGATATTTTTTGAATCTAAAACCATACTGAAATAGTAACCATCTATGATTTCGGTGATATTCTATTTGATCATGGATTAGCATAAATCGAGGCATATTACGGATCCTTCGGTTATTTATGGTAAGGTTATTTTATTATCAAATGATCATTCAGTGCGGACAATGTGTTGAAATCTATTCGACCAAAAATGCGCTTCGCTGGTCTGGAAATTATGATGAATCGTTCTTTATACATTGTTGTTAGGGAAAAAAGCAAGAAGTAAATTTTGGAAGATTTATTAAGTTGACATGGATTAAAATTTCTAAAACCATAATAATTTTTCCCTTAGCAAAATATGAATTAGGAAAGATTCAAATCTTGAGAGTGTCTTTGAACTATAATAAATGACTCCATCATGGTCCATGATTCCTACATATCGAAGTCGATTTTCGTCCTAATCACCAGGCCAGATAGTGTTCTTGAAATGGATGAATCTAGTACATTGAAATTATTCCTGAATTGATTGCCATCAAAATATTATCATTTATAGAGAACTTTAAACCATCTTTTTGAACCAATCAGAAGGTTCAGTTTGAAAATATCACTAAAAACAGCGAAATTCTTCAAAAAATTTGAATACCCATGAGCACTTAAACAATTAGTGGAAATATTCCTCGTATGACAGCAAGTTTAGGCAGTACATTATTTTATTTATTTACAATGTCTTTAACTTATACTTTGAAAAATCTTATCTGGTTTCCTTATTGGAGAATGAAGTAAAGAACTTTTCTTCATTTTAATAACATGACTGCTTCATGAAACGAAAATAAGACTGCGATACCAATGTGTTCTTTTGAGTGCTAGATTTGTGGCCAAAAGAAGGTACAATTCCACAATGAATATTATTGATCTCCTTAAATGGATTTCCTTGTCCAGGGTTCATCAGATTCTTCTGCCAAATATGTTAAGTACTTAACACTTTTTATATTGAGATTCTTTGCAGAACGAAAAATACTGTACGATTTAGGTATTATTCATTTTACCGAAGATATTGCTGCTCTTTTATATTTAAAACATACACGTTTTCACAAAGTAGTGAAACACTTTAGACAGTTTTTCTTTTATATTGACAAATGGTTTCCATGACGAATGCAAAGACATTTGTTGTTAATTTCATGGCTTTAGTTGAATATGGCTTTTAACGCGACGACAAGAACTTGTTCAATAATTTTCCGTTAACTAAAACCCAGGGACTTAGGAAAATAAACAAATAATAAGCATATTTTGATATAGATTCCATTCTTTTACTTAGTTATTATTTTTAAGTACTAATACTTCTCTGTCTTTAATGCAATAATAAAAACCAATCCAATTCGAATTTAATTTTATTTATATCAGACATTTGTCCACACATTATTTTTTATAGAATGCGGGGATAATGAATAGAAAAAATGAATTTTCTAGAGAAATATACTACTCGTATAGACTAGTCCAAACAGTTAATATTTTTAATATTTCTGTTTCAAACTGTTCTCTGTAGGAATCACAAACTATCTAATGTAACTAGAATATTATTTCTTTCGGACCTCTTTTTACACATTGTTACTAGTATTCGAAAATAATAACTAGAAGTAAATAAATAGGTACCTACAATTTTAGGGACTTCAAGCAGTAAAATTTCTTATTTTTATTTTATATAATACTTTTCCTTTTTATTTATTTCATTGCATTCAGATACAAACGGAGAGTCCACTATAGTATCTACAAATATATTTCAATGGTTATGTAGGTAACATATACTATTGATATTTGCACTTGTAATACCATTAGAAGTTAAATTATTTCCAAAAATTTTTTCGAGCTCATGAGTATTTTGAAAATTATCCCTCGTCTTCGCCTCGGGATAATTTTCAAAAAATATTCATTAGCGAGAAAAAATTCCCGGAAATAATTCAACCTCGTGTGGTATTTGGTGAGAAAATTTCACACCAGATTGTGTTTGAAAATTAAGTAATTTTAGAATTTATTTTTTGACTCTCAACAATGCCAATTTTTTTTCTTCGACAAGACACTAGCAAAACATAGGATGTTTTGATTGACTTAATTGTTTAGTTACCATGGCAACTAGGTAAAACCTTAACCTAACATGTACTTGAGTTCCGAATCTGTCAAGCTGCACGACGTGAAAAAAAATGTTTCGCTTCGGTCAAGAAAGTAAAGAAAGTATTCGTCAGGAGACTCAGCAGTTTATAACACCCGCGAATACTAAAAAATCCAAGTCAAGCATATGAAGGCAGTTTACAAACTTTTGCGAAGAAAAATCGTATGATTTTTATAGAGCGGATATACCTGTGGAGGAACTGGCGCTTATTCTTGAAGACTATGGATTCAATATGCGGAAAGAGAACTCCAAAGACTACAAGGAGTGTAGTAAAAGTTTTATAGAATTCCACAGCCAAGCAGGGGCAAGAATATTTTTTTTAAAGGTACAATCGCAAATTTAATCCATTTTTTGATATAGAATTTGAAAACGCAAGAGCTGCAAAAAATGCTAAGCGTCAGAAGTTACAAAAGGACCCGGCCAAGAGAAAGACAAGTTCATCCGCATTATCAACAGACGAGTTAAAAAAAATTATTGAGCTTTGTCATGAAAACACCCCGGAGGGATTGCAAAAAAGTTTTTCTACATCGCTGCTCATGAATTGGCCTGGAGAGGGAATGAAGGAGCTGCAGCATGCATAGCATATTTTGTGGAGGAAATTGATAATCAAGGAAAACCAATAGGTCGCATTGAAAATAATCCAGTTTTCTCTAAAACTACCCTATGCGGTTCAAAAAAATGGCTGACAGTAAGTGGTTAGTACCAAATATACTCAATGAAGAAATATGCCCAGTTAGACTTTTCAAAAAGTTAACAAGCAAGCGAGATCGCCTCATCAATACCAAACTGGCAGCAGAACTGGCAGAACTCCAAATCCAAACTGGCAGCACCCCAACTCCAAAGGCTGGTACAAGAACAGTCCGGCTGGACAAAAAACGGTCTCTTCCTGGTTCGAATCGGCGGCTTCATCAATTGGAATTGACGTCAAAAAGGTCAAAATAACAAATCACTCCGCAAGAGCCACTGCTGGTTCAACTTTAGCCAAAACAGGAATTAGTGAACAGCAATTAATTAAAATCACAGGACATGGATGTAGTCACTCAATGAAATCATATCTGCAGAAAGATTCGAGTCACCATCAGGAAATAATTGATGCAATGAGGTCTGTTTCAACTTCTTTAAAGTCAAGTCATGAAGCTCTAAAGCAAGAACGAGCCACCGCTTTCAATCAACCTCCTGCCATAGTTTATAATAATTGTGTTTTTCATATAAACAATAATTACAATAGTCAAAATGATATAAATAATTGATTATTATTATTATTCGAATATTTTTTCATTTTATAGCTACCTGAATTACAAACTAAAAGCTGATTCTTTTTATTATATTTTTTGACTACAACAAACAAAGAATAGTTGAGAATACTCTATTTATTTGATTTTCATATAGGTTCATGAACAAATTCAGTTTGCGTCGCAGTTTCGGCACCAATAGATTTTTATTATGAAAAGGGAAACTTCTCAATTGAATATATTTATTTAATTGTTCATATTTTCAAACAAATCAATGTAACATATTATATTCTTCTATTTTATACCATTTGAAACATTTTAGACACATTTCCTTGTGAATGTGAAATGTTAGATGTTTATGATATATTTCTGAAACGTGCGTTCAAAACGTTCCAAATGATTTGATTTAGGGTTCCGTTGAAACGTTTCATTCTGTACATTTGAAACATTTTAGACACATTTCCTTGTGAATGTGAAATGTTAGATGTTTATGATATATTTCTGAAACGTGCGTTCAAAACGTTTTAAATGATTTGATTTAGGGTTCCGTTGAAACGTTTCATTCTGTACATTTGAAACATTTTAGACACATTTCCTTGTGAATGTGAAATGTTAGATGTTTATGATATATTTCTGAAACGTGCGTTCAAAACGTTTCAAATGATTTGATTTAGGGTTCCGTTGAAACGTTTCATTCTGTACATTTGAAACATTTTAGACACATTTCCTTGTGAATGTGAAATGTTAGATGTTTATGATATATTTCTGAAACGTGCGTTCAAAACGTTTCAAATGATTTGATTTAGGGTTCCGTTGAAACGTTTCATTCTGTACATTTGAAACATTTTAGACACATTTCCTTGTGAATGTGAAATGTTAGATGTTTATGATATATTTCTGAAACGTGCGTTCAAAACGTTTCAAATGATTTGATTTAGGGTTCCGTTGAAACGTTTCATTCTGTACATTTGAAACATTTTAGACACATTTCCTTGTGAATGTGAAATGTTAGATGTTTATGATATATTTCTGAAACGTGCGTTCAAAACGTTTCAAATGATTTGATTTAGGGTTCCGTTGAAACGTTTCATTCTGTACATTTGAAACATTTTAGACACATTTCCTTGTGAATGTGAAATGTTAGATGTTTATGATATATTTCTGAAACGTGCGCTCAAAACGTTTCAAATGATTTGATTTAGGGTTCCGTTGAAACGTTTCATTCTGTACATTTGAAACATTTTAGACATATTTCCTTGTGAATGTGAAATGTTAGATGTTTATGATATATTTCTGAAACGTGCGTTCAAAACGTTTCAAATGATTTGATTTAGGGTTCCGTTGAAACGTTTCATTCTGTACATTTGAAACATTTTAGACACATTTCCTTGTGAATGTGAAATGTTAGATGTTTATGATATATTTCTGAAACGTGCGTTCAAAACGTTTCAAATGATTTGATTTAGGGTTCCGTTGAAACGTTTCATTCTGTACATTTGAAACATTTTAGACAATTTCCTTGTGAATGTGAAATGTTAGATGTTTATGATATATTTCTGAAACGTGCGTTGAAAACGTTTCAAATGATTTGATTTAGGGTTCCGTTGAAACGTTTCATTCTGTACATTTGAAACATTTTAGACACATTTCCTTGTGAATGTGAAATGTTAGATGTTTATGATATATTTCTGAAACGTGCGTTCAAAACGTTTCAAATGATTTGATTTAGGGTTCCGTTGAAACGTTTCATTCTGTACATTTGAAACATTTTAGACACATTTCCTTGTGAATGTGAAATGTTAGATGTTTATGATATATTTCTGAAACGTGCGTTCAAAACGTTTCAAATGATTTGATTTAGGGTTCCGTTGAAACGTTTCATTCTGTACATTTGAAACATTTTAGACACATTTCCTTGTGAATGTGAAATGTTAGATGTTTATGATATATTCCTGAAACGTGCGTTCAAAACGTTTCAAATGATTTGATTTGGGGTTCCGTTGAAACGTTTCATTCTGTACATTTGAAACATTTTAGACACATTTCCTTGTGAATGTGAAATGTTAGATGTTTATGATATATTCCTGAAACGTGCGTTCAAAACGTTTCAAATGATTTGATTTTGGGGTTCCGTTGAAACGTTTCATTCTGTACATTCGAAACATTTTAGACACATTTCCTTGTGAATGTGAAATGTTAGATGTTTATGATATATTTCTGAAACGTGCGTTCAAAACGTTTCAAATGATTTGATTTAGGGTTCCGTTGAAACGTTTCATTCTGTAAATTTGAAACATTTCAGACACATTTCCTTGTGAATGTGAAATGTTAGATGTTTATGATATATTCCTGAAACGTGCGTTCAAAACGTTTCAAATGATTTGATTTGGGGTTCCGTTGAAACGTTTCATTCTGTACATTTGAAACATTTTAGACACATTTCCTTGTGAATGTGATATGTTAGATGTTTATGATATATTTCTGAAACGTGCGTTCAGAACGTTTCAAATGATTTGATTTAGGGTTCCGTTGAAACGTTTCATTCTGTACATTTGAAACATTTTAGACACATTTCCTTGTGAATGTGAAATGTTAGATGTTTATGATATATTTCTGAAACGTGCGTTCAAAACGTTTCAAATGATTTGATTTAGGGTTCCGTTGAAACGTTTCATTCTGTACATTTGAAACATTTTAGACACATTTCCTTGTGAATGTGAAATGTTAGATGTTTATGATATATTTCTGAAACGTGCGTTCAAAACGTTTCAAATAATTTGATTTAGGGTTCCGTTGAAACGTTTCATTCTGTACATTTGAAACATTTTGACACATTTCCTTGTGAATGTGAAATGTTAGATGTTTATGATATATTTCTGAAACGTGCGTTCAAAACGTTTCAAATGATTTGATTTAGGGTTCCGTTGAAACGTTTCATTCTGTAAATTTGAAACATTTCAGACACATTTCCTTGTGAATGTGAAATGTTAGATGTTTATGATATATTCCTGAAACGTGCGTTCAAAACGTTTCAAATGATTTGATTTGGGGTTCCGTTGAAACGTTTCATTCTGTACATTTGAAACATTTTAGACACATTTCCTTGTGAATGTGAAATGTTAGATGTTTATGATATATTCTGAATGCGTTCAAAACGTTTCAAATGATTTGATTTGGGGTTCCGTTGAAACGTTTCATTCTGTACATTTGAAACATTTTAGACACATTTCCTTGTGAATGTGAAATGTTAGATGTTTATGATATATTTCTGAAACGTGCGTTCAAAACGTTTCAAATGATTTGATTTAGGGTTCCGTTGAAACGTTTCATTCTGTACATTTGAAACATTTTAGACACATTTCCTTGTGAATGTGAAATGTTAGATGTTTATGATATATTTCTGAAACGTGCGTTCAAAACGTTTCAAATGATTTGATTTAGGGTTCCGTTGAAACGTTTCATTCTGTACATTTGAAACATTTTAGACACATTTCCTTGTGAATGTGAAATGTTAGATGTTTATGATATATTTCTGAAACGTGCGTTCAAAACGTTCCAAATTATTTGATTTAGGGTTCCGTTGAAACGTTTCATTCTGTACATTTGAAACATTTTAGACACATTTCCTTGTGAATGTGAAATGTTAGATGTTTATGATATATTTCTGAAACGTGCGTTCAAAACGTTTCAAATGATTTGATTTAGGGTTCCGTTGAAACGTTTCATTCTGTACATTCGAAACATTTTAGACACATTTCCTTGTGAATGTGAAATGTTAGATGTTTATGATATATTTCTGAAACGTGCGTTCAAAACGTTTCAAATGATTTGATTTAGGGTTCCGTTGAAACGTTTCATTCTGTACATTTGAAACATTTTAGACACATTTCCTTGTGAATGTGAAATGTTAGATGTTTATGATATATTTCTGAAACGTGCGTTCAAAACGTTTCAAATGATTTGATTTAGGGTTCCGTTGAAACGTTTCATTCTGTACATTTGAAACATTTTAGACACATTTCCTTGTGAATGTGAAATGTTAGATGTTTATGATATATTTCTGAAACGTGCGTTCATAATGTTCAAATGTTCGATTTAGGGTTCCGTTGAAACGTTTCATACACATTATGGGTTTACTGGGTATAAAATGGGGGAAAATGCTTACACTTGCGTATTTAGGTACATTGTTGTAAATATATTCCTGATAATTTCGTTAAAGAACTCACATTGCAAGGGATTTCCCGCAAATTTCTTTTACGAATCAAATTTTATTGATATAATCGTAACGCATATTACGCTGTCAGCTTGATATTCAATGAAAGTGCTAACATCAACAACCCAATTCTGTATCCCATTCATGTGGCAATTTTGCATCGTGACCGAAAGAATGAGACCGCTCAACCCTGTAACCTTCCAACATCAAAACAAAGCTCTCCGACCTAAAAGCTCGAAAGCTGGCCGTAAACAAGTGCCTAGCGTTCGGCGCATATGTAGGTGCGAATCAGAATAAAGCCAGGAATGCATGTTGCAGTGTAATTTGGGCCGGCCCATTTTTTCTGATCGGTTCCTAGTGCGAAGAAGCCATGATGGACGCAGTAAGAGCAAGTACTGAGCTCACTCGATCACTACGATCATTCGAATCGGACTCCTATCGTGGTAGGCGGTAAACGCGAGCAGGTCGACGCGCAAGTGTTTTCTGCACGTTCTAAGTAAGCAGGCGGCTGTGTGTCCGATTGTTTCAACAATTGCAACCGCTGGCCTGCACTCTAACGACGGCTGTTGTGCATTGCTGACAACGATTGTTCGAAGTGTGGTGTTTTGTTTATGTTGGTTTGCGTGGTATGTTGATTATGACAGTGAAGTGAAGCGATTTTACTGGCGCTATTGAAGATTTTAACGAGAGATTCGTGAGTAGATGGAAATTATTTTTGAAGCATGAGATTTAGCGCCAAAATGTGACGTTCCAACCCCTGTAAATTATTTTGTTTAGTGCGACGACAGGTTTGGAAAATATTCGTTTAGTCGATGTTTTGAGTTTTAATTGACGAAGTGAAACACTTTCGGGAATTATTGAATGATTATTTTTTTCTCGTGAATTTCAATCATTCAATTGAATTTATTGATAATGCTCATGAAGTGGCGGATATATTGCGAAAAATAACTCGGGTGTGCACAAAATTTATGATCGATTATCATAGTCGACCTGATTCGGATAAACCAGTCGTTCCATTATCCAACTATTTATTTATTTCCTTGTGTCAAAATACGCATGGAAATAAGGAAAGTGAGAGGGAGATGGAAATTACGTGTCCGCGCACTTCCGAGTTCTCTTGCAAAGCTACGAGATATATATTCGTCATTCTCAATGTTTGATCAATTAAATTGCATTAAAGTACGTATTGATTTTGCAATTATCGGGAACCAATCAGAAATGGACTTTTTTTCGTGTACTTCTCTGCGCGGACAAACGTAGTTTTCGAGCAACTCTCGCTTTTTCTATTTTTGCGCATATCCCCGAATTTTTTGCCATTGCGCCATTGTCCAGTTACTAATTTTTAGTGCTGTATTGATTTTATTTACTTTGATGGCCTGTCGAAGTGGGTGCTTTTGATTCGTTTTCGAAAGCTCCCACAATTCTAGAATGTCTCAGAGGCATTTTGGACACACCAGAATTTGTGCAAAAATTGTTGGTAATTGAATAGATCTGAGCGCATCAGTTCTTAATGTTTTCTTCGCGAAAATTTATAAATCTAAATTTTATGGATCTTTATACCTAGGTAGAAACCCCATCGCATTTACTATAATAATGATAATAAGTTTATTCGTCATACCTACCACCTTATAAGGAATAATATGAATAAAATTTCAAAATACCCCTTGTGTTGAGAAGGAAAACATTATCTAAGTGAGTTTATAGATACAGCACGTAAAATAAAATAAAGTACTACTTAATTTAAAAAGTTTATTTAGAAATAAAATAACATAACAGAAATAAAATTAAATAAAAAGCAATATAAAATAAGAAGTAAAATAAAATATGGTTATGTAGGTATTATCTTTTATTTTACTTTGACTAGTTGTTAGATGCATGTACATATTGAATAATTTAAAACAAATTGACGAATGTTGATGATAGATGACATGATATAATAGCTATGTTTTTGTTTTCATAATCGGAAAATAATATTTTAAGTGCAATTTTAACAAATTTACCGTTTTTGGCAAATAATGCGTTTGGACGACTAATATGTTATAAAATTGTTATTGTTTTGTCAATAGTGGCTTATTTTATACTCAATAAACAATAACGGGACATTTTTTCAAGTATAGGTACATATTGAAGTTTGAGATAATGTAACATCCCAAATTTCTACTTGTTACTTCTTACATTAATTTACTCAGCTTTATAAACACTCTGAAGATTATTACTGCCATTTAACTTTATTTTATTTTACGTGCTGTATAAACTCACTTTAAATTGATAAAAATATTTTTGGAAAATCGACGATAAAAATTAAATAATTTTTGTGAATATCTAACAGAAAACAACTACTTTCCCTACTAAAGCCACGCTGGGCATTGAACTAATCTGATAGGTATTGTGAAAGAACCCTAAAATGAATATAAAAAATCTTAAAGTTAAAATTTGCATTTTCATTCAGATTCTTATTTTTTTTTATTCGAGTTTTTAAGTTTATCTTTGAATCGCAGATGATTCCACATCTGATTTTATGAACACCCTGTTCATAGGTATTTTCAAACAAATCAATCCTTGTGTTTTTTATAAAATAAGAAAAGAAACATATAAATTACAGTTGGTTAATTTTTCTAATCAGTATTTTGTCACAATCCAATGTCCAAATTCTAAATCAGGATTATTTTAATGTACCTTTTTGTTTCGTTTGGAGACAGTATGTGAAAAAACACCTCTACCCATTTTAATTAATTTTTTCTACATTATTGAAGAGCCTGAGTGTTATTTACATAGTTACAACTTCTATGCTTTTCTCTCATTTACCTGTCTCGTGCTCTATTCATGTAGAACTGGCTCAATAGCTTTTCCAGTTTGGCCGACAGAAATTAATATCTTGCTCATATATCAAGCAATTGTGATATTTTGAATATGTAGGACAATTTCTCTCTTACTTAAGGATTAGATATGTTTATTATCCTTCCAATCGCGGATGGTAAACTATCATTTTATCGATTCAGAACTCGTCAAAGTAACATATTATTTAAAATAGTGAAATCAAACCATTTTTACCCACTCAGATGTCAATTTTACCCACTCAATGGTCATTTATTTCAAAACTACATAATAGGAACGATTTATGGTAATAAACTGTTCACCGCATCTGCAGCTTCAATTTCTACACGTATATAAAACTGACAGCCGTTTCGGCACAATCAATTGAAAATCATCCAGTATTCAATAACTATTTATTAACTATTTTCTAACACAAACCAATATTTTCTAACTTAAGTGGTTAGCGGAAAAATGGTGTTGTGCTAGCTTAACTGTTAAGCTGGCACAACCATGAAAACTTTTTACCCAAAATAGCGCGGTGTGAAAATTATTCAAACGCTCAATTTTCTAACTTTTTACAACCTAAAATACTCGAATATTCCTACGTGGAATTAAGAATGATATTTTTTAGGAAAAATCCACACATTTTCAGCAACTGACAAGTATATGCGCGATGTATAATCAAGTATTTAACTGGTCTACAACGTTATACAGTGATCCAGTTAAATACTTAATGATTATATCTGTTATATTTTGTACTGGACGACTGGAACTATATGCCTATAATCTCATTCCAGATCTGTTTTATTGTTGTTAATGCCTTTTCGTCGATATACTTTAGTCAGCTCCAACACAACATGAACCAATAATCTTTCACGTTTTTCGGAAATAGTAAATTTGCGCTAGAAAATATATTAAATAAAAATTATAAAAGATCCAGAAAGTGTAAATTAATCTAAAAAAAAATCGTTTTCGTGACTACTATTTAATAAATCCAGCACCTTCACTCAAAATGAACGGAGAGTGCTTTGTTGTTTATCATTGTCCACAAATAGTGAAGTTGTATTGGAAAATACATCGAGTTGAAATTATAACACAGCAGAAACTGTAATTTAATATATAAAAATGTGTTTTCCGGACTCGAGTATTTAATAAATAACTCGAGCACAATCACTCAAAATGAACGTAGAATGCATCGTTGTTAATCATTGTCTAGAAATAGTACAGTAGTGCTGGTAAATACATCCAGTAGAAATTATAACTAAGCCGGAAACTTCAGATTAATACATACAAATGTGTTTTCCGGACTCTATTATTTAATAACTGCAGCACAATCATTCGAAATAAATGTAGAATGCATCGTGTTAATCATTGTCCAGAAATAGTAGTATACAGTTGTGCTGGAAAATACATTGCTGGAAAATACATCCAGTAGAAATTATAACTAAGCCGGAAACTGCAGATTAATACATAAAAATGTGTTTTCCGGACTCTATTATTTAATAACTGCAGCACAATCATTCGAAATAAACGTAGAATCATCGTGTTAATCATTGTTCAGTTGTGCTGGAAAATACATCGAGTAGAAATTATAACTAAGCCGGAAACTGCAGATTAATACATAAAAATGTGTTTTCCGGACTCCACTATTTAATAACTGTAATTTCTATCGATGATTTTCTAGCACAACTGTACTATTTGGAATTAAAGATGCTTTTCGTTCATTTTGAGTGATTGTGCTACTTTTTTATGTATTAAACTAGTTTCGGTTATGTTATAATTTCTACTCGATGTATTTTCCAGCACAACTGTACTATTTCTGGACAATAATATCAAATGTGCATTCTACGTTCATTTTGACTATTTTGAGTGATTGTGCGGGAGTTATTAAATAACTGGAAAACATATTTTTATGTATTAAACAGCAGTTTCTTGCTATGTTATAATTTCTTCTCGATGTATTTTCAAGCACAACTTCACTGTTTCTGGACAATGATAAACAACAAAGCACTCTCTGTTCATTTTGAGTGATTGTACTGGAGTTATTAAATAGTAGTTACGAAAATGTTTTTTTTTTGACTAATTGACAATTTCTGGATCTATTATAATTTTTGTTCAATATATTTTCCAGCACAACTTTACTATTTCAGAAAAACCAGAAACATTAAAGCATTATTGGTTTATTTTGAATGATTGTGTTGGAGTTAATGAATAGTCACGAAAACGAACTTTCATGTATTAAACTCTTTCAGTTCTATTTGAATTCGGATTTGACAAATACTAGCTGGGAGTTATTAAAAAGTTGAGCCTTTGAATTATCTTCCTAACTATTCTGGATAAAAAGTTATGGACAACATTGTGTTAACAACATTTTACAACAAATACTTTTTTATTATTATTTTTTTAAATCCTTGGGCTAAACACAGTAAAATAGTCTCATCAAGGGTTTTTTTTCAAAAAAATTATTTATTGGTGTAATTTTTAAATACCAATAAAAAATATATTCTCATTTATTAACATTATTTATTAAGAAAATAGTCATAAGTATACATGAAAATGCCTTTAATATTCTTCTGCTAATTTTTAAAAGTGCTCGAACAATGTTTTTTGTTCAAATCGTTGAACTGTACGTGATAAATTCTTGCATAATAATGTTAATTAGTCAAAAATGCTCAATCTTATATTTACCTTCATTACTAAAGTCCCAAGTGGTTGTTCTTCTTTGACTGTTGGTTTGTACGTATGACATTCTCTAAATTTTGGTTTGTGGTTCTCTATTTTAATTGCACTATATCCTGAAACAATACAGAAATCAGCACTGACTTGTTTATTGTTGTTTGTTGTTTTTAACCGCTTTCTTAGTTGTTTGAAGTTAATGAAAACTTGTACGAGTTAAGATCACGGGGGCCTTACCTTTTATAGTGAGATCCGATACCACTCTTGGAACCTTGAAAAATGTTTCACCAGCTGCTCGTGCCACTGAGCCATTTGTTCTAATTAAAAAAAATATTTTGGAGTTTAAAGAAAATTGAAATTATTAGAGTTCCACATTGAAGTTGGAAACAGAACATGGTCTTCGATTTCTGAAAATATGCCCAACTGTCTTCCTAACTATTCTGGATAAAAAGTTATGGAACGACTGTGCCAGCTTGAGCTTTAAGCTAGTATAACACCATTCTTTCGCTTACCAGCTGAGTTGGAAAATTTTGGTTTGTGTTAGAAAAAAGTTATTAATTACTGAATGATTTTCACTTGATATTGAAACATAAGTTCCACCCTTATCATCTGAATCTACATCAAGAATTGTATGGTAAGGATTTTGCAGATTGAGTTGCGTTTTGTATTCAAATAATGAATGATATGATTGACGAGGATTATAAGACTTTAAACAAAATTTTGTTTTCTGATGAAGCAACTTTCAAAAAGAACGGGTCGATCAAGTAACATAATATGCATTATTATGCAATCTGAAATCTCACAGGTTGAAGACTGTTGATCTCCAAAAGTGATGGTTGCTTAATGTTTGGGGGGTTATTGGAAATCAAATTATTGGAGCATACTTTTTCGACAATGTGCTGAATGGTGAAAGATATATTTACATTTTCTTCGCGAACATCTTCCCTGAATGGTAGAAGTGGATTTGAACACCAGAAGGACCATGTGGTTCTAACACGATGGTGCTGCAGTGCATAACCATATGATAGTGAGATAATTTTTAGATCAATCCTATCCGAATCGTTGGATAGGCAGAGGAAGTACTATTCCTTGACCCGCGCGATCCCCAGACCTTACTCCAATAGATTTCTTTCTCTGGGGGTATGTGAAGGGAAAGGGTTTTCAGAGATCGTCCAAGAACTGCAGATGATATGAAAAACAGGATCACCGAACCTTCCGTTCAATTGGTGGAGCAATGCTTGCTAAAGTTCGGGGCTCATTTACTAGAAGACTAGTGTGGAATATGATGGTGTGGAACATGATGGTGACCTATTTGAACATAAAAAAGTAGCGCTTTCTCAAAATATTTGCATTGTTTCCTGTTATTAACCATTTCCTATTCTTGTAAAGATTACTAGAATTGTTTCCTTTGCTTCTATTACAATTTCAGTTTGTTGAAACATATTCTTCTTGGAATTGTATGGATGTATCTTCCACTACAGCGGCCTATTTTCGAAAAAATCATCAACATTTCTTATTTTGCAACAAATTTCGCAAATTTTACAAAGTAGCCCCATACCCTATTTTGGCAAAAAGCTCTTAAAAAATACCATAAATGATGCAATAAAATATAGGGTGTTGCATTTAAACAAGTCGTGTTATTGCCATTTTCAAAAAAATGGTAGTAGGCTATGGAACAGTTCCTAGTTCGCCTGCATCTCAAAAGATGCGCTAAAGCCTAAGGAATCAGCTCAAAAAAGTTGGTTGAGTTATCTTGAATTTTTCTGTGGGTCTATGCACGACGCTATTTTGACACAAACATTGTATTTATTTTTCAGATATTCAATTTGAGAAATCAAGTAAGTACATCGAATATATGTTCAAAATAAACAACAGAAAGGTCCCACAGAGGTTTACACCTGTTTGTGAGGATAATGGGTATAATACATACTTAAACTAATTTTAAAAACTCTTTCTATATTATATAAAATATACATAGATTGCAAAGTAGATAGAGACTCTCGTAGACTTTGATGTCAATACACGAGGTTAATATCTCAGAATAATAGGTTAAAATAGTACAACTATTTAAGTTAAAAATATACATATTCATATTAAAATATCGTTATACCATACTGTTAAAATAAACAAATACAGAATAAGAGGTTAAAATAGTACAACTATTTAAGTTAAAAATATACATATATACATATTAAAATATCGTTATAATAGTGTTCAAAATAAACAAATACAGAATTAGAGGTTAAAATAGTACAACTATTTAAGTTAAAAATATACATATTAAAATATCGTTATACCATACTGTTCAAAATAAACAAGAACAAAAAAAGTACATTATAATATATAATACAGTATTACTACATTAGATTACATTACATTGGATTGGAAAACTATTCGAATTTTATTTCAGTCAAACAATTCATGTATGTTCGCTCGTGAGACATATTTTATATGATCAATCACTTTCTTTTTGAATGACCTGGTAGATTTTTCAATTTGAATAGTGGGAGGTAGAGTATTGAAAAGTTTGGGGCCTAGATAGTTGAAACTCTTTTGCCCTATTGTCTTGGATATAATTGGGTGGAGAAATTGTTTTTTTTGCCTAGTATTATAGTCAGGGGTTAGTACGATCAGCTTGTTTTTATTCAGGTGTTGATGAATATTTACATTTTTGTAGAACAATTGTCTAACATCAAGGATTTGCGATTCTTTGTGAAGAAGGTCGCTTGGATATCTCCATTCTTTATTTAGCATGAGTTTTAAGAATCGCTTTTGAATGATTTCGAGGGGATGAAGGTACGTTTTCGCCACCCTCCCCATCCTACGATACCATACGTAATGTTACTCCACTAGGCTGTGATAGATAATTTTTTTTTGCTGTAGATCTAGGATATTTTTGAGTTGCCGATACTTGTACAACACGAAGCGCAATTTCCGTAAAATATAATCTATATGTAAGTCCCATTTGAGATGACTGTCTAGGATGATCCCAAGATATTTTATTTTTGTTACAGAATCCAGATTTATGTTATTTCCAATAGTAATTTGAGAAAAACGTGGTAAGGATGGTTTCCTGTTGGCGAAGAGAGGGAAGGATTTCTTAAAATTAATGGATAGGAGTTTGCTATCAAACCAGTCTCTGATAATATTAAGATCCGACTCTGCATTTCTTCTGACTTCATCCCAATCATCACCCTTATGAAATATTGCAGTATCATCTGCGAAGCTAATTATTTTGCGCTTTGTTGGCAACAAAAATAATCCATAGATATAAATCGACGAGAACAGGATCGGTCCTAAAACTGTTCCCTGTGGAACACCATACTCTATGGTCTTGTAACTACTCATTTCATCATTGATCTTTACACATTGTTTTCGCTCTTCAAGATATGTTCTTTGAGGCAATCATTTCTTATTCCTATATTTTCTGAGGTAGATAGTAATATTGGGTGACTTACGGTGTCAAAGGCTTTTGCGAGGTCTAAGAACACTGTCATGCATGGCTTACTTTGATCCAGGAATTCGTAGATTTCTGATGTTAGTTCAAGTATGGCGCCTGAGTAGATTTACTTTCTTTGAAACCAAATGCATAATAGAAAGTAGGTTATTTTTATTAAGATAGCTTATTAGTCTTGCTTTTAAGATTTTTTCGAATATTTTACTAAGGTTCGTTATTATGAAATGGGCCTGTAGTTGTACTTCGTTTTGTCACCGTTTTTGTAAATGGGATAACTACAGAGTTTTTGAATTTTGATGGATATATTCCTTTTCTATGGATTTGATATATGTAGGGGGTTTATATGGGACCTGCAATTGTTTAATAATGTAAAGACCGATGAGAGTTATGTGTGTCAAAGACAGATGAACTTTTGTCAAATGGCATAATTACTTCAGCGAATACAGAAGGGCTGTGTTAGGTTAGTTTATAACCTAAAAAATCAACAAAAGACTCGAATTAGACCAGTTCTGAGTCAATAAAAGGCGTTTCTAAATATTGTATGATATTCGTAAGTTAAATCTAAATCTCCCACATAGCTCACCAAAATATAAAATTCAGAACTACGTCCGAACCTAAACATCAGAAAAAAAATATTGACAGTTCGAATTCACAAAACAACCTCCCTCCTTTCTCTCATGTTGTATCTCGTGTTGTATGTAATGTTATGAGTTCGGTACCCTCTGAACTCAGAAATCTTGCTAAAGTATCATGAAAGAAAACTAAGTATTACTATTGATAACAAAAAAATGTGAACTTAGAATTAAGTTATTTGTGTGTGAAAAATGATTTGTTTTGTTTTTATATATATATATATATATATGAAAAGCATCAAATTATAGATAGTGACACCTATAATCTGTGCGGTCAAGCTTAGACCTGTTATCGTGGAATTTTGATGACACGAAATTTCGTGCACATCAATAGGTCACCAACAGATGTCAGCATAGGCCAACCCTCTACGAGATATCTGATACGAATTTGAAAGAGACCACAGGCCGTCCTGATGATTGGGAAACCATGAAACAGGGTGTAGACGGATGGTGATCTCTCTTGGATTCGTAACAGATTGTTTTGCGTTAATCAGAACGCACTAGGAATACGACTATTGGTGTCGTGGGTTGGCCTATGCTGACATCTGTTGGTGACCTATTGATGTGCACGAAATTTCGTGTCATCAAAATTCCACGATAACTGGTCTAAGCTTCACCGCACAGATTATAGGTGTCACTATCTATAATTTGATGCTTTTCACATTTTTGTACTTGCCGATAGGTATTAACTCTACGAGATATCTCATACGAATTTGAAAGAGACCACAGGCCGTCCTGACGATTGGGAAACCATGAAACAGGCTGTAGACGGATGGTGATCTCTCTTGAATTCGTAACAGATTTCTCTTATTCTCGTTATATATATATATATATATATATATATATATATAAATAATAATAATTAATTTATTCACTTAAGTTTATAATTTTTTTATAATTTACAGTGTAATTGCATTCTTGGAATGGCGAATGGTGAATAAATTGAAGAAAATACTTACGAAGCAGGGTATGCCTGCTTGTGGGTAAGAATACAGTAGTTTAATATATAACTCAACAATAAGGCTTCGTATTAAGAGTTTAATTTTCAATATAATTCCAAGTACTAGATGGATTTTCGTGATTTTTCTCTGAGTAAAACATTGAGAAGTTTATTTACTATCTAGAAATTTCCTGTGTTTATTACAACAATTTTTAATAATAGGTAATAGTATCGATTCAGAAAAAGCAGTTCCTCAGATCATTGAATCTAAAATGATTCCCAAACGGGCCCTGTATATGTGATGACGATATATGAAAAATGTCGGTTTCAATTCATTGTTCGACAGCCAATGGAGGAAAACATTGAATATTAGGTATTTAGTTGAATTGTGAACTATTATTCATTATTTTTGGCTAATTTTCTCATCCTTCACAGCGAAGGGCTCTCGGAAATATTTAAGTGGAATCTTGTTTAGGAACACCAAGTGTAAAGAAATATTCAGCTTCACTCTTTTGTTCTTACAAAGCTCTCGGAAGAAGTCATAATTTTATCCGAAATTAAAATTGTAAATGAAAAACCGAGAATAAACAAATAAATAACGTTTGCGGTCATACATTCAGTATTTTCTTCTTGAAAAAAAAGTTCCAGAAAATGTGCTTTCAAATACTCCTCGGCTCAAGCTTGTTATGTTCTCAGTTTTACGCAAATAACTTGATAATTTTCACTATGAGTTACGTATTATGAATTCTTCCTAGAGCTTTGATAGAAGGATAAATAATCACTACATCGGGTTTCCTGGAATTTTCCAGTAAAAAATTTTGAGAAAAATAGTCCAGCGTTCATGATTCACTCCTTTCATGTTTTTCCATCAGTACAAAACTGAAAGTTTCCCCAAATTCACATGTTATATTTGATTTATTATCAACATGAACTAATTTTTCATTAAAAAACAGCAAATAGATATAACTCCTTATGATACTGAGATATCTTGAATATTTTTTGTTATATCTTTCAATGATTCCACTTATGGTCTTTCCTCTGCAATTCAACTTTCTCTGTTTTTTCACAATTCACGTTATCTTTCATCTATGCTAATAAACTTTTACTTATATTATTTTTTTATTCATAAACACCATGCTGCCTTATCCATTAGCTTTTATGAGCTCATATATCAATCTATAAACATATCTCTATCTATTTCTCAATGCTATTTCATTCCACCATTTGTTCATCTTTGGGTTGATCAGCCACGTTTGATTTGGTCGATTTTTAATTTTGATTGAAAATATTGTATTAAATAACCTCCTGAAGTGACCCGGAATTTTATGAAAAAGTTGTTTAGCTTCCTACCCAACTACCAAATTTGAACCAATTTTTTTGCGTTTTCTCAACTTTACAATTTTTCAGTTTATTCAAATTTTATAAAATCTGGAAATACTTGAGATATAATACACCCATCTGCTGTAAGGATTTTTGCTGTTCAAGAAATTGGATATTTTCAGTAGTATTACCAATAGTGTTTTCTTTAAGCAACTCAGTTGAGTTTAGAAATGAAAGACAGACTTATAAGATAAATTCAATACGAGTGGTATTTTATTAGACTATTTTACAAACAAAGTGAAAGGTCAAAAAATTTTAAGTCGGCAGAATGAGAGGAAGTAATTTAATAGTAATAAATAATTCAAATTTAATTATAAATGAAATATTTATTTTAACTATAAACAATTTGTTTTAATTATTATTTGTTGCCTATAACAATAAATAATTTTTTATGAACAAGAACATAATACTTACATTATTCTCGACTATAATTATTATAAATGGTGCAATTGTAAATTTTTTGAATAGTATGACCGTTATTAGGTGGATACAATGTATTGTTGTTATTATTACTTGATGTACTTGGAGTACTCCTAAAAGTATGCCCTCTATTCTGATGATGTTCAGCACTAATATGTAAATACGGTTTCATCGAGTTCGAACTTCCATGTCCAGTAATTTTCATAGCTTATTGTTCACTAACGCCGGATTGTAGTAACTGACTAACTGCAGTGTCACGATTAGAGTGATTTTATATTTTTAGTTTTTTAGTGTCTAATCCTGTCTTTTCTGCAGAGAGTTTTGTCCATTTTGATATTGAATTAATACATAGGGCAATTCTTGTAAGTACCAATTATTATTATTATATTTATTCCACTTGCCATTGACTCTCAGAAAAAGTCTGTCATTGGTAATAATTCCCCTTTTCGATATAAGTTTCCGGTATAATCTCACAGGACACATTCCAGGATTTGTCAAATTTTGAGTTAGCCATTTAGTATCTGCACAGTTTTTATCACCACCTTGGCGGGTTTTGGAGAATACCGGGTTAATGCAATTCTGTTTGTTAAACAGCCTTTGTTGTCAGTCTCTTCCTTAAAAAAATGTGACATGGAAAAAGTTGCTTCGTTACCTCTCCAAGCTAGTTCTACTGCAGCTATGTGAAAAAACTTCTTTTGGAGCCCCTCTGGCGTGTCTTCGTCCCATTCTAAGCACATATTTCTATATTCGTCTGAAGTCATAGCGACAGAACTCATTTTCTTTTTTTCGGGTACAGCTTGCCACAATTTTCTCTTACCATCTCGAGCCGTCCTCGCCTCCTTGAACATTATATCTTTTAAGGGATCACTATGTCTCTAATACTCACAAAAATATTTTTCTTGTGCTAATTTTGCAGTAGTGTTCCATATGGTTTTAATAACACTCTCCTTGTAATCACTACCATCAATTTTCCGCATATTGAATGTCCAGTCTTTTAAAATGAATGCTAATCTTTCGTTGCTATTTTCTGAATCTAATTTGTAGTTGCGTTCCGCACAGAACGTAATAAATTGTCTCCATATATAAGATTTTGATTTTTTTGTGTTACTGAGTATATTTTCTTCAATATTTTGGTTTATTACTTCGTTTGAAGTAGCACCGAAACGACTCATTTTGACGTTTGCAGTCACAATTATTTTTGGTCAAACTTTGCATTGCGATCCGTATCCATGGTTACGTCGTTGAAAACACGATGCTGATAGACCAATCAGAATTGAAAGACAGCTGGTGTTTTCGCGATGATACAAGCTGTCTTTGGTTTTTGATTGGTCAGATTTTGTGAAAATCCCAAGGTGCGTGGAATAGTCAGAACAATACAAAGAAGCTAAAAAAATGTCATACTTGATGCATTTCCAAATCAATCGAACTAAAGTTCTTGCTGATTCAATCTTGAAAAATTGTTTTCCGAAGTAATACTTAACAAATTAATCAAATTGATCTTGATATGCTGTAAAAAAAATTATTATATACCTACTAAAAGAAAATAAAACACTGAAGTACTTACAATTATTTCATAATAAACATTTATACAAAATCTAATTATTAGGCGATTCAAATTATGTACAATGTAGGTTGGACATTTTATAACATTGGTATGCCTGCCATCACGCTCAATGCAAAAAATGGTTCGTCAAGAAACTTCGTTGACAGCATTTTTTAAAAACTGAGGTAATATTCGTCATACATTTTTTAATTACTGTCTCCAGATGGTTGACATCTCGGAATGGTCTGCGCTTGTAGTCTTTCGGCTTCAAATACAACCAAAGTAAAAATCTAGTGGGGTAAGGTCTGGCGACCTGGGTGGCCAGGGTTGTTCAATATCACGCCCAATTACTTCAACGTGAAATAGTTCCAAGATACATTGTTTAACACGTGCCCAATTATGAATTGGCGATCCATTTCATTGTAGAACATACACACCAATCTCCTCTGAATCACAATGACACGCAGCTAATAAAAATATCTTCTGTCTCTTTTTGTTGTTGACACTTCTTCGTTTCATCTCACTGAAGAGTCTTCTGTCAATGAGATAGAAGACAAAACATCGTTTATCAGAATCATTGCGGAGTAATTATAGTTTTGGGCGAATAAGAATAGTTACATTCGAGTGCCGAGATCAGACCAAAATAATCTTCTTTCACTGGCTCTACAAATCTCTGTGGATTTTGCCCTATCCTGCCCCATTCCTTCGTACTGTCGACGATGCATTTTTCATTCTTGACTCTCATTATTCTCTGTATATCAGGACGGAAGCTCAAAATTCATTCTTACCGAACCGTAAATCTTCCCTTTCATCATATTGCACAATAATTTACTGGATATAAAGAATTCAATGATTGTCCCTTATACCACATTCCCCTTCAATTTAATCGATCCGATTTATTAACACTATATTGTTATAATTATTATTCCACACCTTCTCTTCATAATATTCTGATCCTGAATGCTTGGCTCATATTTTGGAATACAGTAATTTTTAATTCGCGCTGAATTTTTTTTTTATATCGACCCCTACTACTTGATTTGTTGAAAATATAAACAGGATGTTCATAAAATCAGATGTGGAATCATCTGCGACTGAAAGATAAACCTTAGTCACTATCTTCCATCGTCAAGATCACCTCTTATGGGGTATTCATGTTGAAAAGGGAAACATTCTCAATTGAATATTGATAGAAAGATTTTTCCGTGAATTGAAGAATCCACGATTAAAATGAAGTTTTTTTTTTTTTTTGGTGAATGTCTAACAGAAAACAATTACTTCCCCGGCTAAAGCCACGCTGGACATTGAACTACATACATCTGATAGATATTCTGAAAAGGCCCTAACTCAAAAGAAAAACTCTGAAATGAAAATTTGCATTTTCATTCAGATAGTTATTTTATTTTCTATTCCAGTCTTAATTAGGAACTCATAAAGATGAATGAGGCAAAGAAGAATGTTTTCCAAAAGAGAGTACTCACCAGAAATCATTCGTAACATTGACGCAGGAGAGACATCGCATTCACTAGGTCTTCAATACATTTTTGTCGACGAAAATCTATTTCACGCTTCCACGATCATCAGGAAGACTTTAGCCGGGGAAGTAGTTGTTTTCTGTTAGACATTCACATTAAAAAAAAAAAATAACTTCATTTTAATCGTGGATTTTTCAATTCACAGAAAAATCTTTCTATCAATATTCAATTGAGAATGACCCCTACTACATTATTATTCAGTCGTGAAAGGCTCTGAGTAGCCAGGAAGTGACGTCCCAACTGGTATAGACCTGTAAAGAGGAACTGACAACACTGGCAGAACAAAATCGTGTCAGGCTGATTTGAGTGCCAGGACACCAGGGTATCGAAAAAGTGGAAGAACTCGCCTGGCCACTTAAACATCGGTTTCGGGGTTTTGGCCCCTCATCAGTATAGGATAGGACAAGCAGACAATGATGAATGTCTGCGAAACCGAATGAGACGATCAAAATCCATTCATTTCATAGACTTCGCCGGTCATCAAGCAAATGGTCAACACCTCTAGTTAATACCATTTCGCAGCAAACGTCACTCGACAAATGTCATATTGAATATCAAAATAGAAATCTGCATGACAGAAATTTGTGACAAATAATAGAGAGTTGATTTTATAGACTATGAAAATGACAAACATTTGCAAAATAACCTTGCACGATAATCCACGACAGATTTTTTGTCAAGCACGAGATATTGTCAGAAATCGTCACAAATCGATTATCTTTCACTTGCACGATCTTGAATTCCTGTATTTGTTGGCTTGGGAACATATTAAAGCATAATTATCCACCACAAAGTCTTATCACAATACCCACATACTTATATTTCTTACCAATTGTTTATTTGCTGAATTATTGAGGAGCGGATGTTTTCGATTTCTAACCCGATAGTATAAACACTTGCTATAACAAAACAATACAACTAGAGTTTATCATAGTTTCTGTGGATATATCATTTTACTGTCAACACCTTGAAATTGTAATAATACATCCGCTTAGGATTAATAAAAACATTCCGTTATTTTCGCTTGTTATCACTTGATATTTATTGTTTCAATCGAAAATCAGAACAGAAAGCCCACAAGCTTATACTGTAGCAATGCTGATATTTGTACGATTTCTGGTACGATTATTCATAAGGTCTGGCAGAAAGGAAGTATTTGGAGTTATTATGTATTATTAAAACGTTGTATTCATACATTGAAGGGTATGAAGATGGGTGTGATCTGAAACAATGAAACTAATATCAGCTTATAGTATAATCCCCTGACACATATTTTCAATCGATGTGTAGAAGAGGGTGTTTATCCTGGTGAATTCAAAAAACTATCCCACCACTGTTGAAGAAAGGAGATACATCTATCATTCTTATTTAGAAGGTACTTGAAAATACTTTAATAATATTGTTTGAACTAAAACACGCTTTTAGAAATCAGACTATGAAAATAAGTAAAATATTTATTTAAAAAAGCGTAAGTATGGTATCGCCTCGGTGTGTAATGTACTATATAATTATTGATACCATGCACCCCACGCTTTTTTTTAAATAAAATATTTTTTTTTCTTATTTTCTATTTTTTTAGTCTGGTTTTCTATAAAAGCGTGTTTTTTAGTTTTTTCAAACTATTATTTATTTCCTACTTTTTAGTGTGGTTTATTTATAAAAAAAGCGTATTGTTTTAGTTTTTTTTTAACTTTTATTTTTATCATTGTTTTGCAAATTAAAAAATGGAATGATCTTATCAAATTAGGTTTTTAACGACCATAATCAAAATTATTTCCAATTTTCACAAAAGAAATCATAATATTCGACCCCAAAAACCCGAACATACCAATTTTGAAAGAATCAGACCATAATCACAAAACTCGGCCGCCATTTTAAAACCGCCATCTTGAATTTTCCAAATTTTACAAAAAACTCATAATATTCGACCCCAAAAACCCCACATACCAATTTTGAATGGAATCGGACCATAATCACAAAACTCGGCCGTCATTTTGAAGCCGCCATCTTGAATTTTCCAATTTTCACAAAAGAATCATAATATTCGACCCCAAAAACCTACATATACCAATTTTGAATAGAATCAGACCATAATCACAAAACTCGTCCCCATTTTGGAGCCGCCATCTTGAATTTTTCAATTTTGACAAAAGAATCATAATCTCCGACCACAAAAACCCTTGGATACCAATTTTGAAGCGAATCGGACCATAATCACAAAACTCGTACCCATTTTGGAGCCGCCATTTTGTTTTTTTTCACACAAAAATTTCTTAATGCATTGTCACCGGAATTATGTACACCTGCCAAATTTCAAATCTTCGGACGTCTGGAAGTGGGTCAAAATCGCGCCCAAAGGAGTCGGTTACAAACAAACAAACATACAACAAGTGAAGCTAATATAAAGCGTGTAAAAAGGCTTAGTTTTCTCAATAAGAACAAAATAATTTCAAATAGAATTCACATTCAGAGATAATATTTCAACTCAAGATGCCTTTCTGCCATTGACTTCAAAAGTTACCGAAGCTCTAAAGGAAAGCAAACCGTCCTTATGTGTATTCATTGGCCTATTCGAAGCTTTTGACATTGTCAGTCATCATCTTCTTCTTCAGTCTTTGGAGGATATTGAAAATACGCGGTAACATAATGGAATCATTCAACAGGAAGACGCCATACAACAAGAATAGATTACGTATTGACTATGGAGTACCACAAGGAGCCGTGTTGGAGCCAAAACTATTTAATATATTAACGAACTTTTCTCATTGAGTAACAACGGAAATTAAGAAAGCTGGAACTCATTGAAATGGATTTTTGCTATTAAAATGCTGGTTGGATAGGAAGTTATTAACGGTTAACACTGACAAAACATTTTAACTCCCTTTGTTTCAATTCAACTGGTATACCTTCATGCAATCACTTAACTGTCAGAAACAAAATACCCTTTCATATTCTTCCACAATGTTTTTTCTAATATTTAGGAATAATCATTGAAACTCATATGAAATGGGATTTACATATCAAGCATATTTAGTGGGGTGCGATAGCTGAAAATTATACCAAAATATTTCACATCTGGCAACCAATGCGCCCCTTTAGATTTAGATAGTACATAGAGGAGTCTTAAAAGCCCGGGACACAAATTTTCCTGGCCCTCTAGCGGTGTTGATGACGTTTTGTGGCACGCTTCTACATTTCCCTATATAACTACATACATTTTGGAATGGTAACCCAAAATTACCCTGAACACACAAATAAATAAATTAAATCAGATGTTCAAAATGCAAATATGCAAATATGCATGCCACTGATCTTTTTCGAACGTACTCTTTGGAAAATGCTGGGACTGTTTCTATTAGTTTCGCAAGAAACTATGATGCAATTTCTCAACTGCTCTTCAGTATGAATTGGTGTGCTGTAACCAATGTTTTAAGATGACTCCACAGGAAAAAATCCAAACTATTGAGGTCCGGGGACCTAGGTGGCCATGCCTGTGGTCCTTCAGCGATTATTGTCATTTCGGTTTAAATATTCGCGCGTCAGAGCACTGAAGTGCGTGGCGCCCCGTTGGGCATAAACCACAGACGATTTCTTACTAAAATGGGAACATCTTCCATCACAGCTGGCAATTCTTCTTCGAAAAACTGCCGGTAGTTATGCCCATTCAACTTCGCATGAAGAAAATAGGGTCCAATTAAATAATCACCGCATATGCCAGCCCACACGTTTACGGAAAACTGCTCCCGGTGACGGGATTTCCAAGTATGCATGTGGGTTTTCTTCAGCCCAAAAATGATTATTGTGAAAATTTCACACCAACATTTTTTAACCAATAAGAAGCTTTCGTTTCAGCTCATTACTATAGCAACCACAAAACTTTACGGAACTTTTTTCCCCCTGGGTACCCTGGGCGTGATTACAGCGATAATTTTTCTCTCAAATGCACAGCCCTCTATACGCTATTTAAATAATCATTGTTACTTTTATCTGCCTATCTTTACAAAGAAAAATGCTATTAATACATTTTTTCTGTCTTACTTCACTTAGTATAATAAAAAAGTATAGAAAAGAGGTTTTATTTCTTAAAAATATATTTCAATTTTAATAACGCGTTACATATTTAAATGTTGTAGAAACTCTGCTAGTACTTCATCTTTCTTCAATGGTGTAAGGGACTAGGTGTTAGATGTCTATGTTTAATAACATATATATATATATATATATAATACTTAGACACAATTTTGTTAAATTTAGCCTTTGAAATATGAATATATGATCCATCAATTTCAAGTAACACTTCACTAATTTTTCTGAACAACATTCTTGCGATGATTGACTACAGGGTTCTTGAAGCAAGCAAGATAAATGTCCCAAATTTCGATGACAGTTCCTCAAATCATCAATTTCGTCGCACAAAATACACAATTATATTTTTTAAGTTTTCCATCTGTTTCGAGTTTTTAAATAATATTAATTACCTAATGGATATGTCATAAGATACACCGTCAAAATAAGGTTAATGTGATAATTCCATAGCCTCCTATTTATTTTAAACAAAAATGTTCATTATTTTTAACGAATACCTGACACACAAACACTGTCAAAATAAGGCTTCCATTCACTTTAGTAACACAGATTTGTTGATAGCTAACAGCATACATTATTTTTAACGAACAAAGATTCGTTTCATGCAACTAAAATCCTAGGAAGGCCTTTAGGATATAGAAATACATTATTTTAGACGAACAGATGTTTATTTCATACTACTAAAATCCTAGGAACATATTCTTTGGGTATATATGGAGACTCAATATAATTATTATAAATAAAAAAAACCCTATCTCACGAATATTTGCAAAAAATATATTTTCGGTAATTTTATTAGCAAAAAGTTTTTTTCTCAAAATAAACTCCATAAATATTAACATGTTAATGAGGAACATCCTAAAATTAAATTTTTAAAAACTTTGTCAAATATTATTCTTGCTATATTTGAAACAACCCCACTTTTAGCCCATTCTTCTCCAAAATTGCCGTCATATTGGTGGTCACGTGAATATGTCCAAATCGATTTTGAGGTTTTCCTATATGTAGAAACGACCCCCTATAAAGTATTTTTTGGAACTTTGGTAATACTTTTTTCATTATGGCCAATATATACTCCATTTATGGAAAAAAAGGACTTGATATGAAAATATTTCCAATAGTAAAAGATGCATTCGAAAGAAAATTTCTTTAGAAAACAAGTATAACCTATTCATATCAATAAATGAACCAAGTGAGTCAGTGCAGTTGCGTACGTACATTCCCAAAACAATTTATGATGCTATTGTATATTCATGATATATTTGTTAAATAAATCATTGAAATAATTTCCTCTTCAAGCTCAGTGGGAGTATCTAATAATGCTATCAGTTATTCACTTCATTGTGACTGGAAGCTTTCTATTTCTAAAGGTTATTTCATAAATTATTTTCGTTCACCTATCCACACCACAATTACTGTTTTTCGTTTATTATTTGCTAATGGTAATTTATAACTGGCCATACCGGGATTTTTTGTAATTACGTCCCGACATAAAGAAATAATTTGTTTTGTTACTTCACATATATGCCCATAAATATCTGCTCATGAAGTCATTATTACTGGAAAAATAAACAAGTTTTGATTTGGGAAAAAGTTATTACTTTTTAATTGGTACTTTGACTTGTTCATTAGCTTCATCAAGAGTGTTTAAAAATAATGGTTTTTGTGGATTGAAATCACACTTGCATAAGTGATAATATTGACTGAAATAAATATATAGTAAAAAATTATGAAATATTTTTAACATTATTGCCAACCAGCACTCTATTCATCACGAATTCGCTCAGCTCTCTGTGATTTTCTTTACCTCCTCAACCCTCAAGTTGGCATTGTATCTTCTGAGATACATATTATTCAAACATTGTCACACACGAATATTAAAATTGTTTGTTAATAATAGTAGAACATTGATTGAAACAAAACGAGATTCATTGCTATAGGGAAAATTAAGAAAATGGCAGATTTTGTATTTTGGTGCACGAAGATTTTGATGCGGTTAAACTCAAAAATTTGGTCTGAAATATCGGCATGAGGTCTGAAAAAAATTAAAAGTAATAACAATCAATATATATAGTTCCACATTTCATGACAAAGTTGATAATTTCTTAAAAATTATGCAAAATGTACTATCTGCAGTGGAGAAATAACTCAATTCTCTTACCAACCATCTTTTTTTTTATTTCGTTCTTAAGTTTTTTCTCAATTTGCATATGAAATGTCAAGTATAAGTGCGGGTCCGAATGGTACCCTTGCCTCGATAACTTTTGAACGGTTTGATGTGAAACAATGGGACATAACTTATTTTGAATTGTATTACCGATCCTACTTTCTGGGAGATATATTACAATTACTCGACAGAGGGCTTTAGGGGCACATCAACTTGAAAATTTTGAAAGGCATAGATGTTATTCTACGGAATCACAATTGCGATGGAAAGAAAAAAATTTAATTGGTTTAAAGTTAATTGTAGAATTTTAATCCACAATAATCCAATTTCTGACCCAAATATTAACCAATTCATTAATTTTTAATTTCCAAAGTTATAATGGGTACCATTTATTGGATTTGGTTAACTGATAATCAAGCAGTTACCTAGAAATAGATTATATATATATATATATATATATATATATATATATATATATATATATATATATATATATATCAAGATGCAAACCGTACAAGTATATCAAGATGCAAACCGTACAGAAAAATAAAATAAAAAACAATCATCATGTCAAATAAAAAGGTAAAAATAGGGCACAATGATATTTAAAAACTGCAGATGATTGTTTTTTATTTTATTTTTCTGTACGGTTTGCATCTTGAAAACCTTTGGCCATATTCTAGTCGACGCAGATAATTCAAGAGGGTGGCAGCAGAGTTTTTCTATTATCATCATTATGTTTGATCAGTTCATTCAATTGGAACAACCTATAAAAATATTAAAATGCAAATTTAGAAACAAACATTCAGAATTCAACTAAACATTATATTTATATGCAACAAATATCCTGTCTACAAATTTAGAACCAAAAAGGAAACATGACAGGCAAATGTCATATTATTTTGCTCCTAAGTGATCAAAATTTGAGCATAGAAAAATGGAAAAAGTCAACTTTGAAGAAATATGTGTGAATAGATGTGTAGAAATCAAATTTGTGAATAACATAAGTATAATAGGTAAGAAGTTGAAAAATGTGTTTTAAAAAAGGTGCTAATAGTGAAAATTGATGGAGAAAACAAAAAGTGATGGTTACCAAGGAGAAAGAAAAATAAGAGGAGTCGAGAAATGAAATTTTTTTTCAACAAAAAATGAAACCGACGAAAACAGAAATTAAAAGGTAAAAAATAAAATTCTAATTAATAACTAATCTCCTAAACTGATGTATGTATAGTTTTCCCAATATCAATTGCAGAAGCATAAAAAAGTCTTGCGGCGAAATCCTGTGAGCAGCAGTGGCGGAGATAACTAATTTTATTTAGATATTTTAAGATTTTAAAAATACTTCATAAATAATGAAAAATGAAAAAAAAAATAAAGACAAGCTTTTATTTATACAAATACATTAAGAAAGAAACATAATTCCTTTCATTGTTTGATGAAGGTTATTATTATATCCTAAAACATATTTCGATCGGCACACACCAAGACCACAGACGCTACTGGTTTTTAATCTTTCAGAGCTATTAAAACACAAATATAACGCTTGATTTATGACCTCCCATCGTAAAAAACACACCCCCAAGCATTGATGTCCGACTTGATTGGCCCAGACGAATCGGTTGTAGAACAGACAGTAGTCACTCAAGTCCACGTTGACCAGCGGGCTCTTTGTGCCGACGGAGACTGTATACAAGTAGTACAGATTATTTTTCGTTCCGTTTCTTCGCATATACGCTCGTGTTAGCGAAGTGAGTTTTTATTTGCTCCCTATGGAAACAGCTTCTGCAATTGGTATTGGATGGACTATAACTAATTTTGAGTCGGCGCCAAACAAACAACGAAAATGATTGAATTTCTTGAAGAAAAATATTAAAACGCCACCGCGCATCCTGCTGCCATCATTTTACGCTTAACTTAATTCGATTGTTAGTTTGTTTGGCGCCGACTCAAAATTAGTTACATACATTACTTTAGGAGATTAGTTATTAATGAGAATGTTTATTTTTTACTTTTCAGTTTCTGTTTTTGTCGGTTTAATTTTTTGTTGAAAAGTTTTTATTTTTAATTTTTTTGCGGCTGAAATCTACTTATTGGTACCCACTTGATTTTTGAGTACTTCCAAAATACTTACTTACCCGCCTTACTGAAGTGAGGTGGGTAAGTTAATGATTATCTACTTTAACTAAATATTGTTTTGTAATATATATTATTTTTGATATTTCTGTTTGGTTTATTTCATCACTTTGTACATTCCATCCTTTTATAGAATATAATTATTGTGACGGATGTCGGAGAACAAAAATAATGACAGCGATCTGTCAATGTCAACTACATATGTGTGCCAATGTTCACAAGTGAAAAATCAATCGTCCCCTTTTTATCTACCCATAGGGGTGGATTATTTCATTCCACATTCAAAAAAAAAAAATAATCTAAATCGAAAAACCCAGTACAAAGTTATGCCCTATAGAATCGGTTAACGGACCAAAATTCAGAGGGTGAACTCCTCTATTTTGCTACCCACAAGGATGTTTTTTTTGTCAAATTCAAATGGGACCAACTTCGAAGTACACCCTAGCCAATGAAAAAAGAATCATCGAAATCGGATTCTTCTGTAAAAAGTTATGCGTGGTCATACATAAAAAAAATACACGCGTCGACTAGAGAACCCCCTCCTTTTTGATTTCATCGGTTAAAAATGAAGCAAAACTGTACATTTTGAAGGAAACTGCTTATAACTGAGAAATTTGAGAGACATTCAAGCATACAATCAACTTTGTAACAAATCAGGAGCAAAATCTACTAAGAAACCGCTTACCAAGAATTGGAGGTTAGAGTCCCAACTTTTCACTTCATTAGCAGTGAGGAGGCCGAAGTTTTCAAGACATCCACTTCAAACTAACCACAACATTCCTGGATTCGTGTGAGTGCAAGAAATACTCATAACAGGTATTTAATCTTCATAAACTCAATCAAGTGGGAATATTCATCGAACTGTCACATTCTCGGTTTGATTATAAAAAACACATTATGTTGAGTGAAAATATTCTTCTGTTTATCAAAAAGACTGAGAATAACAATAAATATTATTTTGGAATATTTCTATTATTGCGCTGAGCAAGCAAATTTAAAGTTTTCAATTTCGATTGGTTGGAAAGTATTACTAGAATGAGATAGATATCTCAGGCATAGGTTGTTTCAAGTAATATATTCAATAAAAAACAACTATCTTACTATTTTTGGACTCATCATTTATTATTTGATGATTTTACAATCAATCTTTCTAACATAAACAGTATATTGACATCAATAAAACAACTAGATGGCGCTGCTGCAATCCTCTTGAGATTGAGAGAGAGCATCTCTACATAGGCGTACGGACTGAGCTGGAAAAAGGTAAAATAAAAAAAGAGGAAAAGTGTACAGGAAAAAAGGGTAACAAGCATCATGCCGGAGTTTAATTTTGTTATGATTAGTATATGTCACAAAAATTTAAATAAATAAAAAAAAACTTATTAACAATCATATACAACATAACAATATATATATATATATATCAATATTTATATATATATATATATATATTTATATATATAATATATTTATATATATATATATATATATATATATTTATATATATATATATATTTATATATATATATATATATTTATATATATATTTATATATATATATATATATAAATAGATGCAACACATAATAAGATACAATTGTTTGGATATTTTCTCAAATTTTGAAATACATTCTGCTACTATAATGCCCTTATCTTTCTCAGAGATCACAATGGACAAATCGCGAACATTGATAAACTTACCAATAAAAATATTAACAAAACGTAGAGTAAATTATTTATATCGGAAAATACATAACAATAGTATATATACTCCATGTAATAATCTATCACAAGAGAAATAGGAAGAGGTGAACAATGCCTCCTCCGCAGAACAGAAATATAAAAATCTTAGTGAAACAGTCACGTATCTTTATGATATATGTTTTTCATTTGTGAGAGGAATATAAAAAAAGAACAGAAACCATCATTTATTAACAACAGTCCAAATTTCTTCTATAATTATCAAATAAATAATCCAACATAAGGTAATAAAGTAATTTATCATGATTGTAGGAAACTACTAGGAAGGATCATTACACAAAAGTGTTACCAAAGCAAACAATTATAATAGTACGACATGGGATATCATAAATACCGAACCAGGTATAAAACAAATGGTTGAATGATTTCTACGTGAATCATTCAGAATCCCTTATTGGAAATTTACTCCAGACCGAGAAAGATGCATCGAGTCTTTTAGGCAAAAAACACAGTCCGGTGAGCTCACTTTTTTTTCAAGCCATTAGTAACAAAACATTTATTAACAAAATGTAATCCATAAAATAGAAGACATTTATGGTTTTAGGACATTCATTATGAGAAAATGGAGGAGTATACCCGGAAAAATTAAAAATGGGTAAAGTTATTCCTGCCTACAAAAAAAAGACCAGGCACTACCTCAAAATTTTGGACAGCTATCAATCCTTCCAGCTTTTTCAAATTATGGAGAATGGCTATCCATTCAAAATTAATGTATTTTTTGAAAACCCATAAAATGATATCACCACAACAATATGGATTGAGAAAGGGGCCTCCTACTGCTTGATGATGCTGTGCTCTAACAAATTATATAAAAAAAGCATTCAATGATAAAGAAAAATATTTTATAAAATTCACTGAACTGACATCTGCTGATTGTGTAGATCATAATCTATTGGGTGAAATCAATGTTTACGAAATACGTGGTAGAGCACTGGACATACTGAAATCGTATCTACAAAATAGAAAGCAAATAGTAATTAGTGGGGAACATCGAAGTGATACAGATATTATCAGGAGAGGAGTACCACTAGGGTCGGTTCGTGGACTCATCTGGTTTCTGACATGAACGATCGTCTTTTCTTTATGATTTCAACAAATGTCTCAACTACTACCTATGTATGTGGATGATATAACTTTTGGGATTAACACAAAAAAAGGAGGAGGATACAAAAATCACCCTGTCACTTATTTTGGAAAATGAGTTGTTTTTGAATGAAAAAACCATATATATAACTTTCTAAAATCCAGTTTATGAAAACTCAAATTATCAAGTAAATTTCCTTGGAATTATCATGGATGAAAAATTGCAATGTTCAGAACATATAAAAATATTGTGTAACAAGCTTTAAAAAAAGTGTACGCTATCAGGAAAATTCGTACCAGATTGGGGGAATCAGCTGCATATACAACTTATTTCGCTCTTTTTCAAACATCAAACAATAATATGCAAAAAATTCTTATTGTTCAGAAAGCTGCATTACGCAGTATATAAAAAGTAAACTGGAATACCTGCTGCAGACCTATATTCGAAAAATTGAAAATTATGACCAAATATTCAATTGCCCTGTACCACTTATTATTGGTCATATTCAAATCACATTTTTTCACTACTTCAACCTCTATACTAACGGTTCACTTCAGCAAAGCTGTTGAAAATATTCAAGAGAAGTATTCAAAATATACTACATTATATAATATACATTATATTTCAACTTTCGGAAAGTAGGATTTGCTGTACCAAATACATAAGAAAAGCAATTGAAAGCTCTCTTGAATAAAGTATTCGAATTATTTATTGATAAATTCAACTATACATTATTAATTCATTCATATATTTACAATATAGGCCACTCAACAGTACGTTTCACCCAACAAATTTGATTTGATATTTATTTATCATCATCATTAGAAGTTTGTATATTAATATAAAATTTTACGTGCATCTGATGTGATATCTATCCTCAGATTGCATTTACATATTCTCACACACAAATATTATGTATAAAAAGCAGTCACATACGAGTATGACTCACGTATTGATGGATCATATTGTTAATAACATAGTTCCGTCATGCCCCAGTATCAAAATTGCGGAATGTTTGTAACAACTTTTCTGATTTATCACAATTCTACCAATATGACAGTTATCGCCATCTAGCGCAGAATATCCGAATTAAGAATATTCACGTGCGGACCTTGCGCCCTCTATCCAAAGGGAGAAGCCTTAATTTTGGCAAATTTTCGATAGGTGGTCCCTGTATAAATATTTGGTGATGGATTATTATGGATTTTTCTAAAACCATTAGATCTATAATCGCTATTGATTCCTTGTGAAATTTGGGTAGTTTCCAGGAACCCTGATTTTTGTCAATTTCAAGTTGTTGTGAGGAGTGCAATGTTTTCAGCAATCACAAAATTCTGAACAAATAGTATTTCAATCCATTCCAATGATATCTCACTTGACCGCCTAGGCGCAATGAAACAAAAATCGTGTAGGAAATTTTTCCGTTACGTACGTAAGTGATCTTATAGGAGTTCTGTTTTTCCATTTTGATGTACGGATCCCTGTAAAAAGGAAAGAAAAAACGTTTATTCGCTCTACTAGGTATGCGTTTGTTGACTTATTAGGCTCCGGCAATATCAAGGTTATTAGTGTCGTTTACTTTTCGGGCGTCTGCATTCTTGGAAGAAGTGCAAGTAATCGTGCGAGACATTCTACAAATTGATTTGTCATGTGGGTACTTGAACATTATGACTCATTCATTCTTCTAAGTTCGACGTCTGCGTTTTCACCCAACTTATCATTTCATGGATTTCCAATCATGATTGATCATATATACAAGGCGTTTCTGAATGAGTGTAAGTAAAATACGAGGATAGTTGTTTATAGGGTTCTGTATTTCTCAAGAAGAAAAAACAAAGCAATGTTCCACCTCCATCTCCGATACTTCTAATATTCTAGAGAGTGACCAAAATGAAGTTACTTTCTAGATCACAAGCGTTGACACTCTTTGAACATCTTTTTTGGTATAATAAGACCAACAACGGTGGCTCCTCAGCTGCCTAAACCCGCAACTTAAAACAATCAAAACAGTACCAAGATCAGGGGCCACCACTCGTTGGTTGTACAATAAGGGTCTCTAAAATTGACATGACAACGATTTTGTGATCTTCCGAAACGTATCGCACTTTATGGTAAGACAAGCTTTTATACAAATGCACTAAAAAGGAAAAAATAAAAATAATTTATGACCTGGGTTATTCTGTGAGTAACAGATTCAAAAAGCTTGCCGCTAGCCGCTAATATAAAATAGGTATTCTTGATTAACCTAGGCCAAACAATTTTAATTTTTTTTTTTCCTTCTTAGTGCATTTGTATAAAAGCTTGTCTTTTTTGTAATCATTTAATTCTTTCATGAAACCCGTCATCTCACTGAATTCTGACAAAAGATGATAATCTCTGACCCCAAAAAAACCCACATACTCGTCGCCATCTTCGAGCCGTGTTATAAAAAAAAATCCGTAAAATGCCACTTTATGGAATGGAATGGTTGTCATATATATAGTCCATCCAATATCAATTGCAGAAGCTGTTTCTATAGGGAGCAAATGAAAACTCACTTCGCTAACACGAGCGTATTTGCGAAGAAACGGAACGAAAAATAATCTGTACTACTCCTAAACAGTCTCCGTCGGCAAACGGTAGATCAAAAGAGCCGATAGTCAACGTGGACTTGAGTGACGGCTGTCTGTTGTACAACCGATTCGTCTGGGCCAATCAAGTCGGACATCAATGCTGGCAGGTGTGTCTATACGATGGGAGGTCATAAATCACGCGTTATATTTGTGTTTTAATAGCTCTGAAAGATTAAAAACCAGTAGCGTCTATGGTGTGTGCCGATCGAAATACGTTTTAGGATATAATAATAACCTACATCAAACAATGAAAGAAATTATTTTTCTTTCTTGATGTATTTGTGTAAATAAAAGCTTGTCTTGAATTTTTTTTCATTTTTCATTATTTATGAAGTATTTTTAAAATCTTAAAATATCTAAATAAAATTAGTTATCTCCGTCACTGCTGCTCACACGATTTCGCCGCAAGACTTTTTTATGCTTCTGCAATTGATATTGGGAAAACTATACTTACAAGTTCATTATATTCAACCATATATATCCTCATAATACGTTAGTATAGCTGGATCCTGGAAAAAATGACTGAAAACACAATTAGAGAACATAACAACAAACGTACCTAAATGTTATTAAGGAGGAAAGAAAATTGTATTTCGTTCATAAAATAATTTATTAAAAACGTAGCAAAGCGCTTTCGACCTTAGTTCATCATCAGTGCGTACCTGAAAGTAAGTAATATTGATAGAGAACAATTTGAATAATTGAAAATTTTTTGAGAATGTAAATTTGGAATATTTTGAAAAGTGGGGTTACTTACTCGTCAGGTGTACAAGAAGCTAAAAAGACCATAAAATATCTCATGTTCAATAAGTGTTGTATAAGGTTACATGACGAACATGTTAAAAAACATAATCTTAGCCAGGATGAAACTTGAAATTCTTTATAAGCCATTATTTAGGTGTAATAGCTGGACCTAAATGACAAGATTGACAAGTGAACATTGAAGTAGATTGACATGGAACACAAAACTGTGCAGATATCAGAATCATGACAAGAATATAAATTTCATACGAAAACCAGATTTGGAGATGATCAATCTAATGGGGACTGTCATCTGTCAAATATACGTTCCAATATTCCAAGGAAGACCACACAAGATTCTTAAATTCTCAAGTTCAAGTCATCATAATTGAATATGACTAGTTGACATATTTGACATTTGGCAAATCGTTAAAAAAAAATCTGATTCGATTTTAACACGGCCTTCTGCCGGTGCTGCCTACAAATATATTTGCGTATTGTTAGCAGAAATAAAATACATGAAACATTCTTTGGAAAGCTTATACAAACAAATATTGTATCACTCATCTTCATATTACGGATTCGGCTATCGCCGTAAACATTACGATTCGTCCGTGAAAGCTTCATTTCGCGTACTTGTTACATACTGAAAACAGTCCGCAAAATGCCACTTTAGCGGACTTGTACTTAAAGTCGTCATTGCAACACTTTAGCGGCCTCTTTTTGTTTATTAAGATAAATTATAATCAATATCCCAAACACGTTTCATATTGAAAAGGGAAACATTCTCAATTGAATATTGATAGAAAGATTTTTCTGTGAATTGAAAAATCCACGATTAAAATGATGATTCCACATCTGATTTTATGAACATCCTGTTTATATTTTCAACAAATCAATCTATCATACCCCATGACAGGTTTCAATGTCAGAAAACACTAATTTCAAAGTGTCTCTCCAAAAGAAATGATTCTAACTTTTTCCATCTTTGCAAAGTGAGATTGCTTCTTGAAAATGTGTTTCCCATTTCTTCCGGTCTTCCCGATGATCGTGGAAGCGTGAAATAGATTTTTGTCGACAAAAATGTATTGAAGACCTAGTGAATGCGATGTCTCTCCTGCGTCAATGTTACGAATGATTTCTGGTGAGTACTCTCTTTTGGAAAACATTCTTCTTTGCCTCATTCATCTTTATGAGTTCTTAATTAAGACTGGAATAGAAAATCAAATAAATATCTGAATGAAAATGCAAATTTTCAATTTCAGATTTTTTCTTTTGAGTTGGGGCCTTTTCAGTTGTTGTTTTCTGTTAGACATTCACAAAAAATAACTTCATTTTAATCGTGGATTTTTCAATTCACAGAAAAATATTTCTATCAATATTCAATTGAGAATGTTTCCCTTTTCAACATGAATACCCCACAAGAGGTTATCTTGACGATGGAAGATAGCGACTAAAGTTTATCTTTCAGTCACAGATGATTCCACATCTGATTTTATGAACATCCTGTTTATATTTTCAACAAATCAACGTTTCATATTCTTTTGGAATGCTTATTTCATGAAAAATGAACACTAATATTCGACGAATATTTGACAAACGTATCATTGATAAACAATCGCTTCCTAGATTTTTTCACAAGTTCCTTACACTACCGTATGGATGGTGATCGAAAATGTATGCACGGCGAGGAAATATGTGTAGCTTTTATGTTCTGTTTATTTGGAAAGCTAATACAAAAAAATGTATGCAACACGTACGCAAATGGCTTTAGGGAACATCATCTTCACTTTCCAAACTTATTAACAAGGTGACTTTTCCTAAATTGACGGATTACTTGATGTTTGTGATAATTGCTTGAAAGTGTATAAAACATGTTCGAGGGTATGATATGGTTTCTATCACAACTGGTTTGTTTATTATGTGAATTTAGACTGTCTTATGATCATAGGACACTAGTGTTTTATTGACTTCATAGAGGTTTGTAAACAGAAGCATTATGTCTTCATAACATTCAGCTGTGGATAAAAGATAACATCGAATTGTACGCGAAAAAAAACTGCTTTCAAAAATAAATTAATAAAAATTCGTAAATGATGAATAAACATATACTCTTCGAGTACATTAGAAATAGAACTACGATTTATGATCCCACAACTTGGCAAGTGCTCTAGACGCTAGTAAAATATCGTAAAAAATATATCTCTGATTTTTTAGCGGTTTTTTGACGCCGTTGATGACAAATCATGGTTAATATTTCCGAAATTTGCGTACTATAGTGAAAACAGAATTTGAGATATTTATGAACTGAAGTGGGTATCTACTGAATGATACATTCCACCTCAATAATTCTTGGGAGGTAATAATTGTTAAAACATTATATCTATCCTTATTCTCTATCAAGAAATGGGATTACCCAAATCAGAATTGGATAGAGTTGATTCTCTTCACTTGAACCATTATTGCTTAGACCACTGTTGAATATAATACAAAAAGATAATTTAAAAATAAAAAACCCAACTGCGTAAAAACTGAACTTTAAAGAAGATGGAAACAAGATGACCAGAAAATATTGTCAGAAAATTATGTTTTAAGAAGGTTAACTATTAAACTTAAGGCTGTAAACAATCTCACGCAGTCAGATGCAATAATATATCTTCAATTTAAATTAAAGAAGATGCCTCCGACTGCGTGAGATTGTTTACAGTATTAAGTTTAATAGTTAACCTCGAAAAACAGAATTCTCTGACAATATTTTCTGGTCATCTTATTTCCACCTTTTTTGAAGTTCACTTTTTACGCAGTCGGGTTTTTCGTTATTTTTAAATTATCTTTTTTTATTTTACATTTTTTAGTTAGGATTTTTCACACAATCTCACGCAGTCAGATGCAATAATATATCTTCATTTTAAATTAAAGAAGATGCCACTGCGTGAGATTGTTTACAGTATTAAGTTTAATAGTTAACCTCGAAAAACAAAATTCTCTGACAAAATTTTCTGGTCATCTTATTTCCACCTTTTTTAAAGTTCACTTTTTACGCAGTCGGGTTTTTCGTTATTTTTGAATTATCTTTTTTATTTTACATTTTTCAGTTAGGAGTTTTCACAATATGGCGTCTGGTTGTCGCCATATTGAATTTTGTCACAATGTGGCGTCTCATTGTCGCCATATTGAATTTTGATTATTACTGTCTTGTCTTTTTTCACAATATGGCGTCTGATTGTCGCCATATTGAATTTTGATTACTGTCATGTCTTTAGTGACACTCGCAAGATTAAGACAATTCGATTGACGTAAGAATAATCAAAATCGTCCCACGCGTTCAGTCTCTAGAAAGGAACAAACATACATACAAGATAAACCCATTACCCTCCTTTGCGTCGCACAGTCGGGTAAAAATAACTTGTGGCCAGCAGGTCATAATATTGAGCGACTTCATATCTCTATAATAGTACGGGAGGTAGCGTTGATTTGGAGAAGTCATTTCAGACCGGCTGAAAATCATAAGGATAATAGTTTTCCACTATTACATAAGGGATCTGACCGTCAGCATCTCTGCTAGCGGTGAAGCTAAAGGTGACAGCAGGTGAAAGTTGCAAAAAAAAATTGTCCAACTAGTAATTTTATACCGTGCCAAAATTTATAGACATAAATTCAAGTATATCTGTGAGAATCAGGAATAAAATACCTTTTACTGTGGCGGAGGAGTTTGGAAAACGCATATATAGGTATAGTATAAATAAATATTTGAAAAAAAAATGGTCTTGTTGTGGATTGAACCCGGACCTCTGGCATGTTTTACGGTAGCTCCGTTTGGTCTTTGAAATTATTCGTGTATTTGTAGCACATGAGCGTTGTGGAATTGAATATTCCTATGCGCATGTAAGATTTCGGAGCAAAGTAAAAAATACATTTGTTATTTGTTTTTTTGTTTTAAATCATACGTGAGTTATATTGTCTCATTATTGCAATTTTGTAATTAAGATACGAGAAATGGAAAATAGAGCAATTGTGTGTAATACAAACGTAGAAAAGTAAGTTATTAAAATTGTATAACTTGATACAAGTATTTACTGTTTACATACGTTTAATGTACATGTGATTCGAGTGTTTATTATTTATATACATTACAGAGAGACAATAGTGAAATCATATGCTCAGCGTCAAAAAGAGTATCGAAAGAGAAAAAAAAGCTTAAAGAATTTCATTCCTGACGGGGTTCCCCCGACCTCACACGATTTTTTTCTGTTGAGTTAGGGTGGGTCCTTTCTCAATATCTTTCAGATGTAGTTCACTGTAGAGCGTTGCTTTAGCCGGGAAGTAGTTATTTTCTGTTAGATATTCACAGAAATAACTTCATATTTTTCAATTCACATGACGTAAAGAAGTTTATTTTATCTGATAACGTTCACTATATTCTCTCACCAAACTCGTGCAATGATTATTCATCGGCGATAGCACTCATTGAAACCCTAAAAAAACAGAACTTCTGCTTCGCACGCGTTCCATTTTCGTCAGTTTTAACTTTCAACCATATACTCACGAAATACTGTCGCTGCCTTTATGAATGCGAAAGCTGAGTAACCAAACTATAGAGTGTCCGCTTCCGTCGAAAATGCTCTGACTTACTCTCAGGTCGCTCCTAAATAACTTTTACTAAACATTTTTTGTTTTTTGTTTAATCATATAGAGGATTTGATGAAAAAAACGTGTGTAGCATATCGTCGATAAACTGATCAATACGTTATAATTAATTATTCAAATGATACTTCGTAAATTAAAAATGGAAGGGTTGAATTTTTGAGACTCGATAGGGGGCGAATTTTTAGTATATAGTCTACACAAAATAAACAAAAAAATGCTTCAAACTTATTTTTCTATCCAGAAATCTCATATTCCACTATCAAAGAAAGCTGATTTTTCTAAATTTATTTTGTAATAAAAAAAATCATTTAGTTTTCACTGTGGAACTTTGGTGCGCTCTATTATTCAAACAAATGTATGAATTAAAAACTGCTTGCAACTTATTTGTAGAAAATTCAACATACAAAAACCAAAACCAATTTATCAAAATTTGAGGAAACTTCAAAATTCACAGCAGAAAGTTGGCATAACTTATGTTTAAATGATTATAATACTCATGAAAATTGAAATATAGACTTATTTTCTTCTTGACAACAATAAAAATCGACGTCAAATGAATCTTTGGGGGTCAGTTTACCTGTGAAAGTGGGTATACTGAGATACGCTGGGCGCCCAGCTTCACTGAAAAAAAGGAATCCCGGGAATTTCCGGTTAAATGAATTCCTGTTTTTTAAACGCAACCATTGTTATTATAACAAAAAAAACCGTTCTGAGAACAATCTGTACTTGCTATCTAACATGCCGGTTCCGGTTAAAGTGACTTGAGTCGTATGAACAAGAAAAATGGTTAGTATGACAGTAATAAGGAACTTTTAGTTTATGAGGAATATTTCCTGTGAATATAGAATAATGCTCTGCAATATTTACAAGACACGACTGTAAAACATACGTAGGTCGGAACCATAGGTGCAACCGGAATAAAACACCGTGAATGTTACAGGAAATATTTGTACGACTAACAGTATGGACACATTAAATTCAACAGGAATGTTTGGCATTCGTCACAGAAATTCAGATTATTCTACCGGAATAATTCTTGTTCAGCTGACTGTATTTTAATTCATGCAATATATTCCTGTTATCTCTACGATCCACGCTACTGGTGTAACAGCTCAGAACATTGATTTTACCAGAAGTCCAGTAAATCCCACAATTCAATCCGCTACTCTGTCATTCGTGTTTCGTGTTGGTTGTTGGATACCTACGCATAAGCAAGTGCAAGTGAAGTGATTGTGAAATGAATTCTGATACTTATTAGAAAAATAGTTATGTTGGCGTCAACTAACTATTTATTCAAGTTGCCCCCTATTGCCTATTTTTTTATGCAAGTAGACGTATGTTATAAAATAAAAAAATGATAACAAAAGTCAAGAAGAAATACATGACTGTTTGCAGTTGATTAAATTATGTCAGTCAAAAAGCAACTTCAAATTGGACACGGTAGGTCTTCTGGTAAATATATTCAGAACCCCTTTAATTGACGAAAAAGTGATAGTTCGTGTTTCGGTGTAGTGTGACAAACATTTATGTACATTTTTTTTTGACTTTATTGTCAATTTTAAATTTCATAACCAGAAAGTAATCTTGAAATCGGCTTGACAAATTCTCAGGTCTCTTTGGCTGCTTTAAATAAATGTGTACACATAGGGTACACGTGGTCTTGATACGTGATGAGCATGAAAGGGCTGCAAATAAAACTTTTACCTTTAGTTTAGGTTTATTATTGTTGATTAATATGTTCATCATTATTACTTTTAGTTAAAAAATTATTCCGTAAATCCAATATTTTATCCATGATTACGACCTTGCAGTACTTCTTATATGGCAAAACCGTAATCGTGGTTAAAATATTGGAATTGCGGAAAGGCACCAAATATCTTTTTTTTTCGTTTTTCTTTTGTAACATTTATTCCAAACAAAATATTGATTTTTCAATAAAAACAAATTTAAACTTAAACATTCTAATTTCATATTTTTTATACCCTACCTATATGAGAAGTGCATACTCTGTTTAATTGGTATTGTTCTATTACATATCTTTTATTGTAGTTGTAATTGTCTACCTGGGTTATTCCTCAGTTTGTATTCATTTGCTGATTTGGGATTGTAACAATATATTGTTAGTCTCAATACAATAGCGGTCACCCACCCCTAGAGGTAGTTAGCCACTGAAAATAATTTCAGTCTTTTAAAGCATAATAGCGAACCATATAAACCTGTAAAATAATCATTTTTCACAGCTGCATAAAGTTCGCTGTTATTTAAAGGTTACATTTTTATTGTTTGACTTTCCCTAGAACAAATTGTAAGAGTGTAGACAGTAATTCCGTAATGAAATTCGCTATATGTGTCCGGAATCAGGAAAATTTCTTTTTATATGTATTATGGAGTGTCTCCATACTGGTATTCAACGAATGTCTCTCTAATTCGTTAGAATTATGTTGAGATACTCTATAATAAATATATGGAAAATTCTCCCCTGATTCCAGACACATATTCGCAAGTCACTTTTTAAACAGAATGCGTTACAAAAATTACAAAATAGCACTTGAATACTGACAGGAAGTAACCCAAATTACAACAATGCTCCACGGTAGATTCAACCGGAAATTTCCAGTAAAATTCAATGGAAAAAAATATCAACTTCAGATGGAAATTACTGTCAAAACCATGTAGTTGATTAAATAGGAAATGCAAGAAATTCCAGTTAAATACTAGGTAAGTACAGGAAATTCATGTAAAAGCTCAGGTTATAAGTTTCGAATACAACTATCTTATGAACGAAAGTTCTTTAATTCAACGGAAAATTCCTTAACAGTTCCGGTATGAGTAAAGTAATTCCTGTTTTGGTTTAGTGTTAATTACTGGAAATTCTTGTAAAAACTGAAGTTCGAAGCTTCGAATACAACTATCTAGTTTGTTTATTAAACAAGAAATTCCTGTTAAATCGAAATAACAGCTCCGGTAAAAGTAAGGTAGTTCATTAAAATAACTGAAAAATTCCAGTTAAATCAATGTAACGAATAGTAAATCATATTGTAAATAGTAAATCATATTCCGATTTTTGTCACATTATTATTTTCCTGTTGAAATGGCAAACTGCAGTTTGGTTGCATTAACTATTCTAAAACTTGTTATTTCCAGAGGAATTAAAAGACCGGAATTGTCATGTACAATTAACAAATATTCCTGCTGTCGCTTATATAGGGGGAATTTCCTGTAGAATTCGCCGAATTCCTGTTGTATATCCTGGTAAATTTCTTTGCGTGTTGTTTGAGCCGCTGGCTAAGGGTCTTACCACCGCAATACATGTAGCTGACGATTATTTTTATTATATAAAAAGTATAAAAATCCAGCAGTAAAATTTTTATACGGTATAAAATGACTGTATACTCAACATTTTTGGCACAGTTGAGAACGCGACTCACGTATAACTCACCCTCTTCAAAACAGCTGACGATTATTTTTCGGTTTTAAATGATCTCAAAAATCATCATCCCATAAATTTTGGCACGGTTTGAAATTACTTGTTGCTCAATGTTTTTTTAGAACTTTCACCTGTTGTCACCTGTACTCGCGGGTGCTGCAGCTGACGCTCATTTTGATTACTATTTAGGCCAATCAATAGAGTTTTTCTGCTCTATTAATTCTGTAACAAAAATACTACCAGTAAATCGACTATCCTGTTATGTTTCCTACTCCCAACTGTCATTGCTTGATTTGTTATAAACATTCAAAAGCAATTTTTATTTTTTTTTATCATTTTTGACTTGTAATTTGAAAACCAATGAACCAATCTCAATACCCTCAATGGACGAATTGGAGAGTATTGAAATGCAAAAAAATGGCTCTAACGCGAATCGATCGGATTATTAATTACGGAAAAAAACCGGAAAAAAATCAGCTTTTTTAAAAAATTCATAACTTCCCCACTTTTTAAGTTGTAGTGCAGGCTTTTCCCGACATAGTAGTGATCAATATGTACTTTTTGTGTGAAAATCTCAGGCACTGTTGCATTATTAGTTTTGGCATAATTGCAATCTGAATTTTTTAATGCACTTTATTGCAATAGACCTGGATGCGTCATAGGTGGTCCGATTCCAATTTTTTAAAAAGATTTCTAGAGTAGAAGTATACTACTACAAAACGTATATTCTCATATTGCGTTAAAATGCTGCAAAATAGGTGAAAAATACTCGCAAACATGACCGACAATGGGCGATTGCGTGAAAGCGGCTGAGTAGTGGGGGTAGAGCAGCAGACGCGGGGAAGCGTATATACAGTGCTAGTCAAAAGTCCCCTCCCCCCCTCGTATCTTTTGAACGGGTATACTTATAATTATGAAATTTGGAGGGTGGAAATAAACGGATGTAGGCTTCTCAACTGGTCATAACAGGTGACGCAATAGTCATAAATGACGTCACAAGGCCACTGTGACCAATAATTTTAAATGGGACCCTATGGCAAGTGACAGCTCGTTTGAAAGGTATTGAAAATACCTATTCAGTCATACCAATTTTGTTTGGGTTTCGGCTGATTTTGATTGATAAATTGAAGAAATACGAAAATTATAGTTTCGCATTTAATTAATAAAGATTTAAGAACCAGTTCTTATAATAAGTGTTCAAAATGTGCTCCATCTACTTCCTGGCAGTAATGCATCCTATTGCTAAACTCTTGTCGTACTCGTCCCAGTGTTTCAGCGGAAATTGCCCTACATTTTCCAACAATTCGTTGTTTCAGAATGGCAATACTGTCAGGTGCTGTAGCGTAAACCTTAGATTTCAAGTACCCCCATAGAAAAAAATCTAATGGTGTAAGGTCCGGTGACCGAGCTGGCCATTCGATCGAACCTCGTCGTCCAATCCATCTACCACGATATTCTTCATCTAGGTAACGTCTTACTGCACCGTAATAGTGTGCAGGAGCACCATCTTGTTGAAACGTTATTTCCAAGTTGTCGAATTCATCTGGATTATCTTCTAGAATTTCAAGAATTAACGACTCAATATCATTTTGTAACATCTCAGATACAATTCACCGGTTAAGTTAGCATTGAGAAAAGAGGCCTAACTATGTGGTTTCCCAAAATACCTGCCCAAACATTTACTTTTCTGGAAATTGAGTATGTTTTTCACGAAGATGTGAGGATTTGTGTCACTCCAATACCTCACATTTTGAGTGTTAACATTTCCATTGAGAAAGAAAGTACTTTCGTCACTAAAACAAATTGTCTGTATGTAGCCTGGTTGTTGGTTCATTTTATTGGACATAGTTTCACAGAATTCTAGTCTTCGGTCGGGGTCATCATCTGAAAGTTGGTGCACCATTTTTAATTTGTATGGATGAAATTTGTTTTCAGCCAACGCCCTATGTACTGTTCTTTGACTGACTTCACAGATAGACGCAACTTGGGCTGTGGAAGAAGTAGGGTTTACTACCATTTCTCCAATTATGTCAATTTTTTTGTCATCACTAATTGTTGGTCGACCAGATCGTTTGGCATCTTGAACACTACCTGATGCTTCAAACTTCCGAAGAAGCTCCCTCAAATAAACCCTCGATATAGGGCGATCGGGGTACCTCTCATTAAACAGTCGTTCCGCTGCATGGAAATTGTTTCTACATTCACCAATTATTAAGATAGCTGCTACTTTGTCGACTACAGTACGTACCATTTTGCCTATGTAAACACTTAAACGTCTCATTAAACAATAGCTTAGGTAAATTTTCAAGGTATAAACACTTTTGACAAGTAGAGAATTCAAAAACGTCAACCTTTTTGACAATTAACCAGAGGCGTACTTTAAAATCTTTATTAATTAAATGCGAAACTATAATTTTCGTATTTCTTCAATTTATCAATCAAAATCAGCCGAAACCCAAACAAAATTGGTATGACTGAATAGGTATTGTCAATACCTTTCAAACGAGCTGTCACTTGCCATAGGGTCCCATTTAAAATTATTGGTCACAGTGGCCTTGTGACGTCATTTATGACTATTGCGTCACCTGTTATGGCCAGTTGAGAAGCCTACATCCGTTTATTTCCACCCTCCAAATTTCATTATTATAAGTATACCCGTTCAAAAGATACGAGGGGGGGAGGGGACTTTTGACTAGCACTGTATATTAATACAAGCGTGCGCGCCCGTTACGAATCTGCTGCTCTACCCCCACTCCTGAGCCGCTTTCATGCACTCGCCGGTTTTCGGTCATGTTTGCAAGTATTTCTCACCTGTTTCGCAGCATTTTAACGCAAAATGAGAATAGTCATTTGCAGTACTATACTTCAACTCTCAAAATCTTTTAGAACTATTGAAATCGGACCACCTATGACGCATCCTGATCTGCTGCAATAAAGCGCATTAAAAAAATCAAATTGTAATTATGCCAAAACTAATAATCCAACAGTGCCTGAGTACATATCAATCACTACTATGTCTTGGAGAGCCTGCTTCAAAACTTGAAAAATGGCGGTATTATGAATTTAAAAAAACGCAGATTTTTTTCGGTTTTCCGTTTTTTCCATTATTAATAATCCGATCGAGTCGTGCCTGGGCTCATTTTCTTTGCATTATGATTCTCTACAATTCGTCCATCGAGAGTATCGAGATTGCTTCATTAGTTTTCAAGTTACAAGTCAAAAACGATGAAAAATAAAAAAAATGGTTTTAAATGTTTATAACAAATGACAGTTGGGAGTAGGATACATACCAGGATAGAACTACGGACCCTATTCCGTATGATGGCACAGTCGGTTTCCTGGTAGTATTTTTATCACGAAAAAATCTTTATTGATTGGTCTAATTGAATATAAATCAACTACTTAAAATGAAATTCATTCGCAAAATTCCTCGCAAAATTGCAACGCTACCTCCCGTACTAAAAGGAAATGTAGAAAAGAAACCAAAACTTTTCTTCTCTTATAAAAATAGTATGATAATGCTACAGGAAACATTAATAGGTCATTTCTTTTTCTATCAACAGAAAATAAATGGTTCTTGATGTGCATCGTTAACATCCAATTTATATCAATGGTTCATTTTCCGTAAATATATTTCTCGACTCGCTTCTCACTTTTTTAGGTATATTATTCTTCTTGAGAACTCCCACCTCGTAGTTCGGAACAGAAATGATGAATAATCATAACAAATTCATTTACCACAGATATTCTTCAAAGAAACAAAAAAATAATTGTATACCATTATGTGTGAAACCCAGTATTTCCGGATAATAAAGCGACAGTTCCAGTGGGTATCCTATTTAAAATGTAATTTAACACGAAGTATATGCACGTACCATTGAATTTTTTTGAATTTATTCCCATTAAAATGTACACATTGTGTTCATGCCGTCTTGGAATTCGTAAGAATTATTTCCATTAGCTTTAATCGTCCCGTTTTAATTTGGTTATTATGCGTAATTAAACCGTTTCATTTATGTAATTCATATTATTTATTTATATATGTAATTAGAAACCAGTAATAATGAGTACATGGGAACCGCATACAAAACCTCCTCAATTTAAATGTTACGAAAAATAAACTTAGTTCAGAATGAATCAGATTTAAGAATATAATTAAATTATGCGGAAAGATAGGTTTCACAAAATGTTGCTGACAAATAGATGACATTTTGACTTGAAATATATAGCTCGTTTGTTTGTATCATTGTCTAGAATGAAAAAAAAAGAAGTCAATGCTGTTAGCGTAGTTGCAGCTCTTATTTTTCCAATTATATGAGAATTATGTTCACTGTTCAACTGTAGATATGGCTTAAGTGACGATGCTCTACTGTGACCTAATTGTTCTTGGACTCCTACCTTGGCCAAGTAACAGAACACCTTACCTACACAGAAGCGCAACTGGAAGATCTTTTGGGGTCAAATTTTCGTGACCTCAATTAAAAATTTGGCTTGTATAATGTCATTTCTGAGCGTGAAATTCAAACTTGTCGGTTGAAATACATTTCAAGTGATGAATCAAGTCCCGAAAAAACAGTTGGAAATTAATGATACAAGATACAAAGCACTTTGTTCACAAATTCAAATACCAAACAGCCATCAATGACGACAATCCAATGCCTAGAAATTTGAGGTTGATTAGAAACAAGCCAAAATTTTTATTTTGGCGGTACGCTTGAATCACGCTTCTGTGTAGGTAAGGTTTCTTGGCCAAGTGGGAAATTATTGTTGAGCCACATGTTTTTGCTGCTAATCTATTCCATTTTCCACAAGTATTCCTTCCTATCGGAGAATTCTTATACCATGATGACCCAGAATTAATTATAGTGGGAAAAAATTGGGAGTAAGAAAAAATCGGTCAGTAGTTAGATTTACGTTTTCATTTCGTTTCTCTATAAGTTTGTGGTAGAGTTTAACCGGACATTTTTGCTGATTTTCCAAGTTTTGAATCAGATTTTGTTTCAGCCCAGTTTTTATCACCACTTTGGCAAGTTTTGGTAAATATGGGGTTATATTGTTGTTCAGTTCTACTTGAAAGTTATAGACACAACAGTTGACTCCTCCATTTCCCCTCCATCCAACGATGCAATGTGGAAAAATTTAATCTGAAGACCTTCCGGGGTATTATCATCACAAGCATCAATCATTATTTGTATTATGTAATTTCTAATGCACCTACACTGACTTTTCGTTTCTCTGGAAGATTCTGATATTGTTTTCTCTTCGCATTTTTAGCAGTTTCAAACTCAATATCAGAAAAATCGCGAATCGTGAAAAGTTCCTTACGCTTTTTATTCAACTCAGAGTTTTCTATTCCATCACATTTAATTGTTATTATACCATGCAATACTATACCTATATATCCTTTTTCCAAACTCCTCCGCCACAGTAAGCGGTATTTTATTCCTGATAATACTATTCGTTATAATATATCAAAGTGACGTGCCATATATTCAATGTGAACTATTAATCCAACTTCGGCTTACAAAAAACATAAGAAATTATGTCCAAAAAGGATATAATCATTTAAACACACGTTATATAATTTCTCAATATTTTTCCCTTTGAAAGTTACGTTTTTTCTTTATACAATAGTTGATAATATTCTCAATAGATATTTAAAAAAAATTCATTGTTCATACCTGTTTTTTTATTGATAATTTCGCGCGCTCACAAGTTTGTGACCTGCTTTACACGCATTTACGGGTTGTGATACGACTAGTAAAATTGGCACAAAAAAAAGCTTTAGAAATGATAAAAGTAAAAGAAAATCGTGATGCTTTAGTCCCTCTTGGCAATGTCTTGGATCTAAGTACTAAGGAGTTGAAAGGCTTAGAAACATTGTATTTAAATATTTTGGGTAAAAAAGGTAACACCGCGGATGAAGCTAGACAAAGTATTTTTTCTCGTTGCTTTGCACTAATATTAATTTATCGAAAATTCCGTGCACATCAGATGCCTTGCATTTGCATGCACTTAGAGCTTCTGCTCAAACATACATTTGGAAAAATGCATTGAATCCCCAATATGAAACATTAGATTTTACGAATTTATTTATAAACAAAAGCCCATTTCCAACTGATCTTAAAAACCATGTAATTGTAAGAAATCCTGTGCAACCAAAGCTTGCTACTGTAAAAAAAATAATATTAGTTGCATACGTCTATGTGGTTGTGATTCAGAAGACTGTAAGAATATAATATATAAAAATAATATTGATAATAAATAAATACTTATTTTTAAATTTTGTTTATCATTTCATACTTCTACATCTATAACCTTCGTTTGAAGAAGCTATTCAATGTAATTACTTTCTGTTTTAATAACAAAAAGGTAATATAAACTGATAAAAAAGTAATTTTAATTGCATGTTTCGATTCATGCTTAAATAACTTTTGTAAAATTGATTCCAGAAAAAACAAATTGTAGACAATTTCATTATTAATAACATTGCTCTCCTTAACAATCTTGATAAAGTTAATCGTTTTTAAGATAAATGATAAATAATAATTCAGGACAAAGAGAGGCCGATGCAGCTCATGAGTCAGAGAGAGACGGCGATACTTAAAGGTAAACGACGCATACTTGTGAGCGCGCGAAATTAACAATAAAAAAACAGGTATAAACAATGGAATGTTTTTAAATATCTATTAAGAATATTATCAACTATTGTATATAAAATTTAAAAAAAATATTATTTATATTTTTTTTTAAATATATTTTTTATGGTTCAAAAGTACCCAAATTTGAGATTTTTCGAACCTCTAAAAATTCATATCTCTAAAAATATTAACATCGTGAAAGTCATGGTACCTTTTTAATTTGTATTCAATAAAGAATATAAAAAATTTTCCGGTTGAAAAATAACAATTCCTTGCAATTGTTTAAACAATTTCGGTTTAAACAATATAGCACGGGGTTGCCCCATGGCAACATGCATTCATATCATCAGTAGGGCAATTTGAAGAGGATCGCATAAAAAAATTGAGGAGGAATAGTTTTCGGTACTCATGCGCCGATTCCTCCTAGTCTAATATGCATTTCCTTTAGCAAGTCCGTATGTAAAATGTATGTCAGCATTGGTAAAATTTACCATTTTTATAAATAATCACAATAATAATAAATAAAACTATTTAACTTTGCGTCAAGATATTATTTTCGACATGACACACAAAAATAACATTGGAATAAACTTACTAGCCTACTTGATACTTTAACTTTCAAAGAGTTCGCGAATCAATGAGAAGAAGAATGGATGCATCGATTAATTTAAATCAAAATATCTCGAAAACGACTGCTTGTAGCGACTTTTGAAAAGCATAACTTTTTCACGTAAAAATTATAGAGGAATCGATTTTTCTTCTATAAAATGTGATACATACATGCACGACAAAGTTGTGACTCCCCAAAAGAGACAAATACCTGTAGGCGGCGCCTCCTACAATTAAGAGAGAAACTAAGATCAAATTTGAATTTCTCATATTAAAAAATGCCCAAATACCAATTATCGTCCAAATATCGACATTATTTTAAAAATCATTTTCGAAAAACCAAAATAAAAATAAATTTTCAACAGCTTGTATATGAAAAACTTCGCGGACCCATGCTTATATGAACTTTTCACCTTATGAATAACTGAGGAATCGTCCTGTAAAATATCGGACACTTATTATATAACACCCTGTATATCCTTTTTCCAAACTCCTCCGCCATAGTAATAGGTATTTTATTCCTGATAATACTATTCGTTATATTATATCAAATTGACGTGCCACATATTCAATGTAAACCATTAATCCAACTTCGGCATACAAAAAACATAAGAAATTAGGTCCAAAAAAGGATAAGATCATCTAAAAACACGTTATATAGAAATGTAAAAGAAACAAGAATAGCTTCCACGTATTACCACTCAACGATAATATCCGACTTTATTCGCGTAGATATCCTACCCCTCATGTATCATTTTAAATTTCCCGCAAGCAGAACTGCAGTTCGCATGAGCAAGAGCTGAATGCTTGTCACACAGACTCGTATACAGTGCTTCTCAAAAGTCCCCTCCCCCCCTCTTATTTTTGGAACGATTATACATAAACAAGTGAAATTTGGAAACTGAATATTAAAGGTTGTAAACTTCCCTACTAGTGATCATAGATGACGAAATCGTCGAAGATGACGTCACAAGGCCATTGTGACCAATAATTTTAAATGGAACCCTACGGCAAGCGACACCTCTTTTAAAAGGTATCGAAAAAACCTATTCAGTGATAATATTTTGTTTGTGTTTATGCAGTTTGGCAACTCGCTTTAAAAAACGCAAATCTGTGATGAATTAAATCAGTTAATACTAAAATTCCAAATTCAAGCTCCGCCTCTGGATACATGTGACTTTGTTAGTCTCCCTAATTCGACGTTTTTGTAATTGTCCAAGTTTTTGTACATTAATAATTTGTGTATTGTTGATCCAACGTTTAACTGTTTTAGCAGCTTTTGGTACTTTTAATATTTCTGTACATTTTAATAATTTGTTAAACTGTTGTGAGCCGAACGTTTGAAGTGCTTCAAGAAGCGAAATGGTACGTGCTTTAGGTGATAAAATAGCAGCGATCCTAATTCTTGGTGAAACTGGACAAACTATTCATGCAGCAGACCGCATGAGAGGTTTCCCGATCGCCCCGTTTCGAGGACTTATTTAAGGGAGCTTCTTCGTAAGTTTGAAACAACGGGTAGTCTTAATGATGCGAAACGATCTGGCAGACACAAATTTCTGATGAGAAAAAATTGATATACTGGCAGAAGTAATAGTTAATCCTACTTCTTCAACAACTCACGTTGCATCTACCTGTGAGCAGCATACGTACGGTGTGAAAAAAAAACCAATCAAATTAAAATGGTCATAACTCTCAGACGAGACCCAGAGAGCTCACAATTTTGAGAAATATGGATAGTAAAATTAACCACACGAGGCCAGCTATTCAAAACAATTTGTTTTAGGTGACAAAGTACTTTCTACTGAAATAGATGTAAATACACAGAATGTGAGGTATTGGAGTGACGCAAATCCTCACCTGTTTCGTGAAACACATACCCAATTTCCCCAGAAGGTGAATGTTTGGGCAGGTATCCTGGGAAACCACATCGTTGGGCCTCTGGAGCTGTTGCAAAACGCAATAGAACCGTTAATCCTTGGAATTTTGGAAGATAATCCTGATGAATTCGGCAATTTGGAAATAATATTCCAACATGATGGTGCTCCTCCACACTATTATGGTGCAGTAAGACGGTATTTGGATGAGGAGTATCGTGGTAGACGGATTGGACGACGAGGTTCAACGGAATGGCCAGCTCGATCACCGGACCTCACACCTTTGGATTTTTTTCTGGGGGGGTACCTTAAATCGAAGGTTTACGCCACTGAACCTGACAATATTGTCGTTTTAAAACAACGTATTGTTGCAGAATGTGAGGCTGTTTCCGCAGACACATTTGCAAAAGTACGAGAAGAGTTTAAAAATAGGATAATTCACTGTCAGGAAGTAAATGGAGGTCACTTTGAGCAATTTCCCTAAGTAAGCTGAATTTTCATGTTCCAAGAGTAAATTCAAGACATAACACTCTATTTTACCTCGAATTCTCTAGAACAAATGTACAGAAAAACTCACCCTTATTCAGAATTTGCAACAACTTCAATGCTGTCAATGACAGTTGTGACTTTTTCTCTTGCAGCATTGCTTCATTGAAAAAAATCAGTTTTTGATATTAATTTTCCTTTTCTCTAGTTTTTGTATCATGTCTCATTTCTACACTATTGTTGTATCTTTACTGATTCTCAAATTATTTATGTTATTTTGTTTTTGTACCTGTGATTTTCCCACCCTGTAAATGGATTTCTGTTGGGTGGTGTACAATAAAAAAAAAAGTAGATACTGATTCTTAAATTGTTAATTAATATCATACTGAATGGAATTTAAATTTTAATGTTTACTAATGAGCCATTAAAACTGCTCTAAACACAAACAAAATTAGTATCATTGAATAGGTTTTTTCGATACCTTTTAAAAGAGGTGTCGCTTGCCGTAGGGTTCCATTTAAAATTATTGGTCACAATGACCTTGTGACGTCATCTTTGACGATTTCGTCAACTATCATCACTAGTAGGGAAGTTTACAACCTTTTATATTCAGTTTCCAAATTTCACTTGTTTATGTATAATCGTTCCAAAAATAAGAGGGGGGAGGGGACTTTTGAGAAGCACTGTATAATCGAAAGAGAGAGAGAGACAGTCGCAGGGAGGGGGCATAACGCTTTTTCCTTATGTGACGATTTGTACCAGTCAACACCTACCGGAAGCCGCGTAAAAGAACTCCGTTCCAAAAGGATTTATTCCTCGATTGAATTCTCAAAAGTACTTTTCTTGCATCATCTTAACGGTTGTGTTCCAAATTGTCTTGACAGAATAATCTTCACCATCACATTTCCTCATGTTCACAGCCCAATTTTTAAAAATTCTTGGTATTTCGGTAGTTGGAGTATCGCACTGTAGTTCATATTTCCTTGAATCACAGAACGAGGTGAACTGACGCCATATAGCTTTCCTTGTTGTTCAGTGGTTTTGCTGATCTAATTAAGTCGTGAATCTCTGCTCTAGAAGAGTTTCCGAATCTAGAATCACTTGAATTCATGCTGGTAAATTTTCCAAAAAAATAATCAATGAAACAAGCACGATACGTAACAACATTCCAACAAATAATGATGACTTGACAAAGTGAAAAAATTAGCATGCAGATTTTTCTCGAAAATTGTTGTATTCTCATGGTATTACAAATCATGTCAACAATAAAGATAGATTTCATCAATACATTAATAGAATTATTATTACTCTAAAATGCTATTAATTTTTAGATATTTATATGATTTTGGCCATTTATAAAAAAGACGATACTGTTTCCCATTTTCTTCCGGTCTTTCTTGATGATATAGGAAGCGTAGAAATAGATTTTCGTCGACAAAAATGTATTGAAGACCTATAATTATGCTCTACGTCAATATTGTAAACGATGTTTTCTGGTGGTACCTTTTAAAACATTCGTTAAAATTTATCTTTATAAATTTAATCAAGACTGAAAAGAAAAACAAATAAACCATCTGAAGATGAAAAAAGCAATATTTTCAATGTCAGATTTTTCTTATGAGTTAGGTTGATTTAGGCTTTTTCAACATACTATCAAAAATGTAATTCAATAATCCAGCGTCTGTCTTTAGCTCGGAATATGAATTTTCTGTTAGCACATAAAAAATAACTTGATTTCAATCGTGGATTTTTCAATTCACAGAAAAATCTTTCTATCAATATTCAATTGAGAATGTTTCCCTTTTCAACATCGCGGCTGCATTCTTTGACATTCTTTGAAAATGCCTTCTCCTGCGAATGAGGCATAGCAGTACCGTTACATTCAATTCAAGGGTCAACGAAGAGAAACAAATATAAAAACTGAATCAGTTCACGACATTTACTAATACAAAACATTCATTCAAATGAAAAATAAACTCTTATATGTTATAAAAGAGGATTATTAGTCATTTGTATACGTCCACGAATTTTTCGATTCATGGGAATGCCTCGACGGCTATTATTATAAAAAAGGCCATTATCCAGTTTTTTTGATATTGTGAGAAATCTAAAATTAACTGGATTCACAGACGCTATTTCCTCTTTTTGCAATTTATTGAGAAATAATTACTGAGATAATGTCATGTTATTACCCACTAGATATTTTTCATACTTCGAGAATGACAAACTTTGTCAACTTTCGAAATTCTTTATAAACTATTTATTTGTTTATTATTTATGTACAATTTATGTAGGAACAGTTCGTATTTATTTTAGGTAAACTGAATATGGATAACTTAATGTGTTCTCTAATTATTTAGTGAAATGATTCTCATTATAGCATATTATTAATACGTTCTCTAGTAAAAAATACTAGAAACATTTCAATAACGCTCAATGCAGTCACGAGAACATTACATTATTAACAATAAGGTCGTCGTTTATTCATGGTCACGACAATAAAAAAAGAAGGCTTTATATTTGGGATTTGGGCCCACGTTATTCCTCGTCTACGTCATTGTATGTTACCTTCGCAGCGTATTTTTGCTCTGAGGAGAATCAGAACAAACGAAAAGGTGTCAAACATGGTTTTTATTATGTAGGTATCCAATTTGGTGTTGAGTTTTGTTGGTCATCTGTTGAACCAATCCCCACATTCATTGTACAATGAACAGTTTGACTTATAGAGACTCACAAATTCATATTTTCACAAAGTGCCGGTTTGAATTCATAAAATACCTCCAGTAGACAGACATGCATAACCTCTCGGGATCAGTCAGTCATTCATTTTACCAAATTCCAATTCAATAGAACCCGTAACCTAAACTCTTTCTAACTCTGAAAACATTAGCAATAATAATTAAAAATCGAACAAAAAAATATTGCTTGTTTTTACAATTTGGATTGAATTTTTCACCGACATTTTCCTTGATATCAAACATGTTTACTATTCATTATTTGGATCATCCTGATTATCATTGTTATTTTTACAACTGGTATTAGTTTCACTTTTACACTGTTGATGATATGCTAGCTGAAGTACCCTTGCTTTTATTTTACAGAAAAATTATTCAGATGTTTGCAATTGATGAATCACTTGTCAATTCCTGATTTCAAAATATTTTGAATTCTTTCATTTATAAACTATACTTTTAATGAAAGATAAGTGCCATGTGAAGTGGAATGAATAGAAACATCGAATTAAACGGTTTTCTTCACTATATGCTAGACGGGCTTGCCACTCCTACTGAGAAGGAATCTTTTATTTAGAAACCTATCGAGGTGGGAGATTTTCGGAGTGTTTCTTTCTGTCACTAGGTACCGCCAGTTAAAGTTTATCTTTTCCGGCGTACCGGTTGGCGTACCTATAGGTGTTACAAGATCGATGATGGTTTGTTTACGTTTGTCTCACTTCAGTCAGAGTTCTTTGGACCTTTGGCTGGTTGACTATCCGTACTGATGAGGCCAAGAAGCCTGAAACCGGTATGCGGATTGTTAGGTGAACAATCGACATAAGTTAAACATAATCGAGCTTATCAGAAAGAAACATTTGCATTCAATTGCATTGATTTATATGGAAGTATGCATGGATTTTCAGGTGAATATCATTCAATGTTCTGCGTGGTATTTGCCAGGAAAGTAGTTGTTTTTCACCTGAGATCTACCATTTTCTGGTTCAATTTTATATTGAATCCTTTATGTGAAGAAAACCGTTTAATTCGATGTTTCTATACTTTTAATGTTAGGAAATTCATGTTGAAATGAACGGGATCATGAGAAATACCGCTTATAATTATTGACTCGATATGCTTTTTCCCATCATAGAGTGATACAAAAAAACAGCATAAAAACTGTAGGTTAATCACCGACTAGTTTTTGCTCAACAATAACGCAATTCATCATTAACAGAACCGCCCATTAAAATCTCTTTTCATTTGTTACAGCAACCAACAACTCGAACACAGAATGCCTGCCGATAGCTAAACATCAACACAAAAAAATCTCCAAGAACAAATAACTGAAAAAATTGGATCTCATAACGAAACGAACTCAGGAAAGAATAACCACGTAAATGCTAGAAAGATAGCACATGCGAAAAATCGCACGGCCGAGCCTGTGCGACGATTCATCACTGGCGTAGATAACGGCTTAACCATTGGCGTAGAGATTGCCCCTTCGCTTTGCCCAATGGGGGGCGACACCTCCCCAGAGCAGCAGTACTCGCTGCGATGGAACGACTTCCATTCCAGCATACTGTCCTCGTTTCGACATTTGAGGGATGAAGAGGACTTCGTTGACGTCACGCTCGCGTGCGACGGCTGTTCCTTCACCGCCCACAAGGTGGTGCTGTCGGCGTGCAGCCCGTACTTCAAGAGGTTGTTGAAAGCGAATCCCTGCAAGCACCCCATCGTTATTCTTAGAGACGTACAACAAAAAGATATGGAGAGTTTATTGAGGTGAGTAAATAGATGCCTACAATTCGACTGACGAATGGTGGCTCCTAATCCGCAACTTGAAACAATCAATACAGCGATAATTTCAAGACGTGACAATACTGCACAAACTAATTTGCAATAATATCCCTTGTAGGACCGAAACGATAAGCCCGACGACCAGTGAATACTAACCTAGCCCCCACCACTTCTATTTTTGCTACAGCGCATCCGAGGTCGGGGGCCACAACTCGTTGGTTGTACCGGGTTATTCACTATAAATTACCCACCCTTTATCAATGTATGGAGTGTTTCTTTCTGTCACTAGGTACCGCCGGTTAAAAGTTATCTTTTCCGACATACCTAAAGATGATGTAGGCTTGATGGTGATTTTGTATATGTTGTGTCTCGCTTCGGCCAGAGCTCTCCGGATCTTTGGCTGGTGACTACTCCGTACTGATGAGGGCCAAAAAGCCTGAAACCGGTATGCGGATTGTTAGGCGGACCCGACATAAATTAAACATAATCGAGCTTATCATTAAAGAAACATTTGCAATCAATATCCATTTATATGGAAGTTTGCATGGATTTTCATGTGAATATCATTCAACGTTTTGCGTGGTATCTGCTAGGAAAGTAGTTGTTTTTCGCCTGGGGTCTACCAATTGTGTTTCAATTTATATTGAATCTTTTGTGAAGATGACTTTGTGCACTTTATTATTGCCTACAGAAAAAAAGTTAAATGTTGAATTTGTGTGGTTATCTCTGAATTTTGATAAAATGCTATTCAGTAGCGTGCAGATTTCACAGGATAAAGAAATGTGTTTTTGAACGGGATACCCTGTATATTATTGAATTATTGGAATGATATTTTTTTCCTGATTTCAAAAATATACCATAAGATTGAGTTATTAAACGTCGAATAAGTCAGTTAGACCAGTTGTACTGTCAATACCTATCCTATGAATGTTAACATTTTTAAAGTAAGCTATATAAATTACAACTATATTATGTTCCGGTGACATTTCTTGAATGGAATAATCAAAATGGTTTACAGTGAGGAAGAAAAAGTTCAAATATATACTTGTTATATACAAAACAACGAAAATAATCGTGCGCAAAAGTGCATATAGGGTGTTGTATCCAAATCGTCCAACACCAGAAAATACGTTCAAAAATATTTACCAAAAGGTGAATCATACCTTCAGTTTCAGTAGAATAAAATAATTAATTAAAAAACTTTTCAAAGGCAAGCTTTTATTCAAATGCACTAAAAAGTTGAAAATAATTGCTTTGGATGTGTGACGTAAGTTATTCCGTGAGTTATTGATTCGAAAGCTTGTCGCGCAAAGTTTTCAGTTCGAATACAAAAGCGACAAGCTTTTGAATCTATAACTGACGGAATTAACCTACGTCACACATCCAAAACAATTATTTATAACTTTTTAGTACATTTGAATAAAAGCATGCCTTAAAAAAGTTTTTTTATTAATTATTTTATTTTGTGCTTTTTAGTACTCAAGTACGTCTTAATCTATGCATTTTTGTTAAAGCATCGTTATTATGAGGCCTTTTTTATCTGTAAGTTCTGATGTATCTAGTCCTTCAATGAGGAGACCATCTAAAGATTAACCCATCCGCCATCTTGAAGTTGCCATCTTCAATTCATAAATTTCAACTAAAATCAATAATCTATTTACTAAATTCATAATCTCCGACACCGAAAACCCCCACCTATCAATTTTAAATCGAATCGGACCATAATTACAAAACATGTCCGCCATCTTGAAAATTCACAATATTCGTTCTCGAAAACCCATATACCAATTTTGATTCGAATCGTACCATTATCACAAAACTCGTTTGCCAGCTTGGAGCCGCCAACTTGAATTTGTGAACTTTGATAAAAAATTCATAATCTCCGGCTTCGAAAACCCCTACATACCAATTTTTATTCAAATCGGACCATAATTACAAATCTCGTCCGCCATTTTGGAGCCGCCATTTTGTTTTTTCTCTAACAAATTGCATAATGCATTGTCACCAGAATTATGAACACCTACCAAATTTCAGCTCAATCGGATGTCGGCAAGTGCTCCAAAAATGGATTACAAATTTTGAACCGGAAAGAATGGCAGAACGAACGAATGACAGAATGACATACGAACGAAGCAAGTTAAATAAAAGCTTGTAAAGAAAAGCGTTTAAATCCAGAAAACCAGAAAGAACAGCTACATATAATGCTTCATTCATTCATATTACATAATTCGCAAATATACTTTTTGATACATTGTATTATTTTATAGAAAATTTTGAATGTAGTTTAAAAAAATGTAGCCGATCAATTAGGTAACACTTTTCCAAAATCGAACGTACTTTGAAAAAGAACAACTACAAACCATATAAAGTTTTACCCGTACAAGGTTTAACAGAGGCTCATTAGAGGAAAAGGCTGGAATTTTGCCAACAGATGACTCAAAATTTGAATGAAGATCCCGATTATTTAACTAAAATATTGTGATGAGTCAACCTTTTCTACGGTAATATACTAGACTAGAAATTATAACTTACAGTAATATTGAGAAGGATACAGTTATTCAGCTTCTGAAAATTGAGAAATACATTTTTATCAGTGATAAATGTTTTATTGGAATTGATGTTCTATCGCATATATCGCGTATTTCGTACGTCTGGCATTTGAAGTAAAACTTGGAAAGCATAACACTGAGATGTCAGGTATATGAGGGTTACCTTTCACGTTTATTAGTTGTAGTTGCGATCGTCTTTGAATTTTTGACAGTAATTTCCTGAAACTTTACAAGCATGGAAATCGTCAAATACAAAAAATAAAATGGCAGATGAAATTAAGTCATAAAAATTGGATTCAAATGTAAAAACTCAATAGTAGTGGTAGAAGGGAATCACATAAAATGAGTTAAAAAAATATTGTAAACAATAAAATAGTACACAAGCAAACTTTCATGATGTCAAGCAGCCAGATCAGTTTGAAAATATGCATCTAGTGAATAAAAGGCATTTTTGTAGAGAAGATTTTTAACACTATTTTGGAAATTATTGAGATTACAAATTTTCTTAATGAATATTGGAAGTTTATTATATAGTTTTATAGACATTATATGAGGTCTGTTAGATACAGAAGTTAATCTGTGAATAGGAACTATTAAATTATAATTTTGTCTTAGAGATATAACCAGCGGCAAAGCGGGTAGTATCCCTTTACTGAAACTTGTAGATTAAGTAAAACAAAATGACAAATTAAATAAAATTGAGAAAATTTCTAAGATTCCAAATAACGAAACAATGTTTAGATATTTTTTAGAAATAGAGTGAATATGGTCATAGGTACCACGATAATTGTGAGTCAATGTTCAACCCTAGGAAGTTAACTGATTTTTCCTGTACAATAAATTTGGTATTCGATCATACCACGATAATTGTGAGTCAATGTTCAACCCTAGGAAATTAACTGATTTTTCCTGTACAATAAATTTGGTATTCGCTTTAGCAATATACTGCAGTCCATTTCTCTAAGAGAGAAAACAATGGTATACGTTTTGTTGCTATTTAGTACAAGGCCGTTCCTGGAACAGTAATTTTGCATATTTGCAACTGCAATACCAGACATTCACATAGAGCAGAACTAAATATGAAGGACGTGATTTGGTGGATTAATATTAGAGATTTCATTTACAAATAAAATAGAGTATGATCCAGGCACTACCTCGGGGGACACCTGTTGAGATGCTACGATTTGCAGAATAATATGTCCACGATTCGAGCCTAACCTCAACATATTGAGTTCTGCCAGTTAAATAAGTTACAGTCCATTTGAGATTTTGACCGCGAACACCAAAGTAGTAAAATGACAAATCAAAAATAATACTAATCGTTTTTTCACCATTATCAAATTTGGATAAAACATGATTGACCAGAGAAATATTAGCTTTTTGAGTTGATAAACCAGCTTGGGATCCATATTGGCTCTTAGACAGTAAGTTGAACTTTTTACAGAAGGACAAGTCTGTTAGAAAGGATTTTTTGAGTATGAAGACAGCAATACAATACCTCTGTAGTTGGGGATCAAGTACTTATAATATTTTTTGTGAACAGATATAACAATGGCGTGTTTGTGACTTGAGGAAAATGAACCTTCAAGGAACGATACATTGTGGTGGGTCCATGATAAGTTCACAACAATCAACAAGAGTTTGTTTTTATGTCGTGATGAACTTCATCAACAGGCTTGGTATTATTGATAATGTAGTACCCACAAAAAACAAAACCACCAATTTTAAACCCCCACGAATCCTTCATAAAACTATCTTAGGTACTTCATAGAGAAATTTCCAAATATTCATCGTTATAATGGATCGTTTAATGCAATGATTGATTAATGCCATCAGAAGTTCTTTGGAAACATACCCTTCCATTTGTTTTTCAAGGATAATTAGATGACCCCCTTAAAAAAGTATTTTTAGAGACATTTTGAAATATGCATAGTTTTATTGCTCGTTAAAGTAAATCGATTAATATTATTTGGAATGGAAAAGCACATGTCATTGACCACGAGTAGTCGTTGGAATGCCCCTGAAGTTTCTTGAAATTAGACCATTCTATTTGTTTTTTTTAACCTAATTAGTATAATATAGTATCCACATGATTGAAATCACCCAATCCATGAAACCTTCATAAAACCAAAACAGCGCTCCTTACATAATATTTGAAATATGCACAGTTACTCCATAATACCCACCATAAATCAAATCTTCCAAGTTCAAACCCTCATGAAACCTTCATAAAACTAAAATAAGTTTCTATGGAATTCAAGTTGTTACTTCGAAAAATTATGAGTTACAATCGGGTGCATTTATTTTGCCATTTCATTTTTAACCATTCAACCCGTGTATTTTTTTAAATTTCGTCCATTTATTGGATTCCTCGGATTTTTTTTACAACCAATCTGCAAATTTCATGGTGATGATTTGAAAAATGATAATGTGAAAAGAGTTAGTGGCCATGAAATGGATATTTTTCGAATATGTTGTCACCAATCCATTTTACCGCGAAGGGCTTACGATTATTAGAAAAAAAAATGTGTGTTTCATTCAATATGTTGTCCTGACAGGTTTTAATTAAAATTCAAACTCAGTTACCTCAATGTCTCTCACGCCGGAATAATTCGAATACTCATTAAAAAAATACAAACTGTCAGAGAAATCTAAAATATCACCTAAAAATAACACCTGCCTTGTGTAACATATCACCATTGAACAAATCCTTTGAAATATTTTTTATATAGACACACAGTGGTATTACGGGTTTCTTCTGATTGATGTGACATTGTTACCATTTTGACTGGTTAGTCAAACAATTTAACGAGTTTATCGTTTGATATTTCGAGTGATTAAATTATAATTCAGTGCCATTCAAGGAAATCATAAAAGTTATACGAGGGCTATTCCAAAAAAAATATTGGGTTCAGTAGACAACCCATTCATTCCTTTGGCAGTTTCCAATATTTAAGTCAAATATTATATATATATATATATATATATATATACATATATATATATATATATATATATATATATATATACTGGGTGTAATCTAACCTCTTGCACATCCGTGAATGACGAGTGTGTATTGCCATTTTCTAACGAATTACAGTGGATAAAAATCCGAAAAAAACAAAATTGAAAACATGTTTTGTTTTTTGTAAAATTCGACAAAATTTTGGGAAACACCGCTCGCCTAACCTCAGCTGTCTTGATCAGAGCTGTAAATTAACGCAATAACCGATGCAATAAACATTTAAATAATGTGGAATGTTGAATTGATTGCGCGGTAAATGTAGAAAAAGAGTACATTACTTACGATACTTAGATATTCAATAGATAGATATTCAATCTAAAAGTGATGAAGACAAACGAATCTCGATATATTCAAACTGGTAGAAAAAGTCAGAACTAGTAGATGAGGTCAATACAGCTTTGAGGCACTTATCAAATCGCATTTATCACAAAAACACACGCAAAAGACACAGTATTGAATTGTTTTCAAAATTGTATTGGCTGTCATTGTGAACTAGTCTGATTGAGAATAACATGTGAACACTCTGTCAACTACTGTTTCCAAGATTCTCTGGTTCTTACAACTAAATACGAACTGTTTCGTGCGTATTTTGAAGAGTGGAAGACAAGATAAATCACTCGTCACATTTTGAATGAAGTAGTAAATAAAGCAAAGTGATTTTATATTATTTCAAGTTCAGTACTCTTCAAAGAGTCACTGTCACTTATTTTTATTACCAGTTGAAAAGAAATAGATATACATTTCTTCTCACCAATGATTTATTGCCTACTTCATCATACCAACACGTTTTAACTATAGATTTTTTTCATTTTTAATTTTACAAATTTAAAATAAATATCAATCTCTTTATTGATATATTTCACTCTCACGTAAAAAAAACTCTAAAATGAAAACAAAAACCGACGGATCCGAGCGTTTTTTTTAAATTCTCATTCTAATTTTTATTGAATTTATCCGCTCTACTTTACGAATGCATTATATCCTTGTGTGTATTCGGTTGCATATTGAACATATTTCAAAAACCAAGGAAATATATATATTCAAAAAATTACGAGTATCGTTACATTTTCTACAATTTTCCCCACACAGTTTCAATCACAATCGTCAGCTGTCAGTAATATCTCTAGTACCATTCAACGATTCTATTTTTGATGTGCATGACCAATTCTCATCGAGACTGCCAAATTATTGTAATTGACGTTCCCAAATTCACGATTCTTCTTCAGAGAGAAACAATCATAAATAATTCAGCATTGGTAATGGCTGTCTTCCTACACATCAATCCGGCACGTAGGATTTCGGTAATAATAATAAACAAGTTCGTCACTCTGAACCATGAAGATAAATAACACTTTGAAATCAATATTTGTACGAAGTAGATGATACAACCTTTCTTATTTCCGCATCAGAGAGTGAATACGGGGGTGTTTTCGAATTCTATTGCCAAACTCTAAATCGCCTTATATTGCTTCTTTGAATTGATATATCGTGAATACGGCTGCTTTTTCATATATACTTTCTAAATAACCCAATTCTTTGTTTTGAAACCATTTATTATATATCAGCTCATTGTGCCATATGCTGACATTCGTCGAGATATATTTATAACTTTTCATTGTATTTTCCATACAGCATACACTGAATCAATACGGTATAAGGACCATTTCTATACTGTGCTCGTCTAAAGTCCGTTCCCACCCAACTAATTTTTGAACCACCTGGTGTATCGCAACGAAATTTGGAGGGCTCAAATGGGAGATAAAAACCTACTTTTTCATGAAAAAGTTACAGCTAAAAGTTTTAAAATGGCGGCTGAGCGCCATCTTCAAAACTTTTAAAAAATAGAAACCCCGTATATTATTCCATTTTCGAAATCTGCTCATAATGCTCAACAGTTCCCTCTGATACACTTTACTCCTAAATTCGATTCTTTTCGAAATATTAACGTTTGAATAGTGACATTCCGGTTTAAAATGAAGTATGGATTTTGGTCACTTCCGGTAAAACTTTTTGCTAACTAAACGTTGTTATTAATTTGTAGTTAAATTTCTTAATGAATTCGACTAATAGAGGCGTAAAGAGATTTATTAGGATAACAGTACCGCTTACCGGAAAATCTCGAAGTCTACTGTAAATTCACAATCAAAGCTAAAAAATTATAATTTATTTTTGAATAACACTTTTATTCAACTCCAACAATTATTTCATCAAGTGTTCAATGTGGCCCCCTCCCAAATCTTGACAATAAAGTGCCCCATTATCAATAGCTTCTCTCACGTTGATGAAAGTCTGTGCATCTATTTCTCCACATGTATCTATTATTCTGCGTTCCAACTCTTCTATTGTTTGGCATTCAGGGGCGTAGGTTTTTAACTTCAGATATTAACCGGAGATCTTGGTGGCCATTCTGTACTTTCCCTGCGACCTATCCATCGCCCAGGAAAGTTTGTATCGAGGAAATCTCTAGCCATGAGATCAAAATGGGTAGGTGCCCGATCCTGCTGAAATATGATTTCACGATTTTCAAACTCTTCCTGATTGTTTAATACAATTTGTCTTATTCGAGGTTTAATTTCAGTTTCTAAAAGATTTTTAAAGAACTCCTTAAATTGCCTCTGATGAAAGTCGGTCCAACAACGCGATTGCCCAAAATCCTCACCCAAACATTCACCTTTTTAGGAAACTGGGTATGTCCCTCTCTAAAAATATGCGGATTAGTATCGCTCCAAAATCGTACATTCTGTTTGTTGACTTTTCCATTAAAAAAAAACGTGCATTCGTCTGCCAAACATACGGTTTTAGGAAGCCCCGTTCTCCTGCAATTGTTCTTGTTAACTACTCACAAAATTCAACCCTCGGTCTGGATCATCCTCCGTGAGAGCATGCAGGATTTTCATTTCATAGGGATGAAACTTTTTTTCTTAGGACTCTTTGGACACTTTTTGAACTTACTCCACAGGATTCAGCAACTGCAGACGTCGACTGAGTTGGATTGATTACCATTTCAGCAACAATTTCTACCTTTTTATCTTCTGAAAGAGGCGGTCTTCCTGATCTTGGAGCATCTTCCAGCGTACCAGTTGCTTGGAGCTTATTTAAAAGTTTGCGCAAATATTACCTCAGAATAGGATTTTCGGGAAATCTATCATTAAACATACGTACTGCTAGATGATAATTTGCAGAGCCGGCCTTAGTAAGCGCGAGGCCTGGGGCCAACTTGTTGTGCGAGGCCCTTATATATTTTATTTATTAATAAATTGATATTTTTAACCTTTGAAGAAATTCCTACTCAATGTTCACCTCTCGGATGGCGTGCCTACTAAATATATGTTCAAAATATAAAACACATAATTTAAATAAATAATTCATTTGGCGAGAAAAACACTTTTGAATGTTTTGACAATGACAATATAATAATTAATACTAGATTAAATGATACGAGAAAGGTAACAAAATCACAAAACAATAAATAATATATTACGTACTTTACTTTTCGAAATCTATAATGGCATCAAACTCTAGCCTCGCACTTATGTCAGACTCTATCGATAATGTGGCTAAGGTACTTAAACGATCTTGAGACATGGATGTGCGTAAGTAGGTCTTGATTAATTTCAGACGAGAAAATGACCTTTCCGCACTAGCAACTCTAACAGGAATTGTTAACAGTACCCTATATGCGATGAAAGTATTGGGAAACGGATTTCCCATTTCTTTCAGTCGTGTAAACAAGTCAAGTGTTTCTGGTGGCAAAACTTCTCTCAAAATTCTCAGTTCGATGAATAGTTCTGCTCCATATACATCTCTATGTTCCCCACTACTGAGATACAAATCCAAATCAAAACAGCTTTTTTTCAGATCTTCATCAGTAATTTGTCGCAATATCTGTGATATCCTGCTCTAGCTCCTCCTCGTTTTTCATAAACTTCTTAATTTTAGTACTAACGGTAGAATTAATAATGTGCTGTTTGCCTATGCATGGTCCATATGTTACGTGTTAATTAAGTCAACTTCAATTATATATATCTCGGGTTCGGGATGGTGAAACTTGTTAAAATTTTATAGAGGTGTTGATCACATGTTAAACTATACATATGCCAATTTCCTAATTCAACTGTCTCGTGTCTTTACTACCTTAATGTCGTCAATATAGGTACACGAAACATTCAGTTATTATTCAACGACTGGATCAAATAAAACTCTTTACTCAACATGTGAACGGTTAAACATAAATACGAAACTATGATATTGAACGCAACTAATGACTAAAGACATGTCGTTCTAACACGTGATCATCCTAAATGTATCTAGGCGGGAGAATGGTAGAGCCTAGAGTACAGTTCCGTACTTAGGAGCTTTGTTCCTTTCTGTTAAAGAAAAGCAGGCCTCGCAACGCCTGCTTTTCTTTTTAACTAGAAATTGAAATTTCTGAAGAGTGCACAAAGAGGCCATTCTTTATCAGAATTTCAGTGGTAGCAGAAAATTCATAACGTGTAAAAGTTTTTTTTTAAATTGTAATCAATGATTTTATTAACGAAACTAAAACTTCGGTAGCGCGAGGCCTCTAGACGCGCGAAGCCCGGGGCCGGCGCCCCGCTTGGCCACCCTTAAGGCCGGCTCTGATAATTTGTTCCAGCTTCTGCAAATATCAAAACTGCTTCAAATTTATCGTCTAAACTACGAGCCATGATCACACTTTTCATAAAAGGATTTAGGCGATCAACGGACTATTTGACAGTTAGCAGTTCAGTTTGACAGTAAACAAGATGTTACCGCGACCATCGATTTTTTCCAATGCAAACTTGATTGATAGCAACATTAGTGTTCCTGGTTGGGTTTGAAATGATCAAAATGTCACTTTTCAAACGTTAATATTTCGAAAACAATTGAATTTAGGAGTAAAGTGTATGGGAGAAAACTGTTGAGAATTATGAGCAGATTTCAAAACTGGAATAATATACGGGGTTTCTATTTAAAAAAATTATTGAAGAGGGCGCTCAGCCGTCATTTTAAAACTTTGAGCTGTGATTTTTTCACGAAAAAGTAGGTTTTTATCTCCTACTCAGGCCCTCCAAATTTCGTTGCGATATACCAGGTGGTTCAAAAATTAGTAGGGGGGAACAAACTTTAGACGAGCACTGTATAACTTAAACCAAAACAGCAAATCATAAGGTCGTGGGTTCGACTCCCACTTGAGGATGCTTTTTTTCTTTAATTTAATAATTTGTCCACTATGCAACAATATTCCCTTCTTTCATGTATTTCTTTCGGACACAATATTTCCACTTTCACTTTCAATTCAATATTTTCCGGAATATAAGATCTGGTCTGCGGCTGTATGCAGCCATCTTCGGCGATCACTCTACTTGATCTATATCCAACAAGCTAGAGGTCAATATCGTGATCGCGGCGCGCCTGGTTTCCGATTGACCGAATCGCCATAAAATGTTATGGCGATTTGGCGAATTATCTTCGGCCTGTTGGGTTTAGATCGAGTATACAGAATTTTATCAAATATATAAAGAGAGAAAAACTTCTGTAATAATAATAATTAAACGATCTTCGAGGGAAGTCAAAGCAGTTGTATGTGAAGAAAACAGCAATAAGAGATGATTGAGTTACGTTTCTATCAGCGGTGTTGAGTTGGTTTGGCTTGAAATAAATTGTGTATGATCCGTAAAATAAAGGCATAGTAATAAACCGCTCAGATGCATCGATGCCATAGACGTACCGTATTAAATCCAGGAAGGTATAGTTTTCCCAATATCAATTGCAAAGCATGAAAAAGTCTTGGGCGAAATGTGTGAGCAGCAGTGGCGGAGATAACTAATTTTATTAGTATTTTAAGATAAATAGTTTTCCCAATATCAATTGCAAAAGCATGAAAATTAGAAGACAAGCTTTTAATTATACAAACACATTAAGAAAGAAAAATAATTTCTTTCATTGTTTGATGTAGGTTATTATTATATCCTGAAACTTATTTCGATCGGCACACACCAAGACCATAGACGCTACTAGTTTTTAATCTTTCAGAGCTATTAAAACACAAATATAACGCGTGATTTATGACCTCCCATCTAGAGACACACCTGCCAGCATTATGTCCGACTTCATTGTCCAGACGAATCGGTTGTACAACTGACAGCCCTCACTCGAGTCCACGTTGACTATCGACTCTTTTGATCTACCGTTTGCCGACGGAAAATGTTTACGAGTAGTACAGATTATTTTTCGTTCCGTTTCTTCGCATATACGCTCGTGTTAGCGAAGTGAGTTTTCATTTGCTCCCTATAGCAACAGCTTCTGCAATTGATATTAGACGGACTATATAAGTACGAACTGCTAGGAAAGACCCATAATCTTTCAAAGAACAGCCCGTTTTATAACTGTAGGTACTGATAGAAGGGTAAGAATTGGTTACAAGCTAGAATTGTAATCAGTGGCAGGCACTCGATATCGCTGGTAGTACTTTCTGGAAATTATTTTTGTGTGCTTATGTGTTTAGCTTGTGTATATAAAATAAGATTTAGGTATTATGGATGCTGAACAAGGACCGTCAAAACGGCCAAAATTGGGTCCATTATCTTTAAATGAAAATACATTAATTTTAAACTGTTTAACGTTGCAAAATCAGAACAAAAGTGCCATTGTAGATGAGACTGTTACAAAAGCATCTTCTAGGTTGTGCATTGCGAAGTCCACGATCTATAAATTGATAAGAAAAAGAAAAGTGGACTTCAACCACCAAACATCTCCGGTCGACCACGGATCACGATAGACGAATCGTTAAGGCGTAAAATCCGCCTAAAAAGTGAAATTCGAGAAAAATGTCTTATTCCTCAAGACAGCTGACTACAAAAACATTTAAAGGTTCGGTAGTTTCCCTGTGGGCCTTGAGCACTGCTGACATTATCAAAAGACTGAAGAACTAATATTATGTCTGTCCTGAGCAATTTATCATGGATATTTTGAAGAAAAAGAATATGTGATGAAAAATCATCGGTGGTTTGAAATACTTTAAGAGTTGTCCCAAATAGTAGTTGCTTTTTGGCTGACTGTATAAAAATTCCTAGTTGTTGACGTTTAAACGATTAAATAGAGTCTGTGAAATGTAGAGAGTTAGTGTATATGGCATCCTTCAGATGGTAACCCGATTTTTCAGAACTATCAAAAGAGTACCCGAAAATGAGCATTTATATCTTTGTCTGACAGTTGTCAATTCAACCTGATTGAGAACTGTATTTTCCCATCATTTCAATGTGATAATGTTATATCAACAAATAGTAGTAGACATTATGTAGAAATCTAAAACACACGGTACTATCGAACTTTTATTGCACATTTCACCAATGTATTTAAATCAAACTTCTGACATTCCGACTGTATAGGTTATATTCAAGCTGTGCAGATGAAATGATTTAATGTTGGTAGGATTTGGAGAAAATATCGATATGATCAGTGTACCTGTTAGCATTTCGAACAATTCTACATAGAGGAGAGTTTTGAGACGAATTAGTTCTCCGAAATGGTATGCGGAACAAGTGGCTAGTTCTAAGTGGCCGAATGGGAACGTTGATTTGAATTTGATTCAGTATATTAGCATTATCTACGGAATTTGAGATAATTCTGTGTAAAAATAAAATATCAGAGATCACTCTTCTACTTGATAGTGATATAATATTGAAATGTTTTCTCGCATTTTCAATGTCGCCGTTGTAATTAAATTTTGTTTGAAACAAATATATTTGACAAATTTGTTCTGAATGTTTTCCAGGCGGTTTATATACGTTTTGTATCGAGGACTCCAACTATGAGGAATAAACAATTGGAAGAAGGCGCGGATCCAGGATTTGGTTCAGGGGGGGCATTTTTTGTATGATAACTTATCTTTCAGAATTTTTTTTCAAAAAAATATAGAAAGCAATAGTGCAGTTGCTGTCGAGATATACAGTTGAATTTGATTAGTGCACTATCTTTAGAAATATAAAATAAACAGGCATGGGTGTCGACATTAAAAAACAATTAAACAGTAATGTAGTAAATAGTTGATTTGTTTGATAACATGAACAGATATTCATTAAATCAGATATGGAATCATCTGCGACTGAAAGATAAACTTTAGTCACTATCTTTCATCGTGTAAGATAACCTCTTGGGAGGTATTCATGTTGAAAAGGGAAACATTCTCAATTGAATATTAAATATAAATATTTTTCTGAAAATTGAAAAATCTACGACAATAATGAAGTTATTTTTTATAATATCTAACAGAAAACTACTACTTCCCCGGCTGAAGCCACGCTGGACATTGAACTACATCTGATAGACATTGACATGAATACCTCCCAAGAGGTTATCTTGAACGATGGAAGATAATGACTAATGTTTATCTGATTCTATATCTGATTTCATGAACATCCTGTTCATGTTATCAAACAAATCAATCCCCAATGACTGGTTTTAATGTCAAAAATACTGATTTCAAAGTGTCACTCCAGATGAAATGTTTCTAAAATTCTTGCATAGTGAAATTGCTTCTGCCCAATTTTTGATCTGGAAGCGTGAAATAAGTAGATTTTCATCGACAAAAATGTATTGAAGACCTAGTGAATGCGATGCCACTCTTGCATCAATGTTGCAATGGTTTCTGGTCCTTTCTGGAAAACATTCTTATTTGCCTCATTCATCTATATGAGTCCTTAATTGAGACTGGAATATAAAATCAAATAACTATCTGAATAAAAATGCAAATTTTAACTTTCAGAATTTTTCTTTTGAATTAGGGTCCTTTCACAATAGCTATCAGATGTAGTTCGCTTTACCGGGAAATAGTTGTTTTCTGTAAATATTACAAAAAATAAGTTCATTATTGTCGTAGATTTTTCCATTTTTAGAAATCCCTTTTTACGGCCAGTCTTTGAAAATCTTGTAATAGCTTTCTCGGTATCAATAGGAATATGCCTTTGGATGTGCATAAGTGCAAGACCGAGAAGGCGGTTTTCTGTCGTGGTCAATGTAATACATAGTTTCAAAGCACTGTCTACAAATCATTGACAACAACAACAACGATTTTAGAAAATCCTGTTGAGGTTTGAAACGAGAAATAATACAACGTATGTATCACTGGCAAAAAATGCTAAAACAATCTGTAGAAAATATGTTTTAAGCCAACCTACAACTTGAGAACAGTAAAAATCAAAAGAAACAAGAAAAGTAGCGAAAAACAGTAGGTCCAAAGGAAAAAACGATAGGATAAAACAAAATGTAATTAAACATACATGCACCAAGTGAAGATGAAAATATGGATATGAAAGAAGAAAAAAAAAAAAAAAAAAGGAGATGCTAATGCAAAAATTGTCAAGGACCACCCAACCAACAATAATCGGCAAACATAATAAACAAAGTTAAAGAAAACGGACAACTACTCATAGATTTTGTAAAAGAACAAGAGATATCACCAGATGGGACTTACAAGAAACAAATTGATCATATGATGATAGAAAAAAAAAAGAAATATAAATATACGCACTCAATGCCGACACATACCACTACTAGGTGGTTTTGAAATGAAAATTTTTGTATATAAAAATAATAATATCAATAAGAGAAAAATAGTGTAAACAAAAGAAGACGAAACACAGTATAAAAATAAATCAGAAAACCAATTGGAACAAATAAATGAGACCAAAGATATAGGAAATATTTGGCAAGTATTAAAATGAAACTAGCAGTTGCAACGAGTATAAAAAAAGTTAATATAAATAACAAAATTAGTTCGATGATGACTGCAAATATGAATGGGGGCAAAAGAAAAAATATGAGCGGTCGCATATCCTTAAAAAAACAACTACTTCCCTGGCTAATGCCGAGGCAATTTGCAATTGCAATTCGAAATGAAATCTTGAAATTTCATTCCGAGAAATACAGAGCCCAAAATATTGAATAATTGCAAAAAATGATAAATTTGAATTTTTAGGCCATGCTTTAAAGACCAAAAACTCTAGTTTAAAATGTGATATTGAAACATTTATATATATATATATATATATATATATAATGAAACTTGAGTGCAGGCCACATTTTTCAACCGAATGAAACAAAATTTGGCACAAAAATGCTTCTCATCCATACCTTGGCTAATTTCGAAAATGGTCCAGTAGTTTCAAAATGGCGGCTGTTGAAAGATTGAAAAAAAATGCAAGATTTCATTTCCATACCCAATATCGGCAAACTATAAGTCGTTCAATAGAGCTTCATTAGATCCACAACTTTGACCCGAAAAGTTTTTCTCGAGATGTACACATAAATAAAAAGTAGCTGTGAATTATCATTCATGAAATCTACCTTTACGACTAGCCATGCCATCGTTTTCTTTAAATCATATTCTTGTTCAGCGACCTCAAAAACTCCTATAGCATCAGTTTGAGTGAAATTGCTCCGAAATTCATTGTAATCTCAAATTTGCTTGAAAAAAATTTTTTTCATTGTTTAAACAATTAATAAACAATCAGCGCACAAATTTCAAGTCATTCCTAATAATATCAGAAGGTTTTAGGAAAATCCATGGAGTCCTCCAGGATTCCGAAATAATGCGTAATTTTAAGCTATGTTTTGTACTCCACCAATTAAACAATTAACCTTGATAACACAACTGATGTGCTTAGCACCGAGGTTTTCAGCGCAAACATCTACTGCAGGTTTTCCAGATTTTGGTTCATCTAACGAACACCTCCCACGATTGAATTCAAGAAACAAGTAATTAAATGAAGGAAATGAAGGAGTATTTCTTGCCAAATGTTGCAACTAAATTTGGATGACCTTCCTTGTAAAATCGTAAACAACCATAGCTCGAAAAACATTCCTCGTGACTTCCAAAATCAATCGACTTAAAACCAAAACAACTTCATATCTCTATATGATTTTTCATTCTTTTGGAATTACAAGTAGAGGCTGGCAAATCATGGAAACATTTTTGTTCATGTATTAGTAAGTTGGTATTTTTCCTTATGTGCTGTAGTCTGATGTATTTATGATATAAGTGATAATCACTTTCAACACGTTGGTACATCATACTCTATTTTTAATTAATTAGAAATAGCGGAATTGATAAACGAATTTTTTGGATTCCACTTGTAATGTAACAGTTTATTAAATTTTGAATTTTTCAACAAATATCATGTATGTTACAAGAGAAGAAAACGTCCTGAATGCGGCAATTATTGAGACAGCTTCGATTTGTTGCCAAAGAAGTAGTTGCTTATGGGAATTTTTCACAATGGTGTTAGGTGAAAGGTGTGTCTGAAATATATATATATATATATATATATATATATATATATATATATATATATATATATATATATATATATATTTCGAAGATAGATCTTGAGTATGGAAGTTCATTTCTTTGATCTATTAATCGATGATAAAAATCACTTCTGGGTTAATATGGGGCAGGAGCCCAACAAACATTTTAAGTAAAATTTACGTCATTTCGACCTTCGAATAGGTCAGCGCCCAAATTGGTAATTGGTAATTCTTACGTTATAATTACATTAAATTTACCAATATGGTGAAAAAAATTGAAGTAATCAGAAGTCGAAAATTGGGCAATAAGACATTTGCCTAATAAATCGAAGCATAGATAGGTAAATTTCTTAGACTAGTCGACTGTGGTAAAATTCTACTATTTAGGTTATAAACAAAAGACAAAAATCTTAACCTACATGATTATTCGTAAAAGCTTTGAAGATTATGGCTTATGAAAAAAGAACTGACAAGAAACGTATAGCAGAGAATGCAATAAGTGATGGTTTCGCATTCACACCTTGTTGTGATTTTATTTGCGATACAAACTTTACTTAGAATATTTTGAACAAAAATTATTTTCATCTTGCACAAAGAATTCAAAATTTTAATTGTTAATAAATTCCAAGGAAGAACTTTAATCTTTGTATCATTATTTTCTCTAATTTTATTTAATAATTTCTTAGAATTATTCCCTTATATTTCTACTAGAATTAGACATATATATATATATATATATATATATATATAATTTATGGATGAATTAATAATACTATCCATATATTTGCACACTGTGATAATGTTGAATTTTACTTATGTTAAACAAGTGGGCCCCTTCAAAATATCAAATTTGTAAAGAAATAATTGATAAAATTAAGTGTACTTCCTCATTTTTCTCATCAAACACGGTAAAAACTAATTTCGTAGATGAAGTATGTTTATACATATCATATACAGCAATTTTTTGTCTATTTATCATTAAAATGTGGTCGATTCAAGAAAATTATGGATCATTTGCAAAAATATTGCAATGGCGGAAACGCTTCAAGCCAAAAAATATTGCGTCTATCCCATATGGGACCTTTGAGTCGCATTTTCCTAAAATTTCACCTTTGAGAACACATAGCCTTTGTTCAAAGTCGAAAATTACCTTTATCCCTGCCTTTGAAGTCAATTTTCCTTATCTTGGGATTTCAGACCCTTTCACATTGTGGTCACGTGATGAAATACAAATTTGTTATAGGATGTTTATTCATGGAATATGTCTATAGGATCCGTTCTCTGGTTGGATTGGAATCGTGGATAATAAATTTATACTGTTGTTATTCGATATTCTGAGCAGAAACACTGAAATTATTATTTTAATTCCTAATACGGAGCAAAGATAAACATTATTTTCTACTTCTTGTTGATGGCAAAACCAAGTATTTCTGTCTAGCCTATACTTAGTTACTCAAAGAAAACGACATATACTACAAAACACCGTAATAAGTGTTTATTCTGAAATGGAAGTGTTTATTCTGGAATTGAACATCAAATATCAGTGTTGAAAATAGTACGCGATAATTGTATTCAGTGCACATTAGGCCATAATAATATACATGATAATGTTATCTCGGTGTAAGGAGGGAATCTCTAGCCGAAGAGAAATAGCCAATCATAACATAACATTTTATATATTAGATGGTGTAGTGATTGGCACAAAAATTGTAGTTTGACATTTCCGCGTTCCGCATAGTCGGAAAAGCACTCTCAGAATTCTAACTTTGTAGAATGCGGTGCCCTGAAATATCCAATTTTTTTGTTTTGCTAATTGTGACTACCTCTCAAAAAATCTAGATGTTATGATTTGCTTAAAAACTTTAATTCGACGTTTCCGGACGCCGCAATGATTAGTGTTGCAATTTTGGAAGTCATCGTTTCAAAACATCAATCTTTTATTGTTTTGCTATTTGCTTTCGTTTTCTTGCATTTTATTCAATACATTTTTTTTTATCCATTTGCTTCAGCTGGACCAACTTCAATGAATTTCATTTTGTGGCATCATCGAAAACGTCACGGCAGTAGTGTACCGCTGGCGACAGACGAAGTTTGCTGAACGCAGCTTATCTATGCATTCATTCTGTACATTCTGTCAATCCATCCATTACCGGCATAACCTAACATAACCCTATTTTGTATTGCCTCCGTCGATGGTTAACACTTATTAGCTTTCATATTTTTATTCATAATAATGGATGATGAGTGTTTTAAAATAGATGCCGTCATAATTCTTTTTTCAGTGGATGGGTGTACCTCGAAGTTGGTCCCATCCACCCCTAAGGGTAGCAAAATGAAGGATATTGATCACTCACCCTCTGAATTCTGGTCCGTTAACCGATTCTATCAGGCATAACTTTGTACTGGGATCTTCGATTTGGATGATTCTTCTTTTTTATCATATAGGGTATACATCATAGTTGATCATATTTGGATTTCTAATGGAATTATCCACCCTTACGGGTAGAGAAATAGGGAATAATAGATTTTTCACTTGTGATCATTGGCACACATATGTAGTTGACAATGACAGATCGCTAGTGTCATTATCACAATGCTTATATTCTATGAGAGGATGGAATGATATACAAAGTAATGAAATGAACTAACCAGAACAACAAAAATAATTTATATTACAACAAATAGTAAAAGTAGGTAATCATATTATTTAACTGGTAATAGTTGAAGAAGGTGGGTAAGTAAGTATTTTGGAGGTAATAAAAAAACAAGCAGTTAGTAATTATATTTAGCCACAAAAAATTGAAAAATAACACTTTTTAACAAAAAATTAAACCGACGAAATACGGAACTGAAAAGTAAAAAATAAAATGAACCTTCTTAGTCTCAATAACTGAGCTCCTAACCTAATGTAAGTAACTAATTTTGAGTCGGCGCCAAACAAACAATCAACGAAGATCATTAAATTACTTCAAAAAAATTATCAGAATGTCACCGCCCAACTCGATGCCATCATTTTACGCCTTACCTAATTCATTTGCTTGTTTGTTTGGCGCCGACTCAAAATTAGTTACTTACATTAAGTTAGGAGCTTAGTTATTGAGTCTAAAAAAGTTCATTTTATTTTTTACTTTTCAGTTCCGTATTTCGTCGGTTTAATTTTTTGTTAAAAAGTTTTTATGGTAACTTTGACTCAGTTGTAGACATTTGGTCTAATTAGACAAATATTGTAGTAATCTCGCCCTCATTGTGGAACAATAGGTATAAACTAGGACCAAAAATGCCCAGGCAACTCAATTGGTGCCAAAATAGGTAATGTAGAGTATATAGTAGACCTGTTTACCGACTTGTTTATTCCCTAACTATGTGAACATAGATGAGGCAAAAATTAGGTTAATATTTACTAGAATGTTTTCCCTGAATGTTCAAGTATTTTGAACACATTTTGCTGGTCACCTTAAGGTGAAATAAATAAATAACTATTGACCCATGAGGCTGTGAAGGTATATTTGAAATTCATAACAAGTAATTTAATACTATGCACTACGCCTATTGAGTTTATGGTTTTTGAAGGAGATTTCAATTACGGTTTTTATAACTCAAATTATGATTTTGGAGTTAGTTAGTATATGAAGGTAGAATATTTGGTTATAAATAAGTAAATTCGGACTTCTTGAAGCTATCTCACCCCTCTGCTTGGTATAATTTTTCTTCAATGTTAGTTGGGAGCACTCCTGTTTCCAGAAAATAGCTGTTTGACTTTTCTTAGAAAAAAATGCGACGGTCTCATACCGTTTCGGAGTCAGAGCCCCTTATTTATTCCAAAACACTTTATTTTCGAGCACCGTTTTCTCGCCCAAAAATGACTCAAAATGCCCCCTTCTTCCAAACAGCATAAACTACGAACACTGAATCATTCAGTTTTGGTTAGCCTAACCCAAGAAATTGCCAAAAACTATTATTCTTATAAACATCCTCTTAGATCCAGTTTCATAGGTTCGGTTTGAGCTCCAGATAAATTAAACTGAACCTGACTGAATTCTGAACCTAAAAATGTCAAAATAGGTCAAGTTATCTGTGAAGAAATTCTCGACTGTATCAGTATAGATTATGTTGGAAACCATTGTAGGTTCTCAGCTACTTTTTTTGCGTATAGAAATGAGTTTCCTGATGAATTCAAACAAATCAATTTTGCCGTACGTCAAGTATATGAAGCATCGAAATAAATGAAAATAATAAATATCATAATATTTATCTCCCATCATATTATTCATTGCTTTCATTTCAGGTTTATGTATAATGGAGAAGTACACATAGGGCAAGAGCATCTAACGGATTTCCTCAAGACTGCACAAATGCTACAAGTCAGGGGGTTGGCCGACGTTCCTGCCGGCGCCGCTGGGCCAAGACTGACAACCGCCCCCGAACAAAAGATCTCACCAGTGAGTATATATTTAGAAAATTTATTTTACATGTACTATATAGGGTGTCCCCGAAAATAATGGTTTCCTTTAAAGGGATGTAAAACACACCATTCAGAACTTTTTTTTTTGCTAAGATCACTAATTTTTTCAATAAATTGGCGGTGTTGCCAGCTGTTGAAAATTTCTCCAGATTTCAGACAGTTCTCATGAAGTCAATCATGGACTATCCTCCAAAGGAAGACATATTCAACATGAACTATTTCATAGACTTTTGAGGTACTATTACCTTCATAAACATTTAGATCTTCAGGTCAGCTTACCTTGGACAGTACGCAAATTACTAGATTTTCCAAAGTGTTCATATTCTATTGGAGCAATTACTCAGCTTTAGAAAATTCAATAATTTCTAGGGCGCCCCAGCTGTTATCTGAAAATATACGTAACATAAACAATAACTGTATTATATAGATATACAAGGACGGGTCCAAGGTGCTTCTAGGAGCGACGAATGAAAATTTTATACAGAATAAACGACGCTTTCATGTCAAAACGGCTGGTGCACAAATATGATCATTCTAAATTCTATTTCCACCAATAATTAAACAACCATAAATTCTTATTAGTGACTTGTTTAGAAACCCGACAAACATCGCTTTTTTGATCAGTGATCATTAATCTTTTTGTTGTTCTGACAAGTTACAGACATTAGAATTGCAATATTGTCTGAGAAGTATCTCAATGGGATCGTTGAAACAAAAACCAAAAAAACAGGTGCCATACAGACATTGAAATTGGTGTTCATTATGAGAAAATTGTCCGTTCTGCAACTATTTCGCTAATGTAACTGATGATTATTGATTGGCCCAAACTTGTTTTCAATTAAAATTGCTATTTTCAAACGGTTCTATGAGAGGTCACAGCCGACATACTAATCTTGTAATTTATGGTGATCGAAAATGACCATTGGCGTTCTTGAAACGTGATTTCACTGAGAAATATATAGGCAAATCCATTGAATCGAACCCAATCATTAGTCAGAATATCGGAATATTACATATGGAGTTCTTGGGGAAGTGGTGCTGGTCCACTGCTTTTTTTATTCTTAATGATATTTCCTATTATATTTCTCAACAGAAACTGGATTGTGGCGAAATCACTCTGAATAATTTTTGACAAAACTCAATAAACAGAGAGTCCAAAAAAGTCGATTGAAAGTGCTTCCTACAACTTTTTTAATATATTTACGATTCTATAGATAAAGGAAAATAAGTTGGAGCACTCTTTTTTGATCTATCAAAAGCATCGATACCATTGACCCAAACATTATCGAAAGCAAACTCTACTCTTTAGGATTTCGTGGTAACTTTCTGTCGTGGTTGGTCTCATACATGCGTCTTAGAAAATTATCTGTCAAAATTGAGGAGCATAGGTCTGATTTCTATTCTATGGACCTGGGAGTTCCTCAGGGTTCCATCTTAGGTCCACTGATTTTTTTATTATTTATAAACGATCTACCACTGCATATAGGCACACAATGTATAAATCTCTATGCTGATTATTCAACTTTGGCTGCTGATGCTGACAGTTTAGAGAAACTACAAGGTAAATTGAATATACTGTCAAAGGAATTCACAACCTGGTGTGAATACAAATTGTAACAAATTTTCAAGTAAGAGTGATGGATGATGTAATTAATCTCTCTGAAAATACTAAATTTTTCGGAACTTTCGTGATAGTGATATGAGATGGGAAGCAAATATAAATGCTGTTTGTAAAAAGTTAAATAGTGGTTATTATGCCATTCTACAACTGAAACATATTTTTGATATAACTCAACTGATCAATATTTATTATGCCATAATCTACTCTCACATCTCCTGTGATATCAACATCTGGGGCAGCTCCAGCACCTCCAACAGAATATTTATTCTACAGAAAAGAGTCATCAGACTCATTTTCAATCTAAAGATTAGAGATTCCTGTAGAGAATATTTTAAAAGATTCAATATCTGAACATATCCATGTATATATATATATATATATATATATATATATATATATATATATATTTAATTGTATGATGTTATTTCTGAAACACAAACATATGTACGACACTGTTTCCCAACATCATAACTAGAAACGGAGATCTCATCAGGATCTCGACTCATAACACATCATTCTTTAAGAACACTCCGTCATATACAGGAATTACATTTTTCAACCATCTTCCAACTGATCTAAGGAAAATACAAAACAAAAATATGTTCAAATCAAAATTGAAGAAATATAAAAAACTGTTTCTACAGCATTTCTGAATTTTTAAACTCAAGATAAAATGTTAGTTCTGTCTGTATGACATTTATATTTTACATTTGATTAGTTTTAAATTCGAGATAAAATGTTAGTTCTATCTGTGTATATGTGACATTTATATTTTGATTATTTGTCTACCTTTTTGTGTCCTTGACTTATCCTATATCATGTATTTGATCTTAAAGGATTCAATAAATTATTATCATAAATAAATAAATGGGATTCAACGAAATTTTTAGCCATGAAAATATGACCGAATATGAAATGAGCCAAATCGGTGGAATAATGTTGAGGAAATCCAGACGTTTAGGCACTTTGACGTTATATGATGGAGTGGGTTATTAAGCATGAAAAAACTGTATATTTACCATTGTTTGGGTAGCTACTTCCTTACCTACCATGGACCTAAACCCTACAATGTGTTATCTGTACAACTAAAATGAATCAGAAACACAGGAAAATTTTAAAAAAAGTTGAAAAAATACATTATTGTTCCTGGAACCGACGTTGTATAATTGAAGATCCTTCTTTTCAATAATAATAAGGGTCATTTTCAATACTTTCTTAATTGTTATTTTCACCTCCTCTATCTATCCCTGTTTGTTGTCTTTCTAGTTCTTTTTTTTCTATTTGTGTAATTGTATTCACTGATAATTTGTTTATTTTTCTGGAGCATTGCTTAGGTAACGACAATCATTCATGTATTATGCATTTAAATCCAATGAAATTGAATTGAAATTGATTATTGGAATAGCAATCCCAGAATCAATAAATTAATTCTGAAATCTACCTTTTAGATTGGCCGTACCATCGGGTTTTTTAAACCAGCTTTTCGATTGCAAGCCTAGATTCTAATTACACTTCGGACCTACATATGGAAACTAATCGTTACGCGAATGATTCTTTTTCTCAGGTTGATTATTCAATTTTTATGAACTATAAACATATCAAACTGTTGAATTTCGAATCTTCGTCGAATTATATGAACGGTCGGAATAATTTGAAATTCCGTTCGTATACCGGTTATCATTGAATATGCATGATATTTGCTATTTGGCAATACGCTTAATAACTTTGATCGATATTTATTAGCAACATTTTGAAAGTAATAAGGAAGTGAATACGCCCAATTAAATTAATGTGTGCATAAAAAGTTGTCTTCGAAATGTTTCATCAAAATGTTTATACCAGGTGTGATATTTAATTCTGAAATACATTATGAGCTAGAAGTTGTCAGTGATCGCTAAATTCATCTTCTTTATTGTCATTTAACCCACTAGGTTTCACATCTCATATACATTACTTGTTAGTGTTTCGTTTCGAAATTGATTTCCGGAAATGGGTAGGTCCTCAAATTGCAACGTTTTACTTGTTGAAAAGTTCATAAAACTATGATGTTGAAGATATAACTACAAAAGCAGCCTGGAGAATTGTGTAGGCTTTCTAACAATTCCAATAAACCACAAAACAATTCCACTGAAAAAGATTATTTTTCACTAAGGGTGTACAAATATTCAGTGAAAACTATAGAAGTGTCACTTTCGATACTTTATACAAAATTTAATCTCTATCACAAAAAATTCTCCGGTAAATTTTATGAAAAATATAGACCTACACCATAAGTTCATTTTTCTTTTGCGGTACACAGAGGAAGATTCACCTGAAGACGATTGCAGATGCAGCGTGAAACCTTTTAAACCCTTAAAATGGACGTCCGAAACGAGAGTAATCACAGAGGAAGAACTCATGTCAGTGTTGAAATCGAAGCTGAAAAATAAATCATCTCCAGGTTATGATTAGATTCAGATGTTTCTGATGAAGAAAGTAATAGCAGTACTGATGGAACTCTCCACATATCTTGTGAATCTATCGTTTTCAACCGGAACTTTTCCAAATATGTGGGAAAAGTCACTCCGATATACAAAAAAGAAGACCCCCATAGACCAGAGAATTACAGACGTGTTACGATGCCCAGTGCGTTTTCTAAGGTCTTCGAATATTTATGTCTTGATAGACTCTTGAACTTTTTAAGACAAAAGAATATTTCCTCAGATAACCAACACGGTTTCATGAACAAAAAATACACAATAGACATTCACTCGTATCGCAATAAAATGATGGAGTACACTGACGGCGTTTTCTGTGATCTCTGCAGGGCATTGGACTCTTTCAATCATGACATCCTGAAGCAGAAGCTACCAAGAAACGGAATACCAGGTATACCCCTGACTGAAATGGCTTTTATCTTTCATCAAAAACCGAAACCAATATATTTATCCGAATAACACCTCATATGAAAAAACATAACATCATTGGGGTACCTCAGGGTTCAATATTGGGCCACGTTCTGATTCTTATTTATATGAATTACATTGATAAACTCGACTTACTAGCGTCATTCACCATCTAGGCTGATGATACCTCTGTAGTGATCTCATGTAAGGACCATACTGCTTCAACGGAAAAACACTACGCTAATAAAAATGAAAGAATTGTTTGCTTCCAATCACCTTTTGATGAAAATAGAAAAAACACAATCCACTAGATTTCTTAACAGACAAAAATAATGTGAATAGCTTGTTTTTCATGATATCAAAACAAATGTCATCTCCGTCAAATTCTTGGGTATATTTAGATCAATGTTCAATAAGGAAACCTCATTGTGAATATCTGATCTTACAACTGAAATCCATAACCAATCAGTTGAAGAATCTAATAACTATACTGAATATGGATATATTGATAAAATTGTATTATGCTCAGAGTAAACGTAGAATTCGGTATGGAATTTGGGGTACATATCTATCGGCAAATGATGTTTTCTAGTCATCTTGTTTCCATCTTTTTTCAAGTTCACTTTTTACGCAGTATGGTTTTTTGATTTTTTTAATTTATTTTTATTAATGCATTAACAATTACTAACAATTCGAATTAGTTTAAATGATACCCCTGTAAGCAGTGGATGCAAGTTTTGAGCCCTGCCTTTATGCATCTTCTTTCACAAATACATAAATAAAAAAAATATGTTATGATAGAAGAACACGTGTTGGAATTTATTCAATTCCACGATTACTTGAATTATATAGACAACACTACAAAGTTACACGAAACAAATGGTTCATGTGGGTGTACCTACACAATAGTTGAAATATTACCGAGAAAATAACACGGAATATTCTCCATTCGCAAGTTACTTAGTATTCAAATTTCATTCATGAAAACGATCACCCGCTGTGATTGTGGAACACGCACGTGTCCCCGGGTTCGTATGCAAGTAATTGCGGTCAATTTTAGGTGAAAAAAAATGTTTCTTGAGATTTACAGATGCGATGAAGCTATTTTTTCTTTTCTCAGTCGATTGAAAGATGTATTAAAGTGTGAAATATTTGAGAAAACCGACTCTTTAGCCTACATCGTGCCATCGTGATAAAAAAGATCTTCACAACAATACAGGGTGAGTCAGAATAAGACCTACAAATTCCTCACCTCATTTCGAGGTGAAAAGTTGATATCAAGGTATGCCCCAAAATGCTTTCCCTCTGAGATACAGGGTGTCGAAAGTACGAAAAAAAATTACGATTAATTTGTTTTCTCCAAAATTACTGAAGGAAAAAATTTGTAACTTGGTACACTAATCAAGGTTTATCATCGTACTAATTTGAAGTTATAATGTTTTATTTTCGTGAACCAGTGGCGAAGTTACGATGGTATGTGGTCATATGTTCCTTCATATTTTCTTGGGACAAGTGAATGGACAAATGAGCGTTTGACATCAGTTCGGCTCATCGACACTCAACCTAAAAGTCATTCATTCCATGTGCCTAAAAGTGGAGGTTTCTGAGATAATTGAGAAAAACTGAAGATATGTCCTTAGTAGAGACATAATTCCTTATGTGCAATAATCGCATAATGCTAATTTCTTACAACATATCGGAATATGTGTCAATCTCCTGAAAATTTTTTAATGTTGGGAGAATCGGAAACATAGTACGGGTGAGTCAGAATGACACCGATAACTCCATTTTTCCATTCATCATATTATTTGATCGAATCGATGTCGTGGATTCACTGATATGTTACCATACTTTCTTGCATATGATTGTTTTGACAGATCAACTGACAAACAAACCCAACCTCAAATTCATAATACTCCACTTAGGTAAGAGTTAAGGTCTGAAGTATTTTTTGTGAAAAACTGAAGATAAGTACTTTCAATTTGTTGAAGTTTATGTTGGAGTCATTTCTGATTGAATTATCTAGGAAAATATTATCCAATCAACATGTTTTTGATGAAGAAAAACAGTTATTGTGTATTGATATCTACTTAAATGCTAGAAACGGTTTAGTGGGTACACTACATAGAAACAAGGCATTGAAGCAAATGTTCAAATGGACCACCATTTTGTTTGGAATATTCCTGGTGTATCCTGTATTAACATACATGCTGCTAAAATCATTGCCGTTAAATCTTCCACAGATCCTACAGGTGTTTCATACAATAGGAAGTTAAGGTATCCCCACCAAAAAAAAGTTCAGTGAAGTTGAATCCGGTGAACGTGTAGGCCAATGTATGGGACCACGTCTACCTATCCACCGATCATGGAATGTTTGAACGATTCGTTGGAAATGGGCCGGTGCTTCGTCATATTGATACAACATTCTTTGACGAACCAATGGAGGTTCGTCTTCAAGTAGCCCAGGTAAAACATGTTCAAGAAACACTCGGTAGTTCTGTCCATTCAAACGGGGAGGAAGAAGATATGGTCCTACGATACGATTTTCGATAATTCCTACCCAAATATTCACTGGCAGCTTTTCTTGTTAGCCTTGTCGAAACATTCCATGCTGATTTTGTTCATCCCATGAATGGCTGTTCCTACTATTGAAATATCCATCTCTTGTGAAACATGCCTCATCCGTGAATAGAACATATCTAGAAAAGTCGTTTGCTCCTTCATACATCCTCAAAAACCATTCACAAAAAATCTACGAGGGCCATAATCACCAGCATCTAGGGCCATCACCTTCTGTAGGCGAAATGGATACAATAGTTGTGCTACCGGACATACTGTTGATTGTGACACTTGTCCTATACGAAATAGCCCGATTACTGGTAGAAGGATCTGCTGCTAATCATTCAAGAATTTGTTCTTCCGTAACATTATTTCTTCTTGTTTTATTCGCACCACAATGGTGTGGAAGAAGTAGTGAAATGTGGATGATGTCTATTTGATATAATTCCATAAACGAAATGCATATCTGTATATTCTTCAAATGAATAATCCATTTTGGAACGATGTTCACTGGCTGAAATGATGACAGATGACTTGACAATAATACAAACTGTTTTGGGTTACTGCCAATTATGTCTAATGTAAGTATCGATATATCAGTGTGTTTCTACCGGGAACAATGAAAAGAGGCTACGTTCCTTTTTAGTTCCAAATTTCGTGTATGTTTTATGCGTTGATCAGTTTTGTACTGAACAGCCTACCACAAACTATCATGAAAGGCTCGACTTTGCAACTAGTTATCACGAATCGGAAGAAATCATTTGAGTAGATATTAATACACAATAATTATTTTTCTTCATCAGAAACATGTTTATTGGATAATATTTTCCTAGATAATTTAATCAGAAATGGCTTTGATAATGATACTCCAACATAAAGTTCAACAAATTAAGAGTACTTATCTTCAGTTTTTCGCAAAAATTATTTCAGACCTTAACTCTTATCTAAGTGGAGTATTATGAATTTGAGGTTGGGTTTGTTTGTCAGTTGATCTGCAAGAAAGTATGGTAACATATCAGTGAATCTACGACATATGATGAATGAAAAAATGTAGTTATCGGTCTAATTCTCACTCACACGTACTATGTTTATTTCCGATTCTCCCAACATTGAAAAATGTTCAGGAGCTTGACACATATTCCGATATGTTGTAAGAAATTAGCATTATGCGATTATTGCACATAGGAAATTATGTCTCTACTACTCAATTATCTCAGAAACCTCCACATTTAATCACATGGAATGTAATGACTTTCAGGTTGAGTATCGATGAGCCGAACCGATGCCAAACGCTCATTTGTCCATTCACTTGTCCCATGAAAATATGAAGGAACGTATGACTACATACCATCGTAACTACGCCACTGGTTTACGAAAATAAAACTTCATAATCAGCACGTTGATAAACCTGGATTAGTGTACCAAGTTTAACATTTTTTCCTTCATAAATTTTGGAGACAACAGATTATATTTTAATTTTTTTCGTACTTTCGACACCCTGTATCTCAGATGGGATGCATTTTAGGACATACCTTGATAGCAACTTTTCCCCTCGAAATGAGGTGAGGAATCTGTAGCCGGATTTTGTCGGTCTTATTCTGACTCACCCTGTATACACTTAGATCTGCTTTCTTCTTCACTTTTACCTAATCATGAAATCAAATGATATATTTATGATGATTCATTTTGATATAAAAATAGTTTATTTGTCAGACAAATCCCATGAAATTTTCTGTTGATTCCTTGTCCAGTTGCAGTCTTTCATGATGACCAATTATCATTCAACGATTTCCTCAGATCCCATTATGTTTCAGGCTTAACGGAAAAAAATATTTTTAATGTTCTCAAACTTCAGCGGTATTTGAAAAGAATTCGAAATGGATTTGACCAAAAATGGTCTTTGACATAATGGTGGTATTAACTTCACATAAATCTGATATATGAAACGTTCTTCTCAACTTCGTAAAATACTAAGTGGGTGTGCTATTAAGTTGTTGTGTCTTGAATGTGAAAGGACGACGTAACTTTTCGTTAATATTTTATTACATATTGTAAATTAAAAAATGCTGATTGTTCAGATTTTTATCGCTATTTTCGTGGTACAATGTCCAGTAATTTATTATTACCTTGATGAACTTGATCATACAACCTTGGAGGTTCAACTATTTTTATGTTAATTTCGATATAATCAGTATTTAATTTGTTTGGGCGCACTAATTAAACAGTCTTGAATGCAATATTCACGGGATATCACTGACGTAAGTCACTCGAAATTATTTTCAGATTGGGAATTATACTATTAGAAGCAGATGATGTTTTTAGAAGAGAGTTAAATTTTCCAAATAGGTTTGACTTTCATGAAAACATCGTCTCCATGAAACACTTTCAAAACAATAAAATTATTCAATATAAGTTCAGAATTCTGTACCGAGACGTATAAAAATGTATGTACGTTGTACTTATAATAATAATAACGTTTATTGCCCAACATTTTCCCATTTACAGAGCAATGTTTCAATTAGAGAATTAATTAGTAGTACACTTTTGAAATATGGATAAAAATCAAAAGTCATTGTGGAAAATTTTCAAAAATTCAGAGATACGCACGAGATTATTTTTTTAGTTCACATATGCTGCAACAAAAGATGTCACAAATGCTAGAGAGTTTGTTAGCATTACTGCACATCAAATTTGTTGGTGTTTTTAACATTAAATTTGTTTGAGGTCTTTTGCACAAAAAAGTAGTACTGGGTCTAGATGTTATTCTAGGAACAAGCATATCAATTTGCGACAGTAATGCAGGACAGTCAATTGTACTATTAATTTATATAAGCGTAAAACAGATGCCTAATTTCTACGTTTCTCTAAAGACACAAAGTCAAATATATGTAGTAAATCAAGATCATTACAACCTCTTGGAGGAATTTTAAGAATTTCTTCTTAACATCCCAGTGTATGACTGTACTAAACGACATTTATTTATATTCGCAGCTGTCACCAAATACCACCTGACCTTATATTGAATTACTGATCAGATGGAATTCAATAAGTTCAAATCTCTTGACTTTCTAAAAAGCACTGTTATCTATTTTAGTCACCAATTGTCCTCCAGAACATGGACTCGGCTGCGGCTTCACAAATGCGTAGTATTTTTTGAATAACTTTTCTCTCCTTGAAAATATTTTTTCTCTCATCGAAAATGAAGTATACTTTATTCGAACTTTTTCTCTCAAAAAATAGGTTTTCCTTCATTTGAAACTGTCTCCTTGCAAAGCAAATTAGCAAATTATTCTCCATTACTATTTCTCAATAACTTCATTTCTTTAAAACTGAACTAGATTTCATGTTTTTCACTTATTTTCTTCTACCACCACTTTAAATAAGACACAAAATAAATTTTAACACTTATATTGAATTCAAAAATATATAACAACCAAAATTTATCAACAAAATCTCCAAAAGGTTTTCTTATGAAAATCCAACTAATCAAAATTTATTTCTCGATATTGAATTCAAAAATATATTATAACCAAAATTTATCAACAAAATGTCCATAAGGTTTTCTTATAAAAATCCTACTAATCAAAATGTATTTCTCGAAACTACTTGATAAAATGAAATATAAGGTGTAAGTCATAACTACAATCAGATAACAAAAAAGAAAAAAATACTTCAAAACATATGATCTAAACTAACATGTAATTCCTTCACGCGTTGTAAAATATTTGTCTTTCATAGAAAGTGGAACAGCTCTACTTCCTTATAATCCTATAAAATTTGACGCGATGATCACATTCATATACTGTATAATAAAAATATTGTTTCTCAACCGAACTATTGAACTTTATTGTGACCAGAAGAATCTAAACCGTTCTATGATTTGTTCAAATGTTCACCCTAGTATTCCAATAAAAGCTTTGCACTATGATTATTTCATCAGTTCCTAGAAACATCGCAACTCACCAAGTCTACAATAATTTTTCCTTCCATAACAGACAGCATTTTCCCATCTCCAAGTGATACCGAAGGTATCTTTAAATTATTCTCGTATAACATCACTATCGACACCCGGCATTCGCAGAAATTTCCGCAGAAAATATAAACTTTAGCGCACCGCACTCGTTCACTTCAACAACAAAAAATTGTAACCCATTAAATATGAATATTGAGGAACAAAAAAATTCATGCGCCATTTGGATACATAAATAAACAAAATCCTTCGGAAAAGTTATTTTTACAAGTTGGAAATTAACATAAAAACCCTGGTAATTTTCAAAATAAAAACCTGAGATTTTTTCCACTTTTTAAATCTATTTTTGAAAGGTTCAAAAAAAATTCGTTAGGAAATTAAAAAAAAAACATTTTTTATTAACTTAAGGCTTAAAGAATGAAAAGTTCAAAGAAAGTTATAAATAAATATCCTGATTATTTCATTTTCTTATTGTTAAAAATTACATGAATTTTGTTTTAAATTTTCACTCCCATTGTTTGAATAATTGTTAAAAACAAATGCATTGTTCATGAGAAAACTAAAAAAATTTTTTGGAAATCTTATTATTGATGAAAATGATGATTTTTAGGAAAAAAAATCGTTTTAAAAAAAAAATTGTTTTAAAACTTTTCGTTTCTTATTGTTAATAAAAAGTAGAAAATTTAAAAAAAAAATCCAACGGTGATTTTTTTCACGGCCTTTAGAGGATAGATCGAGGGAGTGAAAAAAATCCGACACACTATTGTTTATTTCCAACTTGTTAAAATAACTTAATTACAAAAACACAACTAAGAGAAAAATTTCGGATTTTTTTTCGGTTATTGTTTATTTATATATTTTATTTTTGTTCCTTATGTTCCTTATTTAAAAGATTACAAAATTTTGTTTTGTTTGAGTGACCGAATCGTGCAGTGCGCCACATCACCCGTTTTTAGCCCTATTTCCACCTCTCAGTTAAAATTATAAATATTGGTGGTAGATGTTCTTTTTTTGCGAAATTTCTTGCTCTCTGAGGATTTTTTTCTCGATTTCAGATACCTGCAATAGTTTTTGAGATGTGTCCGAAAAAAGAAACCCGCCTTTTTTTTTACTGAATTGTTTATAACTTTTGCAATTTTTTCGAGAGAGACTTCAATTTTTTCAAAAAGTTCCTGGATGCAATTACGAATCGAATGACAACTTGATCATAATTTTCGGTGAAGGCGACTTGAATTCGAAAAAAAGGCACATGTTGATCAGACTATGTCCTTATAATGTTTTTTCTATAGACCGTTGCGGTAAAATTACCTACATCAAAATTGCAAAATTTTGTCGGGTTGAATTTTTTTTCAGTACTTTGAAAAAGATTCATATTAACAAAATGTCATCCTAATTTCTTTGTTGGATAGCTTTGAAAATCGCGAAAAATACCAGTAAACAACAATCAGATATCTGACGAAATGGCGGATGAGCTTTGTGATTTATAGTCTGATTCTATTCATAATTGGTATTTTGTATGTAGAAGTTTTTGGGGTTGGGGATGAATTTTTTGTGATTTTATGTGATTCTATTAAAAATTGTTATCGGGGGATTTTAGATTTGGAGTTGAAGATTGTATTTTTTTTTTCGACATTTACGGCGATTTTTCAAATATGATTAAAAAAATCAAAAGCGTTTACTGAAATGCACTGAAAAGAAAATATAATTTATTTTGATGTGTGTAGATTATTCTGTAACAGATTCAAAACGCAATGTTTTCAGTTTGAATAAGCACAAACTGGTATTCTTGTGACGAGTTATTGATTTTGTTACAGATTTTTTTACATTTAAAAAGTTGAAATTAACGGCGAACATTCATCATTATGATAATATCAATGGAGAGATGAAGATTTGGCAACGCCAATTATCATATTTACTACTTGGCTTTCAATTTCCATTCATTTTTTTCGACTATAGCAAAATCACTCTCTTGCAGTCAGTAGCTGAACTAAGTCCGCCATAAAATGGACCAAAATGCACTAAATCGCGTACCTATACAGAGTATTAATTCTTGAAAATAAGATGTTTTTTCCAACATTCTTTTTGGTTCGATGCATTCTTGATATTATGAGTGATGTCACTAGCTAATTCTTAATTCTAAAATGAATTCAAGAATATAATTCTTGATAACCTCAACTTGTTCAGATTTGAGAGTACTCATCCAGTTTTGGGATTTTCCACGAATTACATGACATATTGATTCATTCATGACATAATAATAATAATAATTTATTGAATCCTTCAAGATCAAATACATACGTCAAGAACACAAAAAGGTAGACAAATAATTAAAATACCAAAATACAAAATATAAATGTCACATGTACACAGATAGAACTAACATTTTATCTCGAATTTAAAACTAATCAAATGTAAAATATAAATGTCATATATACACAGACAGAACTAACATTTTATCTGGAGTTTAAAAATTCAGAAATGCTGTAGAAACAGTTTTCTTGCAGATATTTCTTCAATTTTGATTTGTACATATTTTTGTTTTGAATTTTCCTTAGATCAGTTGGAAGATGTTGAAAAATGTAATTCCTTTATATGACGGAGTGTTCTTAAAGAATGATGTGTTATAAGTCGGGATCCTGATGAGATCTCCGTTTCTAGTGGAATAGTTATGATGTTAGGAAACAGCGTCGTACATATGTTTGTGTTGCAGAAATAACATTATACATTTAAAAATATATATATACATGGATATGTTAAGATATTGAATCTTTTAAAATATTCTCTAGAGGAATCTCTAATCTTTAGATTGAAAATGAGTCTGATGACTCTTTTCTGTAGAATACATATTCTGTTGGAGTTGCTGAAGCTGCCCCAGATGTTGATATTACAGGAGATGTGGGAGTAGATTATGGCATAATAAATATTGATCAGTTGAGTTATATCAAAAATATTTTTCAGTTGTAGAACGGCATAATAACCACTTTTTAACTTTTTACAAACATCATTTATATTCGCTTCCCATCTCATATCACTATCTACGAAAGTTCCGAGAAATTTATTATTTTCAGAGAGATTAATTACATCATCCATCACTCTTAGTTGAAAATTTGTTACAATTTTTGATCTGCGATAGAACTGCATACACACTGTTTTGTCTGAGTTCACAATTAAAGAATTTTTTTCACACCAGGTTGTGGATTCCTTTGACAATATATTCAATTTACCTTGGAGTTCCTCGGGACTGTCAGCATCATCAGCCAAAGTTGTATCATCAGCATAGAGAACTATACATTGTGTGCTTATATGAAGTAGTAGATCGTTTATAAATAATAAAAAAATCAGTGGACCTAAGATGGAACCCTGAGGAACTCCCAGGTCCATAGAATAGAAATCAGATATTTTTCTAAGGCGCCTGTATGAGACTAACCACGACAGAAAGGTACCACGAAATCCTAAAGATAATGTTTGGGTCAATGGTATCGAATGCTTGTGATAGATCGAAAAAGAGTGCTCCAACATATTTTCCTTTATCTATAGAATCGTAAATATATTCAAAAAAATTGTAGGAAGCACTTTCAATCGACTTTTCTGGGCAAAAACCATGTTGGTACTTTGATAGAATTTCAAATCTGGTTAGACACATCTTTCAATAACTTTACATATCACAGTCGGTACTGTTATTGGTAGGAAATTCTTCTTGATAGATGTATCACCCTTGTTGAAAATAGGGGTCACTAAACCTGTTTTTAGGTAATTTGGAAATTCTCCTGACTCTATTGATCGATTTATAATAAAAGCGATGTACACAGCCATGCTCTTAATAATTTTGGTGGATATACAGTCTTTTTCAACTGAGTTAGAATTTTTCAGTGAACCAATTGCATCTAGGACATCACAGCTCAAAACAGGGAAAAAATAGAATGTGTTAGTTCCATACATTGAAGTATAATTGTTGAATACTTTCGAGCCGAAGTGTCGCATATATGATTACATGACATATAGTGATCATATATTGCTCTGTAGCAAATTTCACTTCAATTACAGCAATCATTCGTTCATTGTTAACAAAAAGGCGAGTCGCTGATTACGATTGAAAGCTGTCCATCGCGACTCCCACCTTTAGGATAGAAACATAAAGATATTCGGTCATTATTAGGTTGTTTGTTTTTCCAGTAACCTATATCAAATCGATTACGATCATATGTGATCTTATTCTATTTTTCGAACCTATCCGGTGAACACCCTGTATACAATCGCCTTCCCGGCGATTAGACCTAATTTAAATAACACGATTACAGACCTCGTCGTCCTTACCTTGGGCGACTGACCGTCCAGAACCTCGAGAGGATGGAGAATCGTCGCCTCCGGTCAAAAGGGCCCGAAGTTCCGAAAGGCCTCCCTACACCCCCGACAGGGGGAGGAGTCCCTCGACGAAGGAGAACAACGGAGAAGTACAGGAATCGTTGCTGGGACAAGCTCTGGAGGGAGGGCCACTGATACTCACCAAGGAGGTAAGTAATTTGGGTAATACCAATGAAATAAGTTATATAGATAAGCTTTATTGTCTAAAATTTCACATTTTGTCGACAAAGTTCATACATTTGTGGTACGTGTATTAAAAGTTATTAACATCATCTTATACTTAAGACATTTACATTTTTGTATAAGAGGTCACATGGTAAGTAAGAATATAACAAATACTTTCGTAGTATGTACATATTAAATATTAAAAATGAAATGTTTTCCAAAGTCATTTGTTACTAATAATTAAAAAAAAAATTAAACAGTCACACGGTAAAATGTAAAAAGTAATGACGACCAACACACATTAAAAGTATGAATAAACCTCTCTCCGCATCTCACAGTTCACAGAAAGACTAAAACTCATATGCTAAGTATTCCTCTAGAGAGTAGAAGCATTTTCCTATGAGAAGTTTCTTAACATATTTTCTAAATTGCTTTGTTATTTATGTCTGTTAGTACCTTGGGTAAATGATTATAAATTTGTTTGCTTCTGTAAATCAAGGATTGTTTCATCAGGGTGGAAGTGGGAAACGGAAGAACAAGTTTCTTCTCCTGACGAGTGTGCCTTTCTACATGGGCATTCACGAACCTATCTCTGTATTTATGTAACAAACAGACCGTCTCTAGAATAAATAATTCAAATAGGGTTGATATTTTGTATCCGGAAAAAATAGGCCTACATGATTCTCGCATCTTAACTTTGAATATAACTCGCAGAGCTCGTTTCTGTAATACGAATATGCTTTGCAAGAGACCCTGGCTACAAGTACAAGTTATTCGTCGGGTGTGCCTTATTCAATGTGGGACAATCAGTGCGATTGATAAAAATAAGGAAATGCTTATAAGCAAATCCTTACAAGTAAAAGCATTTGCTCATTAGCAAAAGGCATAAGGAAAAGCAAATCCTTATTTTCGTATTAAAAACCAAATGGAGGAAGAAAAGACATCTGATGGTAGTGGAACACATCGAATAGGTGACCGGGACTATTTTGCCCTTTGAATGATTATTGAGAATTTGTTGTTTCTTTGAATTTAAATAAATATTAGTTCAGTTGTGTTACTTAGTCAATTAAAATATTAAACTAAATCAAATCCAATATACCTGTTGACGGTTACAGTGGAAAAGAAAAATATCCACAATTTCACTTCACTTCTCTAATTGAAAATAACGACATAAGCAAGTAAAAGTGTTTTAGTAGTTTAGCAAGTAAAATAGTTTTAGAATAGATTTATACAAGGGGTTTTGAATAATGTATCACACTGGGGTGTTGGTTGAGCTGAGGGTGCTAATCAATAACAAATTCATTTCTCATTATTCCAGATTATGAATAATTGTTGCTGTTTTTGTTGGCCTGCAATTCTCATTGCATTACTGGAAACTTCATTGTGAACATTGAATATATTTTCTTTGCTTTCATCGGGGTGATCCTCTTCGCCAAATACCAATTCATCCTTCAAATATTTTGCAATATTGTGTAAAATGACACTAGCCACTATAAGTGTCGGAACAAAGTTGAGAGGCACTCTTACAGTACCTTGTAATATCGGAAAACGCTGCTTCAATTGTCCAAAACATCTTTCTATTATAACTCTTTCCAGCTTCAGCAAATCATTGAAGGCTCTTTCTTGTAATGTGACTGGGTTATAATAAGGTGTTTCGCAGTATTTATTGCATCAATACTTGAGGGAAATTTGTCCCAGACATCAACTTTTTCCACAATTTTGGAGCCGACGTATCTAACAGCATTCGATACTGTTGCTTGACAGACACCTATATCTTCAGCTACCCCAATTAGAAATCATGAAATATAAGTATAGAGCGTAAATGTCTGGAATGGTGAGTGCATGAATTGAAGAACAAACATGTCGAGATTCGGCATTCACATACTTTAATGTCGATTAATTCATAATTATTCCTCAAAATGATATGAATCTAATGAAATTACCTGGATCTGCCATGTACCTCAGAAATATTTTCATTTTTGTATGGGCATTCAACGCTCCTCCACGTGTTTCTCTCATTTCTCCTATAAAATACTCCGAAAGCCATTCAACATTCTCTGGAGTAAATCTGAATATTCTCAAGTGTTCTTGAGGATCTGAACGTCTTTCTTTGTAAATTTTTCGTTTTCTTGGAACTACAAACATACTTCCTCCACAAGTAAGTTTTCAGAAGTAAGTGAAAAGGTTGACTTATATTTCCGTAAGGATTTGCTTCTGCTGACACGTAAGAAGTAATTTTCATTTATAACCAAAACCTTATACTCCTCGATCATTAGCAAAACCTTTTACTTGAAAATATTTGTAAATTTTATTAATTCAGATTTGCTTACGAATTCATAAGTTAAAGCAAATACTTATTTTTATTAATCTCACTGAATATCTGGGTAGTTGGAGGAGATCGACAAAACTGTTCATCAGGAAAGGTGAAGATTTTTATAGCTATATTTTGATATTTTCAGTTACATATTTACAGTTTCATATAGGTGTGTCAGACCGTGTTTTTGATAGAAGATTTTTTATATTTTCGACGCCTGATATGAAAAACATTAACTCATTCAATTAATAGATTGTCATCACCAACTACACTGTTGAAAATTCCTATAGTAATTTTAACGCATAACAATATAGTTTTAAAGCATAATATAGTAATAATAAAATTCAGTTTTGTAAATTTACTACACGACTTATTCCAACTCTAGTAAAATTACAAATATTTGTTGAGTTTTATGAACATCTATAGAAATTTGTTTAGTAATATTACAATCAGGTGAGTAATTTTTTAAAAAAATGATTGAAGTTTGTAATTTCAGTATATTCATCGTAATTTACTATACAATTTGGTTCTCATTAAAAATTGATAAATAAAACGAACAAATAATCAGATGACTAAAGATTCGAGTACCATGAATAATTACTGATTTCAAATAGAAAATTAATTATTATTGAATTACTTACCAACAATTCTTCTTCTTTCAACTTACAACAAATGGCCTTCAATTATGACTAATAAATTCTTCCAGTCACTTTAGCAAAAGCCTCACAAGTATTATTACTTTATCCCTATTCAAATGGGTGATTTTTTATTAACACAAGTTTAAACAATGAGAACTGTAAAAAAAATATTTAAAAGTTGCTTGCTTTTTGTGGTCTGTAAAATAACCAAACGCTTCACAAATTTAAGTAATACTAAACAGTAATTTTTAGTAACCAAATCGCAGCGTTGTCTAGTGGGTGTCAACGCTGATTGTCCCGAAAAGCCGGAAAAACAAAAGACACAGAGGGTAGCAACGTTTGATGCGTAAATCTGAGTGGAGAATCAAATCAAAACAATGTTTGTAAATTTTAAAAACTTTTGATTGGAAACCGACCAACAGTTCGGTAAAATTACAAAACGCATAAGAAACATTATTTTTTTTAGTGAAATTACAATACATTATGTAATTTTCAAGTCAGAGTTGTATAAATATTTGTAAATTTTCAATGACTTCAGAGTAATTTCAGTTCCAATATAGTGTTGTAACTTAAAAAAAAATGTAGTAAATCCAATCACAAACAATTTTTGTAAATTTTTAAAACTTTCGATTGGAAACCGACCAATAGTTCGGTAAAATTACAAAACGCATAAGAAAAATTATTTTTTGTAAAAATATTTGTAAATTTTCAATGACTTCAGAGTAATGTCAGTTCCAATATAGTTTTGTAACTTACAAAAAAAATGTAGTAAATCAAATCACAATGTTTGTAAATTTTCAAAACTTTTGACTGGAAACTAACCAACAATTCGGTAAAATTACAAAACGCGTAAGAAAAATATTTTTTTTAGTGAAAAACCACATATGAATTTTAAGTCAGAGTTGTAAAAATTCTAAAAATATTTGTAATTTTTTTATGATTTAAGAGTAATTTCAGCATCAATATATTTTTGTAACTTTACAAAAAATTGTAGTAAATCAAATCACGCACAATTTTGTGAATTTTAAAAACTTTTGACTGGAAATCGACTGATATTTCGCTAAAATTACAAAACGCGTAAGAAAAATAAAAAAACAGTTAAATTACAGTACATCATGTAATTTTCAAGTCAAAGTTATCAAAATACTGAAAATATTTGTAAATTTTTAATAACTTCAGAGTAATTTCAGTTTGGAAACACAGTTTCCACTATAGTATAGCGAAACACGTGTCGCGGGTTTTGCAAACCAATTTTTGTGAAAATCATACTGAAGTGTGTTTTTTAGTTTACTTCAATTATAGATTTTCATTTTCGGCCGCGTCAATTCATAATTTCAGTTTCAATATATTTTTTTAACTTTACAAAGAATTGTAGTAAATGAAGTCTCAAACAATGTTTGTAAATTTTAAAAACTTTTGATTGGAAACTGACAAACAGTTCGGTAAAATTACAATACGCGTAGGGTTACTACATGAAGATTGTAAAATTACGACTCATCTTAGTAGGTTTCCTCACATGTCTTGGTATACTACTCGAATCGTATTATATTTTGTATTGGCAATACACTGATTTGTAATTTTACTAAAAAAACTGTATGGTTACGTATTTCATTTTGAATCGGGCTGAGTAAAAGTGAATGGAAATATAAAATATTTGATTCTATTCGGCGTTAAAGAGGCACACAAAAAATACCCCTAATAATACAATACCTATTGTTTTTGTTGGTATTGAAAACAAATAAATTGTGAACATTTGCTATACATTTTTCAAGTAGATATTGTACCCTTTTCACTTCCTTATAGATTGGTGAAGCCATTCAAGGTATAGTTGGGAAACATTGTAAGGAGATTCGTCTTGTGATGCATTGGATATTGTTGAAAAAACTGCCTAATACTTTACATCAAAACGCATCGTGGCTTATATCTACCCATATACAGTGCGGCTGTTTATAGTTCCCCCATGATTTGACGTTTGAATAGTATTTGAATTCGTGTATGTTTAGTTGCCTATACCACAATGGCTCATTGATAGAGGAATCGACCATTAATAGGTTATTGATAGTCGATTTTGGTGTATGTTTGGTTGCATATATCACAACTTAATAGATAAATTAAACTAGAATAGGGGTTATCAACGATCGATTTCGTGTAGATTAAACAGACTCGTTAATACGAGGTCGCCTGAAAAAATAATTCAATTCTCCTTTCAACCATCTTATTTTTTTAAATTTCGTTAATACATTTTTTCACAATATGCATTTGAAATGTAATGTATAACAACAAAAAAAACTATTATGTAGGATTTTTTTTCACTGAGAATATGAAGCAAAATTGTTTTCAATCAGTGTTTTCCCCCTTCCTAACTTCCCTTTGGTTTGCCTCAATTCACTCTGGGTGAAACTCTCCACTGAATGCAAATGCGATAATTCGTTTTCAATATAAAGAGCAGGTAAGTAGTGCTTTAATAATTTATACATGAGAAGGTCTTAAACAGCGACAAAATAATCCAGCTTCATATTAGTCATGTCTAGGTAACTGCTCGATTATCAGTATACCAAATCTAATAAATGGTACCCGTTATGATTATGGTCATTAAAAATAAATGAATTGGGTATTATATGGTTCGGAAATTAGATTATTGTATGGATTCAAAATATGTACCTTATTAAGCTTTGAAACAAATTCGATAATGAAAAATTATTTTAGTCATGAATCTTTCTCTATTAACTGTATTTCATGTACTCATCGTAATTGTGAACAACTATAGTTGAAGTAAAATTGAATCACTTTTCGAAATGTTCGAGTTGATGTGCCTCCAGCGCCCTCTGTCGAGTAATTATAATGTATCTTATAAAAGCTGTATATGACCACTCTCATTATACATCTGGAGATATGATAGAGCTTTGCTAGAAGATATTTTGTTGAAATGTACATTCAGTATTATTTCCGAAATTCTTTTAATGTGGTATTCGTTAAGAAAAGGTGTATTTGATTCGAATAAACTATACTCTATTCCTTCTATAAATACTCACATTTTAAACAATAGTTGGCCTTATGACATGAACGTTGAACGTTGAGATAGCAAAGTTAGGTAGGAACTGTCCTTGCAAGTTTAGGTGGGGACTATCCATAGCGAGAATAGATTGGGGACTGTTCATAGCACGTTAAGGTGGAGACATAGCAAAGAACTGTCCATAGCAAGTGTAGGTATATACTGTTCATAGCAAGGTTGGGTAGAGAATGTCCACAGCAAGGTTAGGTGGGGGCTGTTCATAGCAAGGCTAGGTAGGGACTGTCCAGAGCGAGATTGGGTAGGGACTGTCTATATCAACTTTGGTTAGGAATTAGCCATAGCAAGGTTGGGCGAGACTCTCCATAGCGAGGTTAGGTGGGGACAGTTCATAGCAAGGTAAGATAGGGCCTCTCCATAGTAAGGTTGAGTGGGGACTGTCCTTAGCAAGGTTAGTTGGGAACTGTGTGACAAGGAGTAGAAAAAAATATATACCTACCCTCATTAATCAGCTCCGGAATATATAGGAAGTACCTTTTCTTATCTGTTCTATATATTGTTGTGCTGTTCTTTCTGAACATATTATGGATAAATCTTTTTCTAGCTAATATTTCCATTACCAATTTTACAGAAAGGCAATTCGGACTCATAACACTTTGGCAAAATCACATTTGTCACCCTCAGGTGATGTCTAGTTGATTCGAATAAACTATACTCTATTTCTTCTATAAATACTCACATTTTAAACAATAGTTGGCCTTACGACATCAAAAGTTTTTAGTCAGGTTTGTACGTTGGGATAGCAAAGTTAGGTAGGAACTGTCCTTGCAAGTTTAGGTGGGGACTATCCATAGCGAGAATAGATTGGGGACTGTTCATAGCACGTTTAGGTGGAGACATAGCAAGGATTATAGAACGGTTGGTGGGAGCTGTTCATAGCAAGGCTAGGTAGGGATTGTCCAGAGCAAGATTGGGCAGGGACTGTCTATAGCAAGTTTGGTTAGGAATTAGCCATAGCAAGGTTGTGCGAGACTTTCCATAGCGAGGTTAGGGGGGGGACAGTTCATAGCAAGGTTAGATAGGGCCTCTCCATAGTAAGGTTGAGTGGGGACCGTCCTTAGCAACGTTAGGTGGGAACTGTGTGACAAGGAGTAGAAAAAAATATATACTTACCCTCATAAATCAGCTCCGGAATATACAGGAAGCCCCTTTTTATATCTGTTTTATATATTGTTGCGCTGTCCTTTCTGAAAATATTATGGATGCATCTTTTTCTAGCTAATATTTCCATTACCAATTTTACAGAAAGGCAATTCGGACTCATAACACTTTGGAAAAATCACATTTGTCACCCTCAGGTGATGTCAAGTTGATTCGAATAAACTATACTCTATTTCTTCTATAAATACTCACATTTCAAACAATAGTTGGCCTTACGGCATGAAAAGTTTTTAGTCAGGTTTGTACGTTGAGATAGCAAAGTTAGGTAGGAACTGTCCTTGCAAGTTTAGGTGGGGACTATCCATAGCGAGAATAGATTGGGGACTGTTCATAGCACGTTTAGGTGGAGACATAGCAAGGAACTGTCCATAACAAGAGTAGGTACACACTGTTCATAGCAACGGTTGGTGGGAGCTGTTCATAGCAGTCCAGAGCAAGATTGGGCAGGGACTGTCTATAGCAAGTTTGGTTAGGAATTAGCCATAGCAAGGTTGTGCGAGACTTTCCATAGCGAGGTTAGGTGGGGACAGTTCATAGCAAGGTTAGATAGGGCCTCTCTATAGTAAGGTTGAGTGGGGACCGTCCTTAGCAAGGTTAGGTGGGAAGTGTGTGACAAGGAGTAGAAAAAAATATATACTTACCCTCATAAATCAGCTCCGGAATATACAGGAAGCCCCTTTTTATATGTTTTATATATTGTTGCGCCGTCCTTTCTGAAAATATTATAGATGAATCTTTTTCTAGCTAATATTTCCATTACCAATTTTACAGAAAGGCAATTCGGACTCGTCTATCCAAGCCCAATCGACGGGCGAAGACAGCAATAGCAGTGATACGGCCATGAGCGAACATGGCGACGAACCCGTCACCCCAAAGACTGAACCATCCGACTACCCCATGCTAGACGACCATCACCCATTCAACACCAACGGCGGGATAATGGACCCTTCGAGAACGCCGGGGGGGTTCCACAACGCCCTGCTTGGATTACAAGGTTGGTAATCTCAATTGATTCATTCATTGAATTCATGGTCCAAATATGAATGTTGATATCACTAGTTGACGAAATTATGTAAAATGATTATTTATACAATATACAGAATGGGCCATTGAAAACGAAACAGCGGCTCTGTAGGTCGGCAGAACCGAATTATATAAAAACGCTCGGACACGTCAACTACATTTTCGAGAGGGACTTCGTTCGCGATGAAATTCACCCGAAATACATTCCATCCCTCGGAGCTGTGACCGCCACCCCTAAATTTTTAAATGGCAACATATGGCAAGTGATACCTCATTTGAAAGGTATTTTCCTTCACAATATCAAACAACAAAAATAAATTAATTCTATCGATTCGTTTTCGAAATATAGGAACTTGAAGTTGGGATACCACTTTTTATTCACTCAATCAATAAAAACAATATCTGATAAAGCAACTGTCGCAATAATTATTATTGTCGATGAGCTAACTGTTCAAACTGTCTACCACCCAATTCCATACAATAGTACAAGTTCTGTTCAAAACGATACCTTACATTTCGTAACATTTCCGGCGTTATTCGACGGCATTCTTCAATAATTCTGGTTCGGTTGCAAAGATTTTGTTTTTCAAGTGACCCCACAGGAAAAAGTCGAGTGGGGTTAAATCTGGAGATCTGGCTGGCCACTCTATAGAGCCTCTTCTTCCAATCCAACTTCCAGGAAACATTCTATCCAAAAACGCCCTAACAGGCTGTGCATAATGTGGAGGTGCCCCGTCTTGTTGAAATATCAAGTGGTCTTCATGGTAACGATCGTCATTTTCAATGATGTCTACTAATTGTGGATAAACAAATCCATTCAATAATTCCAAATAAGTTTCTCCTGTCAGGTTACCGTCGAGAACGACCCCCAAAAATACCGGCCCAGACATTGAGTTTTTGGGGAGTTTGAGTATGGACTTCGTGGAAAACATGTGGATTGGCATCTGACCAATAACGACAATTATGACGATTCACAGTCGAATTCAAAAAGAATGTAGACTCATCAGAAAAGCAGATGTTGAAAAGGAAATTCTCGTCAGCATCTATTCTCGTAGTCATAATTTCACAAAATTCCTGTCGCCTAAAAATCATCTTCATTCAATTGGTGTACCTAATGTATTTTGTAGGGATGGAATTTATGATGTTTCCGGATTCGGCGGATACTGGTTCTACTGATATTGGTAACACTAGCATTTCCTTGTGCTCAATGTTGGGTCTGCATGAACTTGTCCTAAAAGTGCAACTTCAACAGTTTCATTTCTCAACGGAACTTCACGTTCTGGGTCTCGTTTCTTGTTGGCTACTGATCTAGTTTGACGAAATTTTTGCACTTATTCTAGAATGTATTTTCTAGCAACAAGTTTATCTGGATGCGTTTCATTGAACAAATTAGCTATACGGTTACCGCACTCATCATTCTTAAAAAAAATTGTTATTGTTTCAACTCTTTCCGCGATCGTATACACCATTATTGCGGAAATATATTCAGCAGCTTCAGTCAAGTAATTCACTCTAATGTCGTTCAATCAAAGATCAGTTTGACACTGATAGACGTCTACAATTGCGATTTGGCGAAACAAATTATCTCATACATGTTTTTGTTGTACTCGCATTTGAGTCGAATTCGAGAAAACGTCTTTTTATCGATTCTTAAGAACCTTAAATTTTTTTCGATCAAGTAAATGAGGATGAAATAAAAATATTGAACGGAATTGCATGTTATTTGTTGATAAACAGTTAGATCATTTAATTCCTTGACAATGATAATTATCTTTAATCTATTATCTTTAATCTATTGTTATATGTTAGTTCCTATATCTCGAAAACGAATCGATATAATTAAATTATTTTTGTTGTTTGATATTAAGAAGGAAAATACCTTTCAAATGAGGTATCACTTGCCATATGTTGCCATTTAAAAATTTAGGGTAGGCGGTCACAGCTCCGAGGGATGGAATGTATTTCGGGCGAATTTCATCGCGAACGATGTCCCCCTCGAAAATGTCCCCTTACAGAGCCGCTGTTTCGTTTTCAATGGCCCACTCTGTATACATTACAAGATTCAGATCATAGACTGACTTCAGTAGGCAGCTGAATTTAAGCACCTTAGGACTAGAACTTCATTATCTGACATTCAAAGAGTCCAAATCATTCAGTCTTCAGAATTCCATGAAATTTAAGGGTTTATATTAATAATAATAATACTATTCTCCTAAATGACATTATACATGTATGGGATTTGTCCATATACCGAGTGACAATGGGACTAGGGCCATGCTTATATCTCCTTCACTTAACAACCGATTTGAATAAAATTTTGTACATAGATATGAGACACAATTCCGGATTGACAGACATATGAAAACAAAATGTCCGACTTCCAGTTTCGGCAGAATAGCTACCAACTTCGATTTTCCAAATGGAACACTCTGTATGTTTGATGTTTTTCGGATTCTACGGCTCAAATTACATACGACAGTGTTGCCAAATTTTCATTTTACAACTGAAAAAAATTATTTTCAAATATTTTTTTGGCCCAGGAGGCCTTGTTCAGGTTAAAATCTATACTAATTTACATCAGTAACTCATAGTAATAATCATTTCATCGATAAGATCAATAACAAATCCAACAGCAGGAATTGAAATTTTCTGAACGCATTTTAACGAAAAACTCGGTGTTTTCAAATGGTACCTACCGAGGGCTATCTTGCCATTCGATAAAGAATTTAATTACAAATTCAACGATATACATTATGTACCACTTTCTTTTTGTTCAAAACTAAAAACGATCAATTATTGAATTTGTACAATATTTTATACGATGCCTACAAATTCCAATGAGTTAACCGTTTAGGTTTGATGAAATAAAAAGTAGCCGTGGAATCATGGAGAATAGTAGGTGACTAATGTCATGTCAAAAGTGAAATACCAATTTTACTTGTCATCTCGTTTCGTTTGTAAAAAGTTTTTTTTTAAATGGAAAATGATAATGGTTATTCTCGAAACGAACAAATCGATATGATATTGACATACGGAGAATGTCAGAAGAACGCTGTGAAGGCTTGTATGCTATACGCTGTCCGTTATCCTTTAAGACGGCACCCATCGAGGACCTATTTCAGGAAATTGGAAAAGATGCTAAGGAAGTAACCAGCTGATCAAAACCACATCCACTTCATCGTCAGTGAAGAAGTGGAAACGAATGTTTTAGCATATTGTCAATTGGAAATTGAATGTGGGATCAGCAGGGAAAGTGCCAGAAAAGTATTGAAAAAACATGAATGTCGCTCCTATAAATACAGTTTGCATCAGCATCTATATGAAAATGACCCAGAACTTATTGCAATTGGCTTTTGCGTCATCATGATTTGAATAATGTTAATGCTAATGCATGGTATTGGGCTCAAGAAAATCCTAGGTTGCTGAGATAAGGTAATTTTCAAGAAAGATTTGGAAACAACATCTGGGTAGGAATCATAGGGACAAGAATCATTGGACCAATTCTTTTAGACGGGCCAAAGATATCTACAATTCTTAGAGAACTATATTCAAAATAATATCAACGATTTACCTGAGAACATCAGGGAAAATATGTTTTTCAGCAGGATGGTGCAGGGCCACATAATGCTAATATTGTTCGGCAATATCTTAGTGATACCTATGGGCAGAGATGAATTGGAACAAATGGTCCAATCAGATGGCCAGCCAGATCGCCCGATTTATGGGGTCACATAAAATCCAAAGATACTCGAGGAGACCAACTGCTTTGGAGGACTTGAGAGATAGAGTTAAGCGCGCATTTCAGGAAATTCCTTCTCACGAACTGATAAATGTAATGAGGTGTACAATAAATAGAACTAGTCTATGTGTTAGGGAAAACGGGCAACATATTATTGGTCATTATTAAATCAAATGACTTTTCGATGGTTGTGAAACTCTCCTATTGAAAACAGGACAATGGTATTGTGAGTTATAATTTGTTCGTTGAATGTTTCACTGTTTCAGTCGTTAGATTTATCCAAACAGTTTGATTATATTAAAGTTTTCTTTTCTGTAATGGGTTTATGATCATTACATATTGTAAAGTCGATTATTTTTGGTAATTCATTGTACCATTCTGAAGTAAAGTTTGAAAGAATGAATAGATGTCATGTTACCTACCAATTTTTTCAGATTGATTTCATTTTGTTAGATGGCTCTCTACGTTTTGAACAAAAAGAAAGTGGTAATAATGTATATCGTTGAATTGGTAATTAAATTCTCTATCGAATGGCAAGATGGCCCTCGGTAGGTACCATTTGAAAAAAACGATGTTTTCGTTAAAAATGCGTTCAGAAAATTTCGATCCCTGCTGTATGATTTGTTATTGATCTTATCGATGAAATGACTATTACTATGAGTTACTAACGTTTGTTTGAAGGTTGTAGACGATGTGGTAACTTGATTACTATCGTTACGGACGTCCATCGTCTTAATGTATTTAAAAGATTTTCACGACGTTTCGAATGCTTGTATCTGCAATCGTCTTCAGGTGAATACTGAAGACGATTGCAGATACAAGCATTCGAAACGTCGTGAAAACCTTTTAAATACATTAAGACGCTGGACGTCCGAAACGATAGTAATATGAGTTACTGATGTAAATTAGTATAGATTTTAACCTGATCAAGGCCCCCTGGGTTAAAAAAAATAGTTGAAAAATATTTGTTTTTCAATTGTAAAATAAAAATTTGGCCACTCTGTCGTATGTAATTTGAGCCGTAGAATCCAAAAAACCTTAAACATGCAGGGTGTTCCATTTGAAAAATCGTTGGTGGCTATTCTGGTGAAACCGGAAGTCGGCCATTTTGTTTCCATATGTCTGTCAATCCGAAATTGTGTCTGTTGATAAGTGAAGGAGATATAGGCATGGCCCATGTCACCTGGTATACTATATACTACACTATATGTACATATTTCATACACCATGTACAAGATTATAAACATAAATATTGCTAGTGCTAAAAATATTTAAAGCATGAAATTCCAAATTTTTTTTCTCTAACCCATCCACTAGGAAAATTAAAAAAAGTACTGTAACAATTTCTAGAGACCCTCGGAATTTTGCCTGAGTTACGTAGTTGTAGTGAGTGTTGTGAGTTCATGATGTTGTTTTTGAAAGCTTCTTCAGCGCTTTTTTGCTCACCATTCTCCTCATATTTTGAATTTATTTTCTAACAGTTTTCACTGTCAAATAACTGTTTCTTCTGAGAATGCAGAAATTCGGCGAATACCATATACGCATCGTACAGTTAACTTGCGACAAACTGTTACATTTTTTCCAAAATAACAGAACACGACTAGCATACTCAAACCTTAGCGGGCAAACGGTGGTTCAGTTGCAGAACTGATATATTAGTACTTTATTTTGGGAATACAATTTTCCAGGTACGTTTCGAAATACTTCTATGAATATGGAAGAAAGCATATCTTCAGTGTTTTCGAAATTATTCATAAGTATTGATTACATTCGTGTGCTAACTAGTTATTCATGCAGTTTTAGCCTGAACATGGGTTCATTACAAGTGTCGTGTTGAATTATGGGCCAGATGTTATCAAAAGTCGAATAAATTTTATCAAAACAGGATTTATGCTAATGTAGATATGGGAGGTACATAGAATATTTACATAAAAACACATAAATATATGAATTCTGAAACAGTTATTTCAAATAATCAGCAGACCGTTTTTTTTTGGTCATGAATTCTTTTGTAACAAGCATTCTTGAAAAATAGTCGAGACGATACAGATTTTAAAGGGAAATGTCTGATATAGATAATAACTTTTTTTGGATAACGAAAATTCCGAATATTGATGGAAACCAATTTCTAAATTGTCGACGTTTCGAAACTTTTTTGTTTCATCTTCAGGACTATGAAGTAGAAGAATAAAAATATATATGTTAAAATGGCATTGTCGAATGGAGTATTGATAAAATAAGATTCAATACTTATAATGAGCATCGTTAAAAAGAAAAAAAACCTCGGACAATATACAGAAAACTAACATTAATAATATAAATACTTACATTTAGGGTGGCTCTGCGAATTCAAAAGTGGTAATATAAATAATTTAGACATAAAATATAAATACATGCACGCACAGGTTCGCGAAAGACGTCGATACATACACAATGAAATGAACAAACTGAACTGGCGATGAATCGTTTCTTTGAAATGTAAAAAAGACTAATGAGGAAGTTTAGAAAAATTGGAAAAAGTTATCTGAATTCACAATCTGTGTTTGATTTTGTCTATAAGGTTAAAATACGAGGTGTTCAGATTTTCGATATCAGATCTTTTGTTAATACATTTTTCTCTATGCTTTGTAATTTCACTTATTTCATTCATGTTTTTTTTAATTATGTTGTCTAATGATACTGACTGAACTAAAGTCGAAGGTGTGAAGGGATGATTTACAATGTTATGCAAGACTTGTTGGATTTTTTATTGTTTCAAGTGGGTTGTGTATATTTTTACAATCCCCATTATGTTCTGTCATTCTTTGTTTCAAGTATCTACCTGTTTGCCCTATGTACACCTTGTCACACTCAGCACGTGGTATTTTGTAAATAATGTTTGATTTCAGATCTTTGTTTGTTTTTAGTTTTGTGAAAAATGATTTTTCACCTTGTTTTCACATTTCATGCTGATTTTGAAATTTTAATTTTCTAAGACTTTACACTTTTTCCATGTGGTAGAAATACTTGACGTTTAACGGTGCTTTTTCTTTTTCCTGTGTATTTTTACCGTTGGAATATAATAGTATTTTAATCAAAGATTGAGGGTAGCAATTCTTCGGTAACATTGGTTCAATAAGTTTGAGGTTTTGGTTTTCAAAATCTTCATGTTCTAAGTGTATAGCTCTGTGTTTGAGATTGTTAATGATGTTTATATTTTGTGTCATTGGGTGTACATAGTGGTAGTTTATAAATGTTTCAGAGTAAATTCGTTTGTGATACCAATCAGTTATGATTTTCTTATTTGATTTTATCAGCAGAACATCCAAAAAAGCAATCCTGTTGTTTTTTTCCATTTCTACGGTGAACTGAAGTGTAGGATAATAGTTATTAAATGTTGTTAATATCTTGTCTACGTTCTCTTTTTGTATGCATAAAACAATATCATCGACATATCTTTTGAAAAAAATGACAGGAAAGTTATATTGGCGTAGACATTCATTTTGTAAGTCAGACATAACCATATCAGAACAAATAGGGGATAAACAATTTCCCATTCCCAGAATGCTTTTTACTGAAGAATTGTTACCCTAAATCTTCGATTGAAAAACTATTATATTCCAACAGGAAAAATATACAGGAATTTCAAACTACCACATGCAGAAGGTCTGACACCACAACTCTGCAAAGTGTTAGAAAATGAAAATTTCAAAATCGGCATGAAATGTGAAAACACAGTAAAAAATCATTTTTTCACAAGACTAAAACCAAATATACCTAAAGATCTGAAATCTTACATTATTTACAAAATACCATGTGCTAAGTGTTGCAAGGTGTATATAGGGCAAACAGGTAGATACTTGCAACAAAGAATGATAGAACTTAATAGGGATTGTAAAAATATACACAAGCCACTTAAAACAATAAAAAATCCCACAAGCCTTGCTGAACAATGTAAATCTTCAACCTTCGACTTCAGTTCAGTCAGTATCATTGGACAACAGACAATATTGAAAAAGACTCATGCATGAAATTATTGAAATAACACAGCATAGAGAAAAGATCTTGTCTACCTAAACACCTCGTATTTTGGACCTAATCGAAAAAATCAAACACAAATTGTAAATCAGTAACAGATTACTTTTTCCAATTCTCCTAATCTTTCTCTCATTAGCCTTTTTTACATTTCAAAGAAACGATTAATCGCCAGTTCAGTTTGTTCATTTCATTGTGTATGTATCGACGTCTTTCGTGAACCTGTGCGTGCATGTATTTATATTTTATATCGAAATTATTTATAATACCACTTTTGAATTCGGAGAGCCACCCTAAATGTAAGTAATTATATTATTAAAGTTGGTTTTCTGTATATTTTTTCATTTTTACGATCGTTATTTTACGTATTGTATCTTATTATTCAAAAATTCCATTTTAACATATATGATTTTGTTCTTATACTTCGGAGTCCTGAAGATGGCACAATAAAGTTTCGACAATTTAGAAATTGGCTTTCATCACCGAATTCTCGCCAACACTATCTAAAAAATAATATTCAACGATCGCTATCCTATTGAATTACAATACACAATCACATAACCTAAAATGTTCACAAGAGAAGGCGATGAAGATATAATTGGATATTAGGGGACTCCTCAGGTCAGGTCACTTAGGAAAGAACGTCATTTAATCCTTAGGGGTAGTCACTTAGGTAGGGTTTGGGATTTTGTGTCTAAGGTTGGATGAAAGTTATGAGCAGTTGTTATTTCAAAACCCCTCCAGTGAAAAGGCATTGGCGACGTCCCTGTTAGTGGCGTTGTATTTCTCAAGCTCACGTAATTTTTTTTTGTTCGTGTATTTTCACCTACTTACTGGATTCTCCTTGAGAGCGTTCAAAACAGCTTCTTCCAATTCTGGGGTTCGGACTGCTCGTGGTATTCCAATAATATCAGCTGCCCTCTTAAAGCTACCTGTTTTTGCCAAACGACGGTGGAGCTGAAGGCAGTACTCGATTAGGAAATCGCTCCTGGTAAATACGTCTTGCTTCGCGCGCATTGCCATCCGCAAGGCCATAAACGAAATGCATATCGGCTAAATGAGCATTATTGTTCAAATAATCCATTTTTTCAAAATTAGTATTTTAAAACTTGGAGAAACTTCAACAAAACGTTTAACGGTCACATAATATGTAATTACCAAACTACTTACTAAAACGTCAAAGTCATTTCCTAAGCATTCTTGTGAAAAATGCAAAATAATGGTAATAACTTCAACACGCATCGATTATCAAATAATCGACTTGAAATTTTCAAGTCGAAATATTTAGAAAACGGTTGCTTATAGCGACTTGTAACAGGGGTAGCTTTTTTACGTAGATATGATAGAGGAATTGACTTTTCCATTGAAAAATGTGGTAGAAGTACGCTAAAAAAGGTAATGAATCTTCAAAAAAGAAAGAGACGTGATGGTGGGCCCCCATCCGGTTCGAATTCGACACCTCAAAAAACATCTCAATACCAATTTTCGTTTAATTGAAGTCAGAATTTCGAAAGTTATAAAAAAAAAATACAACTTTAACACCCTGTATCTTGGAAACGAAGTGTTTCCGGACATATATATTTATTTGGACCATTCATATTAGAATATTGTGAGGAATCACCTGCTGAAGTTTGTCAAAGTACTTTTGAATCACCCTGTATAAAGTATCCAATCGAATGAAAATAATCTCCATATATTTATTTTCTTCAACATTTCTGTACCTATTCATCTTTATAATCAAAACAAATTCGGAAAAACTACGTATTTCGTTTCCATTTGCTTCAACTAGGAGGAATCTTACAATTTTTTGATTTTAAAATACATACATTTGACAGGTAATATGATTTGACATTTGACTAGTATTTGAATTCGTGTATGTTTAGTTCCCTTTACCACAATGATGCATTTAATAGAGAAATCGACCATGAATTGGTCGATTTTGGTGTATGTTTGGTTGCATATATTACAATTATGAATTAATAGAGAAATTGGACGTTAATAGGCGTCATTAACGATCGATTTCGAATAGATTAAACAAATTCGTTAATACAAGGTCGCCGGAAATGAATGATTTTCTAATCACATGATTGCATAGATATGTTTTTTTTACAAGAAATCCAATTTTTTCTTTTCAGGCCTTGGAGGACTCATGCCAGGACCATCGGGAATGCATACCAGTCCTGATAATTTTGGTGAGTTGTAGAATAAATCAATCAGGAGGATTTCAAGGGTATAGATAGCGAAAAAAAGATATTACAATCACGCCCATTGCTTTCACCATCAAAATATTCGTTGATCCATGCCCTTATGTCTTTCACTAACCCATGTCAATATCTGAATATTTCGAATTTCCACCAAACGTAAGCTGCGATCCGAAAAGAAAAAATATCAGCTTTTAGTCGAATAATAATTGATTATTCGTTACATATAGCGCACGTCTATATTATGGAATGAATAAATATTTGAAAGACCCATTTTTCAGAAAAAGCCGCGGGCAAGTCGTTTCTAATTTCTAGTTGCGCATTTTTGAGGTAAGTTTCAAATTCATGGCATCTAATGTCAAAATGGTGACATTGAAGCATTTTTTTGGCGTCGTGGCTTGATTGATGCCTGAAAGGACTCTTGATTGTCTATATAACCATATGAATATTCAAACCATCAATGTGCACAGGTCTGCCAAATAATCGATGAACTAATTAAGTAGTTATTTTCTAAGTAAACTAGTCAAGGAAAGGTATTCTTGTATTTTCTCGAAACGAAATAATTAGAAAATGATCAACTCCATTAAAAGGCATCAGCTACTACCAAGGGGGCTACGACATGAACAAAAACGATTTGGTGGAAAAAAACCGCCAAAAAGTTGATAATTGAATGAAACCATAGCTCCCTTGAGCGTAGTATAGCAACTTGTATTAAAGATATTTCAATTTCCAAATAAATATAGACTAATGCTTTAATAAGTTGCATTTCTTTTGCAAACGATGTTGATCACAATTCGATAGATAGTTAGAATTGGTTCCACGAATTCAAGTGAACAAAGAAATCGATCTTTTGAGAAGATTTCTTCTGAAATTCCCCATTTTGAATCTCCAAATTAGCTCAAAAACCGACTTCCACCCCCACTTGTAATTTTTTGTCGAAACGATCTATAACGAGGAATTTTGTCCGCTATATTAGCGCCTCCATTTTGAACATCGAGTTAATGATCTGAATCCAAATACCACAAGATATTGATTGATACAAATTGAGGTATAACTGGCAGTATTCCTCGGCCATTTTTTGTTTTTCTCATAAAAGTGCGACAGTAGCCTTTTGTCGCAGAAAGTATGCTGAAATGTTATTTAATCTTAGTAGGTGAAAATATTCGAATAAGTATAGTATATCCATTCTCAGTTGAATAATTCATCTTCGACTCAAAATATAGGGTTCGTTCAAAATCGTACATATTATAATGTTGAATTATGAAGGAAAACCGAAAAATAAATAAATATCATTCCTCGTATAAAGTATATAGAAGAATTGAGTGAAAATTATTGCCGCGTAAAAACCAGTCGATAACTTTGCTGACCCCTTATAGCATACATTATCGTAAACCCCTACAGATTATACTTTATCGGGTTTGGTGTATAGATAATATAATATATTAGTAGAACAGTGGTGTGGTGTGTGTCTGGGCAGAGGCAGCCATGTTTGGTGAACAACTGCAAGAAAAATGTTGTGTAGTAGTCGAAAGTACCATCCACATAAAATTTCTGGCTTAAGTAAATCTACTTTGAATTTGTACAATGAAAGTGTTTAATACTAATCATTTATTATTTAATGGGCCACATAGGTTCAAAATAGCAGGTAGATTTTGTTAACGAGTTTGAAATATTATATATAGAAAAGAAAGCTTGTAAACTCGACCTTCTAGAAAGTTTGGAGATCAATATTAAATAAAAAGTCAGAATACTTGCTTTGATTAATTTAAAGAATTATTATTTTTTAAATTTGTTTCGCCGAGGATTAAACAGTAGCTATTTTGATGTGATTTTCGAATGATATCTCGTACATTTTCAAAGATGTAACAAAAGATCGGAAAACTATTTTTTAATGTTCAAAAATGACAATTGTGACGAAGAAACAAAAATGGTACATTGACACAGTGGAAAAACCCAGTTTTCTGTACGCGAAAAAGTGACTGTGGAGTGAAAATCGAAGCCATTTTTTGATAAATCCGACCTCATTCCAAATCAGTGATTCATTAGTGCAAAAAGAAAAATATAATCTCATATTTGAAACTGAGAGAAAGTAGTCCAATTATTTCTCATTGATTTGAGAAAAATTATTTTTATAATTCGATTTTCTGTGACTACGACGGCGTATTGGCCGCCATCCTACCAGTATCTTTTTTTATTGAATTCTCAAAATTTTGACTTTTTTTCAAAATTTTTAAAAATCAAAATTAAAAAAAAATTTAAAATTCTGGGAAAAAAAGTCAAAATTCTACAATAAAAATGTCAAAATTTTGAGAAAAAATCTAAACATTTTGAGAAAAAAAGTTGAAAATTTGAGAAAAAATCTCAAAATTTCGAAAATCAAAATCAAAATATTGGGAAAAAATCTCCAAATTTTGAGAAAAAAAAACAGAATTTTGAGAATAAAAATCAAAAGTTTGAGAAAAAAAGGTGAAAATTTTTAGAATAAAAATAAAAAAATTGACAAAAAATCTCAAAATTTTGAGAAAAAATTTCAAAAAATTTAGATTTCAATGAAAAAATATACTGGTAGGATGGCAAAAAGAAAAATTTAAAAAAAACTTTTCAAAATCATTGAAAAGAAACATTCTAAATTGAATATTGAATAGAAATATATTTCTGGTAATTGAAAAATCCACGATAAAAATGAAATTATTTTTTGTGAATGTCTAACAGAAAACAACCACTTCCCCAGGTGAAGCCACGCTGGAAATTGAACTACGTCTGAGAGATATTCTGAAAGGACCCTAACTCAAAAGAAAAAATCTTAAATTGAAAATTTGCATTTTTCTTCAGATAATTGTTTGATTTTCCATTCCGGTCCATATTTTCAAACAAATCTAGCACATTTTGTTTTTCAACTCAAGCAATTGTTTCACTTACATTGGGAAGTTTAAACAATTCATCGAAAAGGGGTTTCCACTTGACGGAAAGATCTTTTAAATATGAAGCCAAACCTCGGTTTCACGGTTAAGAAACCATTTCATCCGGAAGAGTTTCCTCGATTTCCAAATTTTCATACAAAATGTTGAAGCGGAAATCCTGATTTTTCCTTCAGTCCAATAGTCTCCATAAATAAATATTATACAAAAAATGTTCGAACAGATTTAGGCAGACGAAATCTAATTATTCATCAACACAAAAGGGATCTTGAGAAAACAAGGAAATGTCGTAGATCATTCTCTGGAAAGAAAACGAAAAGATCGAAAATTTAAAAAAGTTGATTAGGCCAGTGGAGAAGTGCCCACCTTACCTTACCAAGAAATTATCCGAGTATCCCGAATATACCTTCCAAGCCCAGGGTGATACCAAAAAACGGTTACAATATTTTTGCTTAAATACAAAAATATAATTATCATTAACTTTCGGACCCACCAAAAAATGTTATTACTGAAAATCCCTTTTAAATTCTTCAATAATCTCTTTTTCACGAGTTTTCTGGAATTTGTTTTTAATTAAACAAAAATATGCAAAGTTACAATTGAAGTAAAAGAATAAATCTCCGCCTATGGTCGGCATTTTCGATCAAACCGCAAATCCTATTATGTTTTATCCGGGTTTATCATCCCCATCTTCATCCAACTAAGAATAGATATACTATAACTAGACTAGATGAGAAATTGCAGCCAGGACCAAAGGACTAGTTGGTCAGCAACGTCTGAACAAGCTTAATAATAGTCGATACCCTCAACATCAGTTCCGCTAGTCTTTGTCTTCCAGAAGAACAATCATTCAACTTTTTCAAGGTGAAGAATATCTTCTTTACGAATAATCGATCTAGATCAAATCTCGAAAATTGACCATAGCTGCTTCTCGCCTTTCGGACATCGCATCGACATTATTTAAATATAAATCCACACGATTAATTAACACAAATCAACGCACTTCTTGATAATTCGTTCCCACAATTAACACGCGTCAACGACCAGAATAATAAAAACAAACCGCCGTTCCGGCGACAAACTATCGACTATGTGAACAATGTAGTTTTTAAATGCACCCAATAAGCTGAAATAACGACTAAAATGTTCCAATCAATATCATACGATTACATTTATTTATAGACCAGGGCTGAAGCCTTTGAAAATGGTAAAAAGTGAAAAAAAATAATAGTAGGATGAAACCCATTGGAGAAGGAAGAGAATATATTAAAAATGAAGGGAAAAATAATTTACGGGCGATCTGAGGTCGGGAAGTGGAAGGGGGTGAGTTTTTAAGGGTAAAAAACGGTTTATCTCGGTTTCCGGCAAAACTACGAGTCTTATAGATAAAAATTGGATGGCAAAGTTGTAGTTAATAAAAAGATCTACAACTTTTGTATCCACATTTTTTCACATAACCCCAAAATGTATGTAAAAAATTCAAATAACCAAGTTTTTGGTTTTTTATTTTTATCTTTCCCAAAACAATTTTTTTTTTCACGAAATTTGGTGAAAACTTATTTTCTCATGTCCCAAACACACTGTAATTTTTTTGATTTGAAATATTTATTTTTTTACCTTATTTTCACTTAATATCGAAAAAGCACCCCAATTTTCAATCAAAAATTCTCCCGTCAAAATATCAGCTTTTTTAAAAAGCTCGGTGGGCTTTTCGTTCGTTAAAATCTCTACTTTCTGATGGTATGAAAAAAAAATACATTACTATGGTAAATGTTCTCAGAAAATGCAAAGAAACGTAAAGTTAATATTTAATAAGACATCTACAATATTTTGAGAAAGTTGTAGAATCTTCTTTAAATTATATGCGTAGATGCCTATTTATTGCTATTTTAAGATAACTTATACAGAGTGGCCACTTTTTTAATGGGATTGTATTGGTAACTTTTAAACCATAAGAGTTAGAAGGTCGGTCAAATGGAGAAAAAGTTGTATTCATAGAAGCATTGTCAAGCAGTTCAAACAAATCGAGATTATCAGGGCCGGTTATTGAGATATCATAAGAAAAGCAAATTCTGACATTTTGATTTTTCTTTTTTTCCCACTTTATTTCGAATATGTCACAGTGTGTATGTAAGAAAAAACAAGTCTATCAACGATATCATTGTTCTGACCCAAATTCAATTGAACCCAGAAAAAAAATCGAGAACTGTGGCCAGTGAATGCAATTTATCAAAAACTCCTGTTAATAAAATAGTCAAGAGACGCGAATACAATGATTTTAAATTTGAATACCAAGCCTTGCAAAAATTATATGGTAATGATCTCAAAATAAAGTTCGATTCTGTAATTTGTTTCAATGGAACAAATGACAAATCCAACAATAATGATTCCTCGCGAGAAGATTGAGAATGTATTGGAAGGTATTCAAGGAGACGAAATAAGCAAATGTATAAGAAGTATGGGTTCCAGAACCGCAAAGTGCATTTTACAAAATGGTGGACATTTCGAACACTTACTTCATTAATGTTCATCATTTACTTTCGAATAATCATTTGATTTTTCTTTCATTAAATGATAGTTTCGTTTAATTATTATGAATTAGGTTTTTCACCTCTTGAAATTTGTAAATAATTATTACTTGTTTCTTGCTTTGATTCTGTTACGTTCCATTCAGTTGAAGATGAGTAAGTTGATTTTCTTATCGAAATGTATTGCATGTTGTTAATTAAACTAAAGGTACCTAAATGTAATACAGATCCGACCCAAAGAAATTTGGATAAGGGTCAAAATCCCCTGAAAATCAACTTTGAATGACATTGTATGATATATCGTTGAATTCAGCGTTAAAAGTTATTTCGAAAAGAGTCATAAAATATGCAGGTCCATATTTAAAAAAATGAGGTTGAGGGTGGCCCAGAGCGTACGAAACGTTGGATACGAAATCTGATTACGTCAAATTGAGGATAATTTAGTGTCAAATAAAAAACTCCCGTGACATTTTTTGATAATATTCGAAATAAAGTGGGAAAAAAAGAAAAATCGAAATGGCAGAATTTACTTTTCTTATGATATCTCAATAACCGGCCCTGATAATCTCGATTTGTTTGAACTGCTTGACAATGCTTCTATGAATGCAACTTTTTCTCCATTTGACCGACCTTTTAACTCTTATGGTTTAAAAGTTACCAATACAATCCCATTAAAAAAGTGGCCACTCTGTATACCTGAGTGACCTACGGAAAATTTTAGCCCAGAGAAGTGGAGAAGGGGGTAGGAGGGTCTGGGCCTTACTACCTGTTAGTTCTTTGCATTTTCTGAGAACATTTGCCATAGTAATGTGTATTTTTTTTATACCATCAGAAAGTAGAGATTTCAACGAACAAAAAGCCCACCGACTTTTTTGAAAAAGCTGATATTTTGACGGGATAATTTTCGATTGAAAATTAGGGTGCTTTTTCGATATTAAGTCAAAATAAGGTGGAAAAATAAATATTTTGAATCAAAAAAATTACAGTGTGTTTGGGACATAAAAATTTCGTGAATAAAAAAGTTTTTTGTGAAAGATAAAAATAAAAAACCAAAAACTTGGTTATTTGAATTTATTACATACATTTTGGGGTTATGTGAGAAAAGTGTGGATACAAAAGTTGTATGTCTTTTCATCACCTACAACTTTGCTGTCTAACTTTTTTCCATAGGACTTGTAGTTTTGCCGAAAATCGAAATAAACCGTTTTTTACCCTTAAAAACTCACCCTCTTCCACTCCCGACCTCAGATCACCCGTAAATTATTTTTTATTTCATTTTTTTCATATTCTCTTCCTCTTCCAATGGGTTTCATCCTACTATAATTTTTTTTGGTTTCAAAAATTATCGACCCTGGTCTATTGACCGAGTTGCTGGATTTCCTTCGTACAAGTGACAACACGAGGGCATGCTAGGGTATCCGCTTAATTTATGGAAAAGGTGCGAATTTACACGGTCCAATAAATTGGTCAATTTTCTAACCTCCAGTTTTATTGGCATGTGTGTAAATAGAAAATTGTCGTCAATTTGGTCAGGTGTAAACATAACTAATATTAGTCAATTTTATTGTTCAATTTATTGATCAGTTTTATTAGGTTGCGTAAATTCGCACTAAGTCAAACCTCACCATGTTGAATGTCGTCTTAAAGAGAGATAGATGTCTAATGTCCTCTTAAAGAGGCACGGTAGATGTTTTAGACCTATATAGGTCCGTCATTAGCCACAAAAAAAAATAGTTGTATCTTTGTCAGTTGAACAAGTTGTCAACAGTTATTACTAAACGTTTTTTTTTTGTCTTTCTTATAGTTGGTCACTTTTTTTCCATACTTGCCTCATATAATTTTTTTCTACTCCTGTATTATAATTCGCGAATTAAATATCTGCTACCGATTTAACACGGATTTAAATTTTTTGGCTTAGAAACACGTACTTGGGGATAATCATACTACATACTTGTTTGACATTTAATTTCAATCGACATTCAATCATAACGCGTGCTATCTTTTACACCACCAGAAATTCTTATTTTGATTTTATTATTTACTTGTCGTAGAAAAAATAGTGTAGGCAACGATCATGTAATGGCTATTAATACACTCGCACACTCACCTCGTGCTCATGTATTAATAGCTATTCAAGCATGAGATTTTCTGAATCGAAATGACACTTTATATTTTATGATTTATACAGGTTATTTTCCCTATCTATCAAAATGTTTTCGCAGATAAACTGGCATTCCTTCTTTTGAGAATAAACCACATCGTTCTCTTTGACAATTACCTAAATGTATGCAACGAAATCAAATTTTGTATTTTGACATTTTGTATTTATTCTTCGATTTTGTTACAAAAATCAGTGCCAAGTACTCAATAGTGTGCGTACTACAAAATAATATGGACATAATTGGAAGAGTTTGGCTGTAGTAGAAGTTATATAATAATAATGTGTACTATCCGAAAATGTACAAAGGTAGTACAAGAGCAAAAATAAACATGTTAATTCACTGAAGCTTGTGTGTGATAATACCCATCATATAATAACAATAATAAACTAATACGTATAATTATCATACATAGATGCATGTGCTTACATAAAATATTCACTTACCTGAGTACATACAGGGTGATTCAAAAGATTTTTGACAAACTTCAGGAGGTGATTCCTCACAATATTCTAGTATGAATTGTCCAAATAAATATATGTCCGGAAACGCTTCGTTTCCAAGATACAGGGTGTTGAAGTTTTATTTTTTTTTTCGTTTTTTTTTAAATAACTTTCGAAATACTGACCTTAATTAAACCAAAATTGGTATTGATAGGTTTTTGAGGTGTCGAATTCGAACCTGCTGTTATTATCGCTCTTACTCGTAGGGGGCGCCACCTACACGTCTTTTTCTTTTTTGAAGATTCATAACTTTTTGAGCGTATTTCTAGCACATTTTTCAGTAAAAAATTAATTCCTCTATCATATCTATGTAAAAAAGCTACCCTTGTTACAAGTCGCTATAAGCAACCATTTTCTAGATATTTGGCTTTGAAAATTTCAAGTCGATTATTTGGTAATCGATGCCTGTTGAAGTTATTACCATTATTTTGCATTTTTCATAAAAATGCTTCGGAAATGAATTTGACGTTCAAGTAAGTAGTTTTACATATTATGTGACAGTTGAACGTTTTGTTGGTTTGTTGAACTTTCTGTAAGTTTTAAAACACCAATTTTGGCAAAATGGATAATTTAAACAATAATGCTCATTTAGCCGATATGCATTTCGTTTATGGCCTTGCGGATGGCAATGCGCGCGAAGCAAGACGTATTTACCAGGAGCGATTTCCTAATCGAGTACTGCCTTCAGCTCCAACATTTACCAGTCTCCACCGTCGTTTGGCAGAAACAGGTAGCTTTAAGAGGGCAGCTGATATTATTGGAAGACCACGAGCAGTCCGAACCCCAGAATTGGAAGAAGCTGTTTTGAATGCTCTCGAGGAGAATCAGAAACAAGTACAAGAATAATTGCTGAAGCTCTCAATTCTACTTAGTCCACAGTTTGGAGAATTATCCACGATCAACAATTTTATCCATACCGTATCCAAAGGGTACAAGCTCTTTTGCCACGAGACTTTCCCCAACGCATTACTATGTGTCAGTGGTTTTTGAGAAAATTGGCTGAAAATCCTTGATTTTTAAGATATGTACTCTTCACGGACGAGGCAAACTTCTCCCGAAATGCTATCACTAACTTTCATAAGAACCATGTTTGGACTCTGGAAAATCCGCAAGCACTTAGTGAAAGACATTATCAGTATCAATTTTCTGTAAATGTATGGGCGGCAATAATTGATAATTACTTGATAGGTCCTCTCTTTCTTCCGTTCTGACTGAATGGCGCAACTTAAAGAGACTTTTTAGAAAATGAATTGCCGGGGTTACTTCAGAATGCACCATTATAAATTCGTATCCGCATGTGGTTTATGCATGATGGGGCTCCGGCCCATTTTAGCGTTGTAGCCAAGGAATTTTTCAACACTATCTATCCAAATCGATGGATCGGTAGGGGTGTAGAAGAACCTAACCAGGCGTGGGCAGCAAGGTCCCCAGATCTAAACCTGCTCGATTTTAATTTTTGGGGACATTTGAAATCACTAGTTTATAAAACTCTAGTAGCGAACAAGGAACATCTAAGACACCGAATAGTAGACTCCTGTGAAACAATAAGAAACACACCAATAATTTTTGAGCGGGTACGAGATTCAATGACTAGAAGACTGAATGCCTGTTGATATTTCTTGCAAATTTTATTAAAACAAATACAGATTTTGCACCCTTGATACAAAAATAACTATTTCAAACGAGTAAAAATAAATAGAATAGGTGACGCCCCATACAAAAAACCAAAACTACTTACTCAAACGTCAAATTCATTATTCCTAAGCATTCTTTCGAAAAATGCAAAATAATGGTAATAACTTCAACACGCATCGATTATCAAATAATCGACTTGAAATTTTCAAGTCCAAATATCTAGAAAACGGTTGCTTATAGCGACTTGTAACAAGGGTAGCTTTTTTACGTAGATATGATAGAGGAATTGATTTTTTTACTGAAAAATGTACTAGAAGTACGTTCAAAAAAGAAAAAGACGTGTAGGTGGCGCCGCCTACGAGTAAGAGCAATAATAACATCAGGTTCGAATTCGACACCTCAAAAAACCTCTCAATACCAATTTTGGTTCAATTAAGGTAGTTATTTAAAAAAAAAAACAATGACACCTTTTATCTTGGAAACGAAGCGTTTCCGGACCTATATTTATTTGAACAATTCAAATTAGAATATTGTTAGGAATCACCTCCTGAAGTTTGTCATAGTACTTTTGAATCACCCTGTATAAAACAGTTTTGGTTATATTGGGTCTAGTCCGGTTTAATTTGGTGTATTCGACTAATGTTCATAGTAGGGTTTCGTCGTAATTCGGGGAAAAAATTTATGGTCTTCTATGTGGTCACGTTTTGGGTAATGTGGGACAAATATCTCAGATCAATTAAATCTGATTAAAACAGTTCAAATCAATGAGATCATTAAAAAATGTCTCTCTGTGGTTATTATCCATACTTCAACATGATACTTGAATGATTTTAAATTTCTCATAGTTTTGAAACTGTCTGGTAGTAAATTATTTATCAAGTTTTATAAGATACAACCAATGTGGTGTTGGCAAATATATTACATGTCCGGACCACCTGAATAAATGAAGAATTCTTTGAAAATAAGTTTTTAATTCAAAGATATCGTTTTTTTTTTGGAAGAAAATGGCATATTCCCCTAGAGTCAGGGACTTTGGGAAAACTTTCATTTCCCCCTTTGTAGTGCATAGTTTATTCATTTAGACAGACAAGTTATTGAAAACTGAACCGTTCTCTACCACTGAGCGAAAGTAATAAAAACAACACAATTTCATTTCATTTTTTGGCCTGCTCCACATGCGACGTCAGTAATTACCCAGGAAAAAACCGCTTCATCCTTGTCTTGAACAGCGAGGGAAGAAGGGAGACAAAAAACTCGGCAAAGACGCGATAAGGGCTGAAAGTAATTTCTTAAAATATATCCGAGCAATGGGGCTTTTATCGAACATGGAGTAATAAATGTGCGTTATGGGGTCCAAGCACGAAAGTCGATCGAGGTCTTGCGTTTATCGACTTATTTTGCCGGGAAGGCCGTTTGGGCCACAAAAACTATACGGAGAAAAACTATCATAATAATTGCTAGTTGGTTTAGTTAGTATGTTTCATGATAGTTCATCACAACATCTAGTGCCGAAAAACTAGTTCAGTCTCCTAAAAAGTCACATACTTATATTTACCGTGTGTTCCGAATGAAAACGCTACTTTTGAAATGTGTTGAGATCTATAGGCGACAAAAGCATTATACGGACGGGGAGTTTCAGGGAATTTATCAAAAAGATTTAACTTTAAATTTTCAAAAGATGGAATAGGCGAGATCACTAATTTATGGAAAAAATACCACAATGTCCAGAACGATCAGAAAAGTACTTGGATTTTTTTTTCAAAGTAGTTTTTTCAAAAAAAAGTTTCCAAAGAAATGCTCCTGTTTGAACACCGCGAAAACCGCGCCAGGATGTGACGTAACAAGTTCAGATGTACCGCCGATTGCCGAAAAAATAATGACATAGCACTCGGTATACATACATATCATTCAAGAATAACTAAATCAAGAGCAGCTATCAAATGAGGAGTCTTCATTTCAATATAACACATGCTGACACAAGTTCTGTTTCATTCACAGAATGAAATAGAATAACATTTCCTCAGAAGTTCCGCAAAATAGTGACACTGGCAATTCAGGAAAATGCCAATTCAATGGACTTATGACGTCAAAAGAAACGGCATTAACGCTGTATTTGAATGTCTCACTCAATTTGAGGGTTTTAGAGCAGTGTTTATTCGAATATTACACAATATCTTTTAGGAAAAACTATGCATACATAATATTTTATCAACCTAAAGCACATATGAAGCAAATTTGTGAGTTTGTGATCTCGCCTATTGTCACTTACTTGTACCTCTTGGCTTGTCACCCCCTCTATTTGTATTGCCTCATGATGAATTGTCCTGAATCATGTACACAACGAACAAATGACGTCGTTGATTAACTAAAACGTGTCGTTTACAATCGCTTTGAATCATATTCAAGTATCGATGAAGATTACGAAGAGAATTTTGAATCGCTAGAAACTTATTGTTGAAAGCGGCAAATTATTGCTGCCGATCACTTTTTCAGATTATGGGCATATGCGCACAAACTGCCACAGAACACCCAACTACATAGAACATCCAATACATAGAACTTCTAATTACACAGAACACCTAGCTAGAAAGATCCGAAAGTGCACGGCTGAAGTTTGATCTTTAAGAGTAACATTTTAGTATCCTTCATTCTATGCTTGGTATTTCATGTCACTTTGAGTGGAAAATTCGGATAGGATGGAATCATCGTGCAATTTGACATGCACGTGACACCACGTGTTGCTAGGGTATTATGTGACAGCAAGGGCGTCGTCAGCCGATGACCCAGAGGGGGTGGGGGACAAAGTTGATATATGGAGGATGGGAAAAGTGTGAATTGTAGGTACAGTCAAGAGCACATGAAACTCTACACTTGTTTGTAGTGTGAGTCTTACTTACACAAAAATGAATTTCGTATGAATAAAGATACAGAAAAAGCTTTAGAAATGATGCAGGACTGGTGCAGTACCAATAGTCTGAATATGAACGCTCAGAATTAAGATGAGTGTCGATGTATCCATTGATAGTTCAGATGAAACCAATTTTCTTGGACTTATTATCGATGAAAATTTGAGTTGGAAAGGTCATTGTAACAACTCAATGAAAAGATTGAATTCTATATGTTTCATGTTCAAGAATCTCAAACATATACTTGAAATACCTCAGCTAGTGGCCCTATACCACGCACAGGTAGTGTCACGCATTAGGTATGGAATATGCTTGTGGGGTAACTCCACTTTGGCAAATAATGTTTTTTCGGTACAAAAAAGAATAATAAGAATAATAGCTGGAGTTCCCAGTACACAGTCCTGCAGGGACCTTTTCAAACACTTGAGCATATCTGTTTATATTTATGAATTGCCCATCTTTATTTTTAAGAATAGACAAAAATTTGTTTTAACTGAAGACTTCCACTCCGTAAATACACGCCAAAGAAATAAATACTACATTCCTTTTACATAAAAACTTTTTAACAAAAAATTAAACCGACGAAATACGGAACTGAAAAGTAAAAAAAAATCTTTTTTTTTTATGTATGATCACGCATAACTTTTTACTGAGGCGTCCGATTCCGATAATTCTTTTTTCAGTGGATAGGGTGTACTTCGAAGGTGGTCCCATTTGAATTTAAAAAATGAAATCCACCCCTAAGGGTAGCAAAATTCCTCTGAATTCTGGTCCGTTAACCGATTCTATCAGGCATAACTTTGTACCTACTGGGTTCTTCAATTAGGATGATTCTTTTTTCAATAGATAGGGTATACCTTATATTTAGATTTCGAATCGAATTATATGCCCTTAGGGGTAGAAAAATAGTGGATAATTAATTTTTCACTTATGAACATTGGCACACACATACGTAGTTGACAATGACAGATCGCTACTGACATTATTTCTGTTCCACATCCGTCAAAACCATTATATTCTATGAGAGGATGGAATGAGTAATGAAATAAACTAACCAGAACAACAAAAATAATTTATATTACAACAAATAGTAAAAGTAGATAATCATATTATTTAACTGGTAATAGTTGAAGTAAGGTGGGTAAGTAAGTATTTTGGAAGTAATAAAAAAACAAAAAAGTAGGTAGTAATTAGTATCTTTTTGCCATAAAATTAGTAACTGATTTTGAGTCGGCGCCAAACAAACAATCAACGAACATCATTAAATTACTTCAAAAAAATTATCAGAATGTCACCGCGCAACTCGATGCCATCATTTTACGCCTTACCTAATTCATTTGCTTGTTTGTTTGGCGCCGACTCAAAATTAGTTACTTACATTAGTTTAGGAGCTTAGTTACTGAGACTAAGAAGGTTTATTTTATTTTTTACTTTTCAGTTCCGTATTTCGTCCGTTTAATTTTTTGTTAAAAAGTTTTTATTGGTTTCGTCGGTTAAAAATACAAGGTCTCTGGCAATTCACCTACAATTATGGGTCGGTATGTATTCAATCATTTACCTGAAAGTTTGAAAGAAATCAAATATTAAAAAAAAATCAGAAGCTCCCTGAAACAATTCATGATTGAAAAATGTTTCTATTAGATGGAAGAATATTTTAATAGTTAGTTAGATCCTATCAATATGTGTATTTAGGTGCATGTGTGTTTTTGTATATGTTCATTTATGTATATATATATATATATTGACCTTTATATTTTTATTTCCACTGACTATACTCTGCATCAGTGCTCGAAATATATATTGACTATTCCTATACATTTCATATGTATTATTGGAAAATAAATATTATTATTATTACCTACCTACCTAAGAAATAAGAACGGCACAAAGTCCAATGTGTAAAGCTCCACGATCTCTTGACTGTACAATAAATAAAACTTGAACTTGTAAACAAAGATAATAATTATATTTATTAGAAAAATGAAAAAACTTTGGGAAAAAATTGCCTCAAATAGTCTGGCCATGATGAATGATTGTGCAAAGATTAATTTTTTTCATTTTTCATAATTTTCATAATAAAGCGGTCGATACATTTTTGATTAAGGTCATTAAAACATAATCTTCGGGGGCTTTTTGTAAACTTCTCGACCACTTTATATTATGAAAATCTTGTAAGTTTTCATAAATAAGTTTTCTGTGCACATTCATCATGGCCAGACCATTGAGGCAATTTTTCCCCATAGTGCTTCTTAACCAGGTTTTTGGTCTCCTGAGGATGCTAAACGATTGCTCTACCGTACACGGTGGAGCGAGGTTTTTGCCTATTTTGCTATATTTTTTTGAATCTCTAGGGGGATTCCTCACCCCCTTGGCGGCGCCCTTGGACAGTGCATACCTTTTTCTGTTCATCTACGTCTCCTAGGTGACATTTCATGAATGACTTGCCTAATCTGCTGATTTTTCATAACCAGTGAACTGAGTCTTCGGTTCTATATCAAAAAAATGTTTATACGACGAGTCTGTTTTTCTTCAACTAAAATCAATCGCAATAGAAGCCACTCCACGCATGATTCGACTTTTCGTGTTCTGAGGCTATTAAGTGGAGGCCATTATTGTGAAAGAAATACTTTCCCCTTCGACCTGACGAAGGAAAGTTCTTGGAATATCCATAGATGATTCAGAAAAACTATAAATATCGATCGTCTGGACGAATTTGTTTTTTCTCTAAAACTTTTTGTTTCGAAAAACAAGAAATTTCACTAAGGGGGTCGCGGACACAAGAATAATGTTTTTCACAAGTGTAAAATAAGTGCACTTTTTTGTTATATTTGTACCTAATTTTTTTAATTTCAAAATAATGTATTTTTTCTACGGAAAAAAGTGTAAATAGTACTTTTTAATTGGTCTTGATAGGCATCGTAAAATCGTGTTATGAAAAATCGGCGGCAAATGAACCTGAAAATCCAGACGATCGCGACATTATTCATTCACATTAGTCTTAGGTGGCTATGACTTGAGAATTTCAGATTGTACTATATACTGCCGTGCTAAGCAAGAAGGTCGTAACTGACACTTTCATCAAAATTGAGTTATTGCCATTTCCGGCATCTGTAACCATCCACGCAACTTTTGAGAAATTTTTGTTGTCGTAGCTTTTCAACGGAAGACACAAATTCAGTTTTAAATTTGTCATATCTACACACTTTATTGACATTACAATGCAAAACTGTCGTATATCTGATATTACTCATCAAAATTGTCCTATCTGCGATGACAATTTTGCTTAGTAATACAGTATAAAAAATTCACTTATCATAGACATTTTGTAGTTATGTGTAAGTAAGAATTAGTTGTTTGTAAGGTTCAATGTGTTCCCAAAGGAGTTTCGTGATTAGTTGGAATAGAAATTACATTTATTCTAAGAACGTGTTGAAAACATTCGGATTCACGAAGGAACACATTCAAGGTACGACTTCAACATCACTCAATTGCGAAACTTTTTCGACTGGCCAGATCACACATTTTTAGTTTTTAACGAGTTGAAACTTCTTCACACGGGTTTGGACAACAATTTCCTTCAATTTCCGTATAATTTTTATATTCCTTCACTTCAGTCTCAATATTAAATTTTTGTTTTTCTTGCGTTTCGGTATTACGGTAAATTTCTCTTAGAACAGTTTCATTATCATTATTAGTTTCATTTTCCAATTCTATATCAATGTGTTTTCCTTCATTGTGTTCTTCTTGGTATTATCATGTAATTCTTCTGCTGACTCATCGCCGCCCCATTCCTTCATTTCTGCTTTTTTAAACGATTCCCGCCTTCTCTTGGAAATAAGTTATTTGGCTTGATTCGTTCTATTCCGTCTTGATCTCCCAAAGTTCACGAAGCAACAAGCATACATTTTTTGAAATCTACTGCCTCGACTTCAAAATACATTTTCCATGCTTTTTTTCTAATAAAACTGGAAAAGTGGTTTTATTCAATCAATATCAATCAGCAAAAACTTTTTTTTATTCACTTTTCGAATTATTCATTAAAGTAGCATGCGTTACCCCATACCCCATTCAGCCTCTTCAATCAATCAACAGTGGTTTTACTAAACCTGTATTTGAAAATGAAAGAACCTTATATAAAGTAAAATATATGTACCAGTTTTTGACCATGACAAAAAACCAATAGTTGACCACAACAAAATATTTTTTGAACAAAAATAAATATTTTACTCATACCCAAAGCTATGAAACAGACAAAGACGTTCAACCATTAATTCCAGTAGTTGATCAAAGTGGTCAATTACTAGAGCTTCAACAAATATTTTGTTCTAGTAGTTGACCACATAAATTAAAATAGTCGCCACGTTTATACCGTGCCTTGGTATGCAGACTAATGATTATATTCCAACCAAATTCTGTTAGTCAGTGTGGTATAAACTGTGCACTTGGCCGCTACTAGCTTGGTTTGGTACCGAAATTTGTTGTGTACCAGACTATAATACTAAGTTGACTAAGATGGTGTGAACAGTATGATAAGTTTTACCCACCGTGACTGTAAATTTTGGTTTGGAAGATCTGTTGTGGTTATCACACTGGCTGAATGAACCGAATGGAAACAATAGCCATAAAAAAGAGAGAGAGTGAAAAATATATTTTGTGATTCCTAACCTTAGTTTCCGCATCATTACCTCGGAAATTGTTTTATATATGTGTGGTAGTATTATTATATAAAATGAGTTGCTGCAGTTCAGAACCTCCTAGGAAAAAAGGCCAAAGGTATTAATTGGACAAATGAAGAAACCAGTGCGTTTCTCCAAATATTTTTGGACAAGAAAATTATATCAATTTTAGATGGCAAAAAATTTAAACACCTAGAAATTCACAAGGGCCTTGAAGAAGACATGTTGAATAGGGGCTTTTCAAAAACTGCTGAACAATTGAAATTTAAAATGACTGAGCCTTAGCTCACTGACATCCAGACATTGTCATTGATAGATGACACAATTCCGAAGTAGATAGCAGAGTTTCAAACCTTTCCCTTGGTTAGATGACTAAATAAATACCAAACCAGAACCAAGCTGGTTAATTAATCATTTGACAAAACACGATGTAAATAAACGATTACTGAAACATTTGGTTTGAATTTGGTCACATACCCTTGGTAAGGTTACCAAATTCACATACGGTATAACGTGGCCAGTGAAAACACACATTCCAATAATGATTACAATAAAAATACTTAACTATATTCATATAGCAACTAGTACAACAAATATGTTTTTAATAAAACTATCAACGAGAACGGATGAATAAGATCACTAAAAATTGTCTTCTTACCATGCTCATTGCCACATCACCTGTTTTATACCAGGGAAAGACAAAACATGTTTAAACATGAAAATCCATGCATACTTCCATAAAATATCAATGGACATTGAATGCAAATGTTTCTTTCTGATAAGCTCGATTATGTTTAATTTAAGTCGTGTTCACCTAACAATCCGCATACCGGTTTCAGGCTTCTTGGCCCTCATCAGTACGGAGTAGTCAACCAGCCAAAAGTCCAAAGAACTCTGGCTGAAGTGAGACACAACGTAAACAAACCATCATCGATCTTGTAACACCTATAGGTACGCCGGAAAAGATAAACTTTAACTGGCGGTACCTACCACTTCAGCCAGAGTTCTTTGGACTTTTGGCTGGTTGACTACTCCGTACTGATGAGGGCCAAGAAGCCTGAAACCGGTATGCGGATTGTTAGGTGAACACGACTTAAATTAAACATAATCGAGCTTATCAGAAAGAAACATTTGCATTCAATGTCCATTGATATTTTATGGAAGTATGCATGGATTTTCAGGTGAATATCATTCAACGTTCTGCGTGGTATTTGCCAGGAAAGTAGTTGTTTTTCACCTGAGATCTACCTTTCTCTGGTTCAATTTTATATTGAATCCTTTATGTGAAGAAAACCGTTTAAATTCGATTTTTCTATTCATTCCACTTCACATGGCACTTATCTCTCACTATATGCTAGACGGGCTTGCCACTCCTACTGAGAAGGAATCTTTTATTTAGAAACCTATCGAGGTGGGAGATTTTCGGAGTGTTTCTTTCTGTCACTAGGTACCGCCAGTTAAAGTTTATCTTTTCCGGCGTACCTATAGGTGTTACAAGATCGATGATGGTTTGTTTACGTTGTGTCTCACTTCAGCCAGAGTTCTTTGGACTTTTGGCTGGTTGACTACTCCGTACTGATGAGGGCCAAAAAGCCTGAAACCGGTATGCGGATTGTTAGGTGAACACGACTTAAATTAAACATAATCGAGCTTATCAGAAAGAAACATTTGCATTCAATGTCCATTGATATTTTATGGAAGTATGCATGGATTTTCAGGTGAATATCATTCAACGTTCTGCGTGGTATTTGCCAGGAAAGTAGTTGTTTTTCACCTGAGATCTACCTTTCTCTGGTTCAATTTTATATTGAATCCTTTATGTGAAGAAAACCGTTTAAATTCGATTTTTCTATGTTTAAACATGACAGTGACCAACTTATCGCGAAATGTATTTGGGTTAATTGTGACATCTACTCAAGCAAAGTCCCATTCAATTTTCGAAAACATAGGCAACCAACAAAACGATATAGTATCCTTATTTCTGTGCATTAAGGGAATATTGGTCAATTACCGGGTGCTGGTCAACTACCGGTGAAATAGGGTTGTATTTCATCCCTAACACAAACTGATGTGAATTTCTTCCTTTGACAAAAAGTGTTTTCACAGTGGGTGGTGATATCCTTCGAATCAAAATCCCTCAAACTCAGGTATTCCGAATGAACCAATCTCCTCCGAGCATTTCTTTGTAGCCGATCAATTCGCGAACTTCGATTTTTCCGAAATAAAGGACCACTATTCCAGTTTCTTTTATCCCTCCCTTCCAGGCCAACTTATTTTTCCGTATTTTTCCACCCCAACCCCCCATGTTCCGCAAGGAGTACATTCGGCGATAAACAGCTTTTCCGTATTTCCCGACTTTCTCTGGATTTTCTCACACCCACCGAAATATCCGTCGAAATGCGTTCATTTCCTTTTATATTCTGGAAATCGAAAGTGTTCATATAAATGTTATTTTCGCTTTTCGCTTTCAACGAGCTAGACTGAGTGGAGCCATCTCGGAGAATTATTATTTTGTTCACTGGGGAGAGCTTATTATTTTATCTCCATCGATAGCGATATGGAGTTGATTTCAATTGTGATTTTTAGTATCTACATAATTTGCAAGAATTATATTCTTTCATCAAACCCATATTGGTAATTTTCATTCTTCAACATTTTTCGAGTTTCTATTGATATATTTATACACATCTGGCATGTCATAAAGTCATAATGCTTCTGTTTACAAACACAGTCTAAGACAATCTAAACTAACATAATAAACAAACCTGTTGTCAAAGAAACCAGATCATAACCTTCTCCAACAACATATTCTATACATTTTCAGCAACTGTCATAAACACCAAAGAAGCCCCCGTGTTTATAACATATCATCTGTGGATAAAATGTATTGCATTTCATGACTTTTTAGCACATAAAACACTAAAGAGAAGCAACTCGAGTTGCACTCTCGTGTTGCTTCTCTTTCGTGTTTTATATGGCTAAAAAGTCACATGTACAATTGCAATTTGGATGGTGACAAATAAATTTATTATAAACATGGTAGGAACATTTTAAAAAAATGTGTCACTGACTGCAGCTGCATATTGATGTTATTACCTAAAATTATTATAAATAAATTGTTGTTCAGTCCACTCATCAGTAACATTAAACAAACTTAAATAAAACCTTTCACTCCACCAAATAAAGAGATTCTATAGCCTTACGGTTGGTTGGTTCCGTCACGTCAAGGAATTTTTCGATTTTTGTCCATATCCGAATCTGGAATAGGACTTCCCATTTCAGCAGAAGTGACATCAACTTTCAAATTTCCAAAAGAATCCCACAATATTTTTGTCATCATTCAAATTGGATATTCCATTTCCATTCCCAATCGTATGCTATACTAGCTGGTACCTGCGAATCTACTGGAAAAGTTGCCTTTAATGGGGCTTCACCCCATAAGCATTAGTTTTTCGAGATTATCCGACTGAAAACTTTGTAGATTTCAAATAGTGTCCCAGTTAGATGGCACGCTAGGTCTCCAGATTTGACACCTCCGGACTTGGGAGTGGGGATATTTGAGAGACCGAATTTATCCTTTCCGGAATCAAGGGGAATTGTATAACTCTACTGATATTAGATAAAGCTGGCAGAGAATAGATACAAAGCGCCTACAAATGCCAAGAAGTTGGAGGAAGACATTTCAAACCATTTTAATGAAGAGTATTTCCGAATAATAGTTATTCATTATACAAGTGTTAGAAGTGGCATTTGATTTTATGAGTGGGGAAACGAACAAAATTCAAACATTTTCAATGTACAATAGTGAAAAAAAAACATATTTTTGAATTAAATCTTATGGTATTCGAGCCACTTGATATTGAAATTGAGAAATAAACAAAAAAAAAGTTTGAAGATTTTTCAATCAATATTATATCTAATAATGGTGATGGTATGGCAAGTAAAAATAATTAAAATGTGTTTATTAGTGACCACAAATTAATAATAATAGTCCTAGCTTCTTTGTGATCGTACCTATAACTGCTGCAAATATAAATATAATAGAAGTTGAATTTGAAGTTGATAAATCGGATTGCTCTCTTCCACCAGAAATTCAAGAAACTGCAAACAGAGCAACTTTGAATCTGTTGTCTGAAAAATGACGGCAACAATATGAAATTGTCTGTAATGTAATGTAATGAAGAAAGTTGAAGGCAAGTTCACTGAAAGCATACTTTTAGTTTATTTCGAAGAAAAATCCAAGTTATGGCAGTCATCCACGAGGTGGTCTAAATTCTATGATGAAAGCTTCGGTGACACTTCAAAAGTTATCATTTTTTCATTCAATTAAATGGTTTGTGAAGTGAATACATCTTTCACGTTCAGTATACGAAGAATTGAAGAGAGAATTGTGAGTTCCAATGAAAAAATTTGACAATGTTAATTAAATTGACATTTGTTAATTATTTTTCGGACCTTGGTTTTCATAAAAACGGCATAAATGTTTAAATAACATTTTTAGAGCTGAAATGTTTCGCTCTTATATACATAACAAGATCACGTTATGATTTTTTTTAAAAGTTGTTTCTTTTGTTTGTTATAAACTTTTAAAATTAAAAAAAATGAAAAATTAAAAAAAAAAATGTGAATTTTTTTTCAACCATGTTTTGCTATTGCTGTTTTTGCATCAAAAGAAGGCATTTAATTACATTCGAAAAAAAAGTGTAGGTTATTTGTTTATAAATTGTTCATAAACAAATTTATTAGTTAAATGTTGTTGAAAATTTTGTTTTTGTCATTCGTTGTATAATTATTTTACAGAGAAAAAAATCTTAATTTTTTTTTCTTATTGTTTATAATCTTTATTTTTATATTTTCATTATTCAAATAATTAGTTAGAAAAATTATTTTCTCTAAAAATCATAATTGGCATTTCTCAATAGAATAACACAAAATAAAAAATTAAAATTAAAAATTTAATTGTATATTAAGTTAACAATTTGTTATAAACAAATTCCAAATCTCATTATTTTTTTTTCTGAAATTACTATAAATACCAAAAACAACCATATGCAACAGTGTCAATAATTTTTTTTTATATATTTTTTATAGATTTTTCTAAAATTACGGTATATAAAAGTTGCAGCAGCCACTTGATTTTTTAAGTTACAAACCGCTGTAACTTGTAAACCATTAAAATACAGTAATCAACTTTCGAAATGATTTTATAGAGAATTAGTTGATCTCTCAAATAAACTTTTCACCAAGTCTGTATCTTTCGTGGTTTCGTGTTTATAGGCATTTGTTTATAAAAAAATCCGTTGTCTACTTCTTGCACTGTAATATATGTTATATCTTTTAAACTATGAAAGTTAGCCCTTTCGTACTCCAAGACGATTTTTTAGGTTAGTATTTGATTTATTCAAAAAATGTTGGTTTCAGTCATTAACATGAATTGTTCATGAAATACACGAATTTATTTAAATAATGTCAACTTCATCATGTATTCTAGCGGTTTTCAATCACATATTTGTTAATAAATACTCAAGATATACATTTTCATGTGAAATCATTCAATCATCATCTGTTTCTTCAACTATTTTTATTGAAAAATCTATAAAAAATATAAACAGAAAATTCGACACTTTGTTGCATATGGTTGTTTTTTGGAATTTTTAGTAGTTTCAGAAAAAAAATATAATGAGATTCGGAATTTGTTTATATATAACAAATTGTTTACTTAATAAACAATTAAATTTCTAATAAGTTTATTTTCATTTTTTGTTATTCTATTGAGAAATGCCAATAAAGATTTTTAAAGAAAAATAAAATTCTTAGCAAATTATTTGAATGATGGAAATATAAAAAAAAAGATTATAAACAATAAAAATATGTTTTTTAGGTAAAAAAAAAAAAAATTAAAAATTTTTGATAAAAATTAAAATAAAAAAATGTTTCGAATGTAATAAATGTTCGTTTGATGCAAAAAGATTTTAAATTTTTTGTTAACTTTAAAAACTCATAATAAACAAAATATACAACTTTTGGAAACTTTTATAACATGATCTTGTTAAGTATATATATAAGAAGGTCTCCAAGGAGCGAAAAATTTTTAGAGCTATTATTTAAACATTTATGCCGTTTTTATGAAAACCGAGGTCCGAAAAATAAGGACTTATTAACAAATGCCTAACTTGTTGAAAAATAAACCTAATTCTTCTTTCCGTCGTGATATTGTTCTTTCAAGCGTTAAAAATACACCATAATCTATTCAAATCTTTAAATTGATATTTAATACTATAAAAAAAAGTGTAGTGTTCTCTCTTTAGAGTCTGCGCGCGGAACTCTATTTTCACCCTTAAATTTAAATTAAAAATAATGGAGAAAAGTTTTTTATTGGAAATTTCCTCTTCTTTAAGAATCTCTCTTCCTAATTTCGCTATCGCTTATAGTTTTTGAGTTATTCCCAAAAAACTGTTTTTTTTTTGTTATTGTTTTTTGTTAATAACAATTGCAAACTGATAGGCGCCTACTAGATTGATTAGGTCACCACTTTCCTGCAGAGCTAATTTCTCCGGAACCATTTCCGGGGTTTCGTCTCGAATAAGATGAACCAGGAGTTGTTCCTGCTTGAGCAGTTTTTCAGAAAAGGGTTCATTCGTCATTACAAGCTTTTATTTAGTTTTATCTGTCTCGGTGTCTGTAACCAAATCTTGCAAGTTAAATTTGACCCACTTCTAGTTGCCCGATAAACGTGAAATTTGGCAGGTGTTCATAGTTCCCGTGACAATGCAATATGGCATATTTGTTAGAGAAAAAATAAAATGGCGGCTCTAGATTTGTGTTTGTGGTCCGATTCGACTCAAAATTGGTGTGTGGGGGTTTTCGGGGGCGAAGATTATGAATTTTTTGTCAAAATTCATTAAATAAAAATGGTGGCTCCAAGATGGCGGACGATCTCTGTGATTATGGTCCAATTCTATTCAAAATTGGTGTGTGGAGGTTTTCGGGGGAGATTATGAATTCATTCTCAAAATTCATAAAATCAAGATGGTGGACAAGTTTTGTGATAATGGATCGTTTCTATTCAAAGTTGGTATGTCTGGGTGTTTGGGGACGGAGATTATAAATTTAGTCAAATATTATTGATTTTTTGTCAGAGTTCATAAATTGAAGATGGCAGCTCCAGGATGGCGGACGAGTCAATCAATAGATGGTCTCCTTATTGAAGAACTGGATAGCTCAGAACTTACAGGAAAAATGCCTCTTGATGACGATACATTAACAGAAATGCATAGATTAAGGCGTACTTACTAAAAAGCACAAAATGAAATAATTAATAAAAAAAACTTTTTAATGACAAGCTTGTATTCAAATGCGCTGAAAAGTAAAAAAAAATACTTTGGATGTACGACGTAGGTTATTCCGTGAGTTAGCTTGTCGCTTTTGTATTCGAACTGAAAACTTTGCGCAAAGCAATTCTTTTTCACTTTTTAATGCATTTGAATAAAAGCTTGTCTTTTAAAAGGTTTTTTTTTATAATTATTTTATTAAGATCGTTTCTTATTTTGTTATAATTTACGTAGTGAATAGTTCTAGTTGTGTTTTGTGATTTTTACTTTATCAATAGGTAACCCTAATATTGTGGCTTTGTGGTCCGTGATTAAATTATCATGGGCTTTAGATATGCAGTTTGTTTCCAGGTTAGAAATATTTGTTTAAAAAAAATGTGGTCTATTATTATACAGCTAGCTGTTTCCCCGTGTGCGCGTGTGTTTACATTTAACATTGATTCGAATCCATATTTGCTGAGTGTTGTTAAATAATCCAAGTTTTTTTATTAATTATTTTATCTTGAATATAAAGAATATGGGACAAAAAACAAGCTACGTACAATTCTTTGAACAACTTTCCTATTGCTCTGAAATGAAGCACCATTTATTTGAATCGGTAGATAATCATCAATTGTACTCAGTTTCCCTTTTGAATTGGCCCATTTTCCATTTCCAATGCCCTACTTGACCAATTTGATTTGGCGTTCTCAATCCACCTCAGATTTTGATTTTTTTAAATTTCACGTTATTCTGGCAACAAATTACGTCATATAACATTATAGTTGGATTCAGAATGGGGGTAATTTCCAGTTCTAAGTAAAAATTTCTCATTTTATTGTGCTCTAAAATAATGATTGAGGGTCGATTATAAATTTTTCCATTTTCTGACCACTCTTGTGCATGCTATGTTGAATTCAAATAGTTTCATATATTTTTCAGGAAGCAGAGTTTTTATTAAGAGTGAACTTTTGACGTGAAATAAAAAAACCGTATCTATAGAGAACTCAAGTAGAGGAACCGTCTGTAAAATATTAATCAATTCATATGAAATGTACTCGATCAAAAGCTGTCGGAACCCTCTTTTTGATGCCCTGTGGTTTGTATATTATGGAATCTACTCAAATGGCACTATTTTTTCCATTTTTCATTCAGAACATCTATAATCGAGCGATTTTCACTGATGCCGACCATAAACCATAAAAAGAACATATCACTGGTATCATTGCAACGGGGAGTTTTATATATATATATATATATATATATATATATATATATATATATATATATATATATATATATATATTTCATAAACAATCATGAAGTATCTCTTCAATATACTGAATAAAGTATTCCTCATATTGTGGCAATGATGAAAGTTCAACACAGGCTGTGTATAAAAACGTAAATTTTTTTCACCCAAATTCTGCCTTTTCTCCTGATAAAGACGAGTAAGAAAACCTATAGCTCTGTCGGTACAAATTGGGGTTTTGTCGAACACAAGCGAAATATAATTCCCTAGCAACCCCCGCCCGATATTACATGAGAACTATAACCGTTAAAACATGACTGCAATACAATATCATCGCTAGATATCGATTCGGATACATGCGGAATGGCAATTTCTACTTCGTTGTACAGGACGGCCAGCTATACTGTTCTCCGCGGTAGGACACGAAAAGAATGATAATATATTTTGAAGATATGTAGCAAAAAAAAACAGTAAATGGACATATTTATATCAGGAGGATATACTTTTGTGGAAGCAATGCGAACATGATTTTCTCTTTTGTCCGAAAACGTGTTTTCAAGCTTTCAAATGGTCAACAGCAATTTTATAATTCTCACTCTGTAACATATAGCGGCAGAACCCACTTTTGTTGACTGAAGTATATGCTGAAACTTGTCTTCTAGATCAATATCTTCATCGTCGTGGATTTTCTTAATTCCCCCAAAAACTGTGAATTGCACTGATTTTCTTCTATTTCTTTCTTGAGGAAAAGTTCGTACTTACTGTATTTTATCAATTTGTCCCGGTAGAATTCGACTTGAATGTATTCTTCTTCAAAAGATGCATCGTCGATTTCTGAAGATAGTGATGTTCTTATTTTATCATCTGCTCTGAACAATCTATCACTTTTGTCTTCCAGTTGTCTTGAAACCTCTATATAGCAGGAGTACTTGTGGCCTTATATAGTAACATCTGGTCTAACTCTTTGCAGATTTTTGAGAAATGTTTTTTCATGAATTTTCGTTCCTTCTTGATAACTTCCATTTTCCAGCTTATAGTGTCTTGTCACGGTCGCCAAAATATTATTTGTAAGCTCGAAAATGGACAAACTGTGACGAAAATAACTCTAAAAATGACTGGCAGTTGTATTCTACCAATTTCATTGGCAAAATTGGACTAGCAACCCAAAAACAGTATTGGATGATTAAATATCAACAATTCACAACAAAACTTGGAAAAGGTGGCGTAAATGGGGACAACGAGTATATCGATGAAACTTTCACAGATGCTTTGAAACATAATATTGAAAATTTGGCGCGGAAGCCCTTTTTTATATTTTTTCTCAAAAAAATGTCAGGATGAATTTACCCAATTTTCATTCCTTCAGATTCGGCATTTTGCGTACCAATCCGATTCAAATGCACTGTTTTCGAATGAAAACACTGGAAATTATGTATTTGTAACACTTCATTCACTGAAATGATATCAATAAGAATTTTTTTTAACCAAGTAAAAAGCATAAAGTTCAAACTGACAGAATAAATAACAAGTTTGACAAATGACAGCCAACTTGAACTGACAAATACTGTGGAAGCAGATAATGCGACGTTGCCAATTTGTTTCTAGAATAAGGATATTTACTTTAACTATAAAACATGTTTACAAAGTCAGGCCCGAATGAAAAAAAATTTTTGGTAGCAAAAAAATGGTTGAAATGAGTTAATATCACAACCACGTGACTCAGTTCGATTTAATGGCGAACGAGACACGCCAGTGTTTCTAGTTTTTCAAAAGTAAAAAAAGGGAACAACCTAACCTAACTTGGATAACATTACTTCCAAGTTGAACACCATCAATTTTTTTTCATGAAAAGTAAATGCTATGGCTCACCAGAAAATGTAACTTGATGACTTTCTAATGTAAAAGAAGGAAACACAATTTAACCTAATTTAGCTAATATTGCTATCCAAGTTGAAGGTAATCCATTTTTTTCAAGTAGAAGGAAATCCAACTGTCTCTTTCTAACCCAAAAGAAAGGAATACAACCTAACCTAACTTGGCTTACATTGCTATCCAAGTTGAACGCATTTTTTTAATTGTTGTTATTTCCTATGCTGCTTAATAGAAAATCCAACTTGATGTCTTTTTAACCCTTCCACTTATGCTTAATTTAGTGCGTTAGTTTCCGCAATTTTTGGTATCTACTTGGTTGGTTTTTATTCTTTGCTAAATATTAAGAATATCTATTTTACTAGAACTAGTGTGCTGCCATCTTTGAATCAGTATCATAGGCGGAGCTAAACATGGACCAGCTGGTAGAACACTGTAATGCAGATTAATTTTCTATATAATCAAATGGTGTGTTTTTTTTCTGTAAAGTAAAAGAGTGCTATTTTCCGAATTGGTAAAGACCATTACAAAAAAATTAAAAAAAATTGGGCAATAGTTCTCCAAAATAAAGTACTTACATTGTATATATAGTCTATATACAATGGTACTAATAATTGATCGGCGTGAATAGAGATATAACTGAAAACAGGTACACATAACGAATATATATGTTACTGGAACTAGTGTGCTACGATCTATGATTCAGTAGTATAGGTACCAAAAAATACAGTTTTTAGGCGGAGCTAAAAATAGATCAACCGGTAGAATTCTGTATTGCAGATTCATTTTCTATATGATCAGATTGTGAAATGGCGTGGATTTTATTTTCTTGTAAAGTAAAATAGTTCTATTTTATAAGTTAGTAAAGGCCATTACAAAAAAATATATGTTTTTGGCTGATATTGCTCTGAAATAAGGTACTTATAATTGACCAACATGGACAGAGGCAGATAACTGAAAACAGGTGAACATAATCTCATTTTTTTTTTAATAAATATTATACAATCGTAAGGCTTTATCTAAAATGAACAGGAATAGACCCATAACCGATGAAGAGCTTCTGCAGCTTATGGAAGAGAGGCTTTCAGACAAAGTTATTCAGTGATGAAGATAACAAGGATTATTTGGACACTTTTCCAGAGCCGTAATGCCAAGACATAACGTACAATCTCGTTATATAATTGTAAATAGTACCCTAATTAATAATATTCTTTAGGGGAAGAACATTCAAACGGGCCCTTTGGTCAATGCCAACTCATGTGGCAACACTGTAACTAACAGAGCTCCACGGAAGTTATTGTTACTAGTATTTGATTCGTTTTCGTTGAAAGTTATATAGGTGGAGCCAAAACAAATGAAATGGGCGTTTGGAGTAGTTTGAAGTGCATGAAAACTTTTTTCAAAGCTAGAAAGTGTAATGGTGTTTATATCAATGCATTTTTGAGAAGAAACATTAGATAATTAAGTGAAATAGGGGCCTGTTATTATGTTGCTGGAAAATAAATCAAGTAAGAGTCTCCAGGATCGTCTATATATATATATATATATGGCGCGGAAAAAGTATCTTTGGGAATTGTGGCCTTTTAAAGTTGAAAAAATTGCCCATGGAAACGTCACTATATATATATATATATATATATATATATATATATATATATATATATATATATATATATATACAATTCCCAAAGATACTTTTTCCGCGCCAAATGTTCGATAGCTGAGGTGATTTTATCATGTTTTGAAGCATATGTGAAAGTTTCATCGAAATACCGGTTGTCCCCATTAATTGATTGAGAAATATCAATGATAACTAGGTTAAAGATAAGTTTATTTTAAATGAAGAGTTGACATAATCGATAAACGTAAATATATTGTTAGTTCAAAATAACACTGAAAACATATTTTCAAAAAGACTTTTTCAACGTTGAAAATCTCAACCAAATCCCATCAACGTTCAACTTTTCAAACAAAAAGTTCATTTCACCAAGCATATTATTTAACTATAATTATTTTTCAGTTACATATTTTGGGCTAATAAGTACTTTTTCTGCTTTACCCTGACAACGAAAGGGTTTTTTATCTGTAAATAGAAAGAACTTTGGCTTTGAACACTATTTCTGAATTCAATTGCACAGGAGCATCATCCAAATATTCCACTCAACCTTCCGTTTCATTTCTTTGCCGCTGCCCATTCCCCCTGGACAAAAGCAGAAATACACTAAAACGGACCAGAGGTATAAATCAATAGACCAGAGATACGGGGTTTCATACAGAGCAATCTCGATGTTTGAACCTCCTTTCCTATTGCTTCAATTCGAGGCCTGATCCCTTCTCACCCCTCCCGCCCCGTAATGGAGTTTGTCCCTAACAGTTCGTCGATCAATTGCAGAAGCTCCTCGTTAAGATTGTTTACGCACTACAGGCATTTTCTCGAACGGAATGAAATGAAATTATTCTGGATGGGTCAGAGGCGCACATACGGGGTTGATGAAAAAACTCCAGTCAATTCAGAGTTAGCAAAAAACACTCCACTTTGAAAACCAGTTGTTACATTATTTCTATGGTTTGTGTATACCGTGAATACAATTACTGATTGTTTGGTTGAGCTGTATATTTATAAAAGAATGCAAGAACACTCTAGCTGAACCTCTACATTTATTTTTCAATAAATCTTTCTCAAATGGAATTTTTCCCTCGAAATGGAAAGAAGGACAAGTGATACTGGCATATAAATCGGGAAATAAAAATGCAAACTACAGGTCAATTACCCTATTGAATTTTTTTGGAAAAGTTTTCGAAAAATGAGATTTACTGATCTATCTGATATCAACTCAAATATGTTTCTTCAATAAATGCTCAAAATGTTGTCCAGTAACTAATTGACAATATCCTGAACTGAATTTAAACTCGTTTTGAACATTTCTAATTTCTTGGTCGGAAATTAGTCTACACTCCTGTCGTATTCGTTCTTGTAACTGTAACTGTAACCTTGCTTTTCAAGTACCCCCATAAGAAATAGTCAATAGGTGTTAAGTCCGGAGACCTGGGAGGCCATTAAACAGCTCCTCTTCTACCAATCCATCTGCCTGGAAATACATCATCCAGATACGCACGGACAGGTCTTTCAAAATGGGGAGGCGTACCGTCTTGTTGAAACCAGATGTTTCTATTCGGGACATCGGCTTCATCCGGATCGGGAAACAAAGTAGCCAAAGTCGGAACTAGTTCTTCCCGCAAGAATTCTAAATATCTATCTCCATTGAGATTCCTTTGGAAGGAAATTGGTCCTATTACTCGATTACCAACAATCCCTGTACAAACATTAACTTTTGCTGTATATTGAGTGTGGCCTTCCCTCATCCAGTGTTTCCTGCCAATTTTGACGATTTACTTCACCATTTAACGTAAACGTTGATTCGTCAGAAAACAGGACGTTTTCTATGTTTACAACATTTCTGTCTAGTAGATCAATCATTTCTTCGCAGAATTCTTCTATCCGGATCATATTCGGTGAGTTCCTGGAGGATTGTCATTTCATAAGGATGAAATTTATGAGTTTTCAGAATTTTCATCACTGAAGACTGGCTAATTTCGAGTTCCCTAGCTATCTGCCTAGTGGGAACATGATGATTTTCTCCAACATAGAGGAGTACATTCATTTCGACATCTTCATTGAGGGCACTCTGACGATGATTCTTTGTTTTTCCTAAATGCCCAATTTCCCGAAACTGTTTTTCAATCTTGCTTATGGTACTCTGCAATATGGGTGGTAAATCAGGATACTTCTCTCTGAATAAATGAATAACTTCATTATGTGTTTTTGTCCTATCTCCGTAGCTAATCATCATTAAAATTTCAATCTTGTGGGTTTCAGTTAAGTACGGCATTTTGTTAGATTTTTCAACAAACGTTGTTTCTCACAAAACGACAAAGTAATAACCTTGGTAAATATCCTCGCTCGATACGATGCTACTCTCCTTACCTGTGTTTATTTAACTTTTTTGTTTGACATAGTCAACAGCAACCCAGTTTGACAAAAAATTATAAACACATACCTCTTGACATAAATCAGGGACGGACTGAAGGCAAATGATTCATAACTAAACAACAACAAAAAAATCCTTAGAGTCCCATTGTCAGCTCCCAACTTGCCAACTTGTGATGACCGATCTCCCAACTCACAACTATTGGGGGGTGCAACCCCCCCCCCCTTTGGGCCCGTCCCTGTCCATTTTTTAAAGTGCCTGAATTATTTCATTGCGTCAGATTCCTTCATTTCTCGCATTAGTTGATGTTTGTTAAATATCTGTCAAACGACAGGGAATAAAAATTTGATATTTGGTTCGCATGTGTAACTTACTATACCCTTCAAGAATAGTCATAAAAAATTAGGATTGCCATTTAAAAAATACTCGATGACGTCATATCTCAAATTTGCGACAGGCTGTATAACATTTTCTTACATAAAAACGAGCGCAATTCAAAATAAAAATCGACCTGTCCGGGCATATTTCTAACAAAACAACTGTCTTTGAGTTACTGAATGTATTCCAAGTTAGAAACTCGCACTGTATATAATAACCCTGATTCCCACTATAATGGATTGTTTGTCCAAAAGGTTCATGAATGTTTTGAATTGAAAGTTTCCATTGGTTTCTAGAAATGTCAAAAAATAATCACCATATTACCTCTTTTGCAGTCTTCAACGTAGTTAGTAAGATAGAAAATAAATATTCCACAGGGATGAATTGCCTCTATATAAAAAATAATTGAATCTATTTCGGAATATATTTATAGGATTTTTAATCGACGCGGCTGATACTTCTTAAAAATCCGTATTTAAAAACCAGGACACGTGTTTCGCTATACAATAGCGTCTTCAGGTGTAGATAACTAACTCAACAATCACGATAGTTCATGTTAAAAAAGCAAAGCGGTAGTAGTTCCTATAAAAATGCAAATAAGGATATTCCGATAGGTGATGAAATAGAACGAGGATTGAGTAGTACGGGAATTATATCCATTGCCTGTTTAATCTTTTCCTTCTCCTTTGTTAAATTTGTGTTATTGAAGATGCATTTTACATACAGTAAGTGGATAAGTTCTGGAAGGCATCGTTCACTTGATGTGGAATTTGTATATTTTAAAATCATCTGCGTTCTACTGAAATAGTTATGATGTTGGGAAACAGTATCGTACATATGTTTGTGTTTCAGAAATAACATTATACATTTAAAAAAAAATATATATATATATATATATATATATATATATATATATATATATATATATATATATATATATATATATACATGTATATGTTAAGATATTGAATCTTTTAAAATATTCTTTACAGGACATCTCACCGAAATAAATTCTAGTTTCTTACGTAAAAACATCAATACCTATTTCATACAAAACAGATAAAAATTTGAGGAAATATATTAACAACAATAATAATAATAATAATATCGTTTATTATGCATAAAGTACATTTTATACATAAAAGGAAAAGGGTTAGCCAAAGGCTATCTTCCACCCCTCCTAAAAATTATATAGTGTGTATAAGAAAATAATGATAAAATTAAAAAGAAAAATACTTATTTACTACCAAAACAATGTTAGAGAAAAAATGAAAGAAATCAATAATGAAAAGAGAAAGAAAAAACAATTATACAATCATAAATGTGCTAATAGCTATTAATATTCTTGACATTCCATTGGTCAACTTAACGAATACATTACAATATTATACATTGAATCTTATATTAGCACTGAGCAATAAGCAGCTGTGATTTTATTTCTTTCTTGAATTGATGAATATTATGATGTAAAATGGGTAAAATTTCATTCAGATAACTAGGGGCAATATTTGAAAAACATCCTTCATATTTGAAAGTACGGTGCCTAGGTATGTTGAATGAGTTTATTCTCAAATTGACCGAATGTATGTCAGAATGCCTGCTTAATAGACTATATAAATAACTAGGAGTTTTAGTTTGGAGCAACTTAAACAGAAAAATTGTTATCAAATATTGGACTCTGTACCTCACATTCAACTCCTTCGTTTTTAACAAGAATGGCGTGACATGTTCACCATATGGAATGCAGCATACGAATCGCATGCCAGCATTTTGTATGCGTTGTAACTTCAATTTGTTATATTGCTGCAAAAAATTGTAATACACCGAACAACAATACTTGATATGGGGGTAAATAAGAGTTTTAACTAGCCTGAGTTTCATTTCTTCAGATAACTCATACTTGAATTTATATAGCGATTTGAGTTTGAAGAATTATACTTTAAAAATGTTTTTCACATGTTCATCGAAAGACAAAGATCTATTTATGGTTACGCCAAGATAGCTGAGAAATCTGATAAATCTGGAGCATATAAATTATCGTTTGGCTCCTGTGCAAGTTTTCACATGGGCCAAACAGGCTGAACATGAAAAAAACTTTTATAAGACCATAGGAAATGTTTATTTAATCGAAAAATTTATCCAACTTTTACTACTTTGTTAACGATTTAGAAATATTATAGAAAAGAAAGGTTTTGAACTCGACCTTCTGGAAAGTTTAAAAATTAATAAATGCAAAACGTCGCCTATTGGATATCCTTAATATTCTTGATTAGATTTATATACCTAGGACTACCTGCCTTGATTATTTAATAAGATATATCGGGGTTTTTGAGGTGGTATTATCTCAACCTGAAGAAGGTATGATATAGCGAAACACTTGTCTTGGTTTTGTAAATCTAGTTTATTGAAAATCATTTAGTGAAGTGAGTTGTTTGCTTCGATAAATATGTTTGATGGTGCATATTGAATTTTTCCCCTAACCTTGATAGTTGAAAACTGGAAAGCGAAGAAAAAAGTCAATGAACACGTTAGTGGAAAAAATTATTCGAATTCGAAGAAAAACAAAAAATTTATAGATATTACAAAAACATTGTCGACCACTTTCTCATAAAATGTGATTTTTCAGACGCATTTGGAATGTGTAAATGTGTGTTTTTTCGGACGTCACAAACAGTTTGAATGCGCCCGTAAAATCATATTTTATGGTCCAATACTACATGTTTACATTTTCTGCTCTCATATTTTAGTCATTGAAATTCCCTATCAAGAGATATATGATAATTATGGTTAATTGATTATATATTATATTGAAATAAAACCGAAATAATCGAACTTTTAGCGTACTCCCTGTATAACCGTGCGTGCTCAAAAAACAACTAAAAGTGCAGTGCAGTCTTTGGCATTCCAGATGCCAGTGCCACTACCTCATACGACTTCTACAAGAACCCCGACAACAGTTACCAGCACCCAGAACCAGCGGAAGTGAAATACGAATGCCCTCTTTGCGAAGCCATCTTGCCGAGCATCAACAATTTGCGGTCCCACATCGACGAGCATTACCCTCGGGACAGCCCTGTATGCCCAGTGGTAGAGTGTGGCAAAACGTTCTTACACCCCAATTCCGTTAGGAATCACATGAGGTTGAAACATTCCAATCAATGGGAAATTATGAAAACTGTTCGATGGAGTATGTAGACGGTAGTTCGCGCTGGATTTTTTTGAGATAGGCAACCAGGATTCTAGCGACGGTGTGTTTGTGATAATATACTTTGTGGAGAGGTGGCGTTGCAGTTCGGGGCGTTACCATGCGAGACAGGACCGGAGTGGGTTGTTTCAGAGTGGACTCATTGAGAAATTTCGGGATTACTAACATAATGTCGCGTCGTTTTGAGAATAGTATTATGTATCTGATTCAGAGATAATTGAATTGGTTTCTTGTTCATGAAGTTGATTTTATCTGATATAATAAAGTTTGAGAGAAAAAATATGCAATCTCAACTGTTATCCATTCTACAATTGCAAGAAATAGCGTTACAAAGGTCGACATAGATTATTGAAAGGCCCCTAAGATTTTTCTGGACGGGTCATATAATAATTTGATACTTTTAAGGGTGGTTCCAGAAATGTCACCAAATACTTGTTTCAAACGGAATATGGAATACCCTGCTTATATTACGAAAATAAAATAAACTTTGTCTTGATAAAAATAAGGAAGTCTTACCCTGAACAGTTATGTTTTCGCGTATTATTGAAAAATTAAATATATCGTGTATAATATCGATTATAATCCTTCAAAGCAAACGACCCCAAAGATCTCACCGTCTCGAATCAAAGGTACGGTGGCCTAGACTTCGGAATGTCCCCACCAGTATCCCACCATCATCAAGTTCAAGTTATATAAATCTGTATTCAGTGTAAAGGATATTTCCGAGGATCAGTTCTTCGTCATTCGACTTCCGACCAGAATGGGAGACAGACGTCGAACATGTGGTCAGAAAGTCAGAATAATGTAAGTGAATGAGAATGATGTCCAGACAAGTGTTTGTGAAGTCCTGCTGTAGAGAACGGTATTATATAAGCCGTTCCACGTGCATTGCAAAATTATATAAGAATAGTGAAAGTTTATATTGGGCCACTTATCACTTATAGTGAGACAACCAAGGTGCCTGAGGACAAAGCCTGTTATGTGAGAGATTATGTAACAGGCAGCGCTGGCCAAATGTGGCATACTCAGCATGGGAGACAGATGTCGCACATGTGGTCAGCAAGTCAGAATAATGAGAGTGATGTCCTCTGTAAGACACGTGCAATCCAGACAATAACTAAGTGAAGTCCTGCTGTAGAGAACGGCATTATATAAGCCGTTCCACGTGCATTGCAAAATTATATAAGAATAGTGAAAGTTTATATTGGGCCATTCATGGTATCACTCAGAGTGATACAACCAGGGTGCCTGAGGACAAAGCCTGTTTTGTAAGAGATTACGTAACAGCAGCGCTGGCCAAATGTGGCATACTCAGTATGGGAGACAGACGTCGAATGATGTGAGTGAATGAGAGTGATGTCCTCCGTAAAACACGTGCAATCCAGACAATAACGAAGTGTTTTTGAAGTCCTGCTGTAGAGAACGACATTATATAAGCCGTTCCATGTGCATTCCAAAATTATATAAGAATAGTGAACGTTTATATTGGGCCATTCATGGTATCACTTAGAGTGAGACAACCAAGGTGCCTGAGGACAAAGCCTGTTATGTAAGAGATTACGTAACAGGCAGCGCAGGCCAAATATGGCATACTCCTACAGAGAAAATCAAACCAATCAAATCAAAATATATACTTTATTGTCAACAGATAGAATTTCATGGACAAAGCAATAATAAATAAGTTTAGAAACAACACAGAAAAGTCAGGAGAATAAACACAGGAATATCAAAAAAGCATTGTATGTTGAAAAAGAAAGATAAAAACACAAATAAATATAAATATATACACACAAACATATATACATCCTAGGTGAACGAATAGTTATGAGTTGACAGAACATTAAAGGAGTAAATAAATAAAGAATATAAATTAATAAGATAGTTTGAACCCATAGTCGTTACATTGTTTTGTAATTCGTTGTGACTATTAGCAGTGGACGTATACAATGGTTAAAGAAGAAATGATTTCATAACAGCATGCCATGCATATCTTTATCAAAGTATTCTTGAACACTATAAAATATCTGGTGAATGAGAACTTGCTTTACAGACTTTCTGAACTGATCAACTGATTGAATATCTTTAAAATTAGTCGGAAGATGATTATATATTTCAGCTGCATTATAGATTTTTTTATCAAATTTGATAATGGAATGGGCAGTCTCAACTTGTCATTTTGGCGGGTGGATCCAACAACAACATCGTAGGATGATTTATTCTCAAGAAAAGAAGCAAGGGCCATTAACTAGAGAGAGAGAGAGGATCAGTTTGTGAATAATTTGTTCTTTCATGAGGAATGAGTATCTGATTAATTAATTTTTATTTTTTTCTACAAACTTTATGTTGAAAATTTGATGATGAACATTAATTCACTCAAAAAATACTTCATTCGTAGCATTTAATCTATTCCAAAAAAAAAGTGATACATAAAGTGAAAATAAGTTGAGATCAACCACATCTTTAAATTAAAGGCTGAACAAATTTTATCTGCAGAAACAAATTCCATTCTTTGTTGTGCTATGCTCCCTTCCCTGTATTAGTACCTATAGAATGAAAAAATTATTCCCCAGTATTAGTTTATCATGCCTTGATGAATATTAATTGTGTATTTCATCTAAAATTCATTGTCTGGAAGTCAATAATTCATCTTGGAAATTGGAAACTTTTTAATAGAATAGAAGTGTGGTTTATATTTCTTATACTCGGCACAAATCAACCTGCAACAAGTGCAGCGGTTAGCCTGTCTGGGAATTTCAGGGGCAATTTTCACATGCCCCTCTGCAGCATTATGGGTTATGCTGAATCTTCCGCCACTGCACTTGTGTGTATTGAAGTAATGAAGGAAACGGCAATGAGTGCCTTCAGAATGCACCAGTCGATAACCGAGCGCTGTTCTGCATAATGCTGAAGGGGTTTCATCAACGCCCCCAAACACCAGGAAACTCATACACTCCTCAAGGAGTTTCGGAATCCCGGGTCTTGAATAGATGAAGGGTAATGTACAAAAGACCTTAAAGGTCGAAGAAGGGAGAGGCTGAAGAGCCATATCGATTCCCCCTACAATCTAAATTTCTTTTAAAAATAACCAAGAATCACAACTGAACTCAACACTTCCCATAATCTCCTCAGGCACTGGCAAGTCCAAGCAAGATGGCTCCTGCCTATTAGTTGGTCACATGGTTGCCGCCATGCTTGTTCTCAGAATTGTTTTTATTTAATGGAACGATTTGAGAAAAGTAGTCAACGGTTCACTTCCTAGTTCTGATTTACGGAATGACCATTTCAAGATTTGAATGTAGACAGCAGCTGTACACGATATAATCTGTGAAATATTTTTAACACGCTTTTATTATCAAGTTAAATGTGACCCACTTCTAGTTGTCCGATTAACGTGAAATTTGGCAGGTGTTCATAGTTCCCATGACAATGCATTATGCAATTTATGTTAGATAAAAAAATAAAATGGCTGCTCCAAGATGGCGGACGAGATTTGTGTTTATGGTCCGATTCGATTCAAAATTGGTATGTGGGGGTTTTAGGATTGAAGATTTTTTTTTCAAAATTTATAAAATCAAAATAGCCGATCCAAGATGGCCGACGATCTCTGTGATTATGGTCCGATTCTTTTCAAAATTGGAATGTGGAGGTTTTTGGGGTCAGAGATTATGAATTATTTGTCAAAATTTATAAATTCAAGATGGCGGCCGAGTAATGTAATTATGTCTTTTATCCGCTTCACTTGTAACTAACAAAACATGTAATCAAATCTTGGAAGTCAATTTTAATCTACTTCTAATTGTCGTATCGAAACGAAACTTGGTATGTATATGTAGGCCGTTCTCAGCATAATTTACAATTCTATAAGTAAATATTATAAATGTTGAGACTATGTGTGTGTAATATATTTTTAATTATGTAAATATTTCAACTTCATTAATATACAATTTAAAAAAATGCCAACTGAGCCAACTTTAAAAGCATTCTGTACCAGTAAAAAATATGTTAAAGTTATTTTAAGACTAGAAAGTAAAAAATAAAAAACACGCTTTTATCACGCACTAAAAATTATGAAATAATTCAATTGTAGAGTAAACGCAAACAAATATTTTTTCAAACAGTAGTGGTGGATGATAGATATCCTAGGTAGTTATTAGTAAACTTGTCACTTCTTTTATATCTAATGATTAATTTAAATGGCGTGGAGCGCTTTTCGGTTGTGTGTAATTTTAATTAACTCAAACAAAGCGCTGCACACTTTTTGAATCAATCATTAGATATAAAAGAAGTGACAATCTCACTAACTACCTAGGATATCTATTATTCACCACGTATTGTTTAAAAAAATATGTTTGCGTTTACTCTACAATGAAGTTGAAATATTGGCAAGGGTAAAATGCATATGTACTTATATCGTAACTAATACAAGTCAATTTCATTATTTTATAATTTTTAGTGCGCGATAAAAGCGTGTTCTTTAGTTTTTTAAACTACATATTTTTTGTTATCCCTGTTCTTAAAAATATTTTTTCTTATCCATTTTTATTCTTTTTCAGTTTCACGGAGATCAATGGATATGCTGAGGGTGAGAGCAACAGATCCCAGACCATGCCCGAAATGTGGAAAAATCTACAGATCAGCCCATACGCTGAGAACTCATTTAGAAGACAAACACACGATATGTCCTGGGTACCGGTGCGTACTTTGCGGTACCGTGGCCAAATCGAGAAATTCGCTTCACTCTCATATGTCGAGGCAGCATAGGGGAATCAGCACCAAAGATCTACCTGTTTTGCCCATGCCTTCACCGTTTGATCCAGAACTAGCTAGCAGGTAAGATTGTGACATATTATGCAATTTCAAGAGAATACACTATCATAGTATGTCTTCATTCTATTGCTAAGACACCCTTCTGATTATGTGCTTATCTCTGTTCTTGCAAATGTATGCCGTTATTAGTAATTTTGAATAAGATATTAATTACTGATTTAAAATTTTATTCAATCAAAAAGAGTTTCGTAAAATAATCCGGCAAGGTGGAACAAAAAAATGTTTCTTGTATGGCTAACCTCGAAATTAGGATTGTTTTCAATTCAGATTTTTTTCTCCGAAATATTTTACTCAACAATAAAAACCAGGTTTCATCACGTTTTGCATGATCAATCAGATCCACGTCTCAAGATAACCTATTTGTGTATGCAGCATATAATTAACAAATTTTAATTTAAGGTTTTCAAGTGGTTTTCCCTGAAAATATTTCCACTCCTATAACTCCATACTCTAACGCCCTAACTCATCTCAACACACAGCCTCTATTTGCTCCTTGCAGCCCCTCTACTCTTGAGATATAACTCCTCTTTGACATATCGACAAAATGGAAAAACTATTATTAGTTTGCAAATTTTTCTCATGATCGGTTCAATCTATGTTGATGTTGATCGGTTATATGTCTATGGTAGATTTTTAAAAAGATTTGAATTATTCATATTAGAAGGTTTAGACTTTCAATTGTCAATTGTCAAAAAACTCAATTAAATTATTAGGAATAGTGAGTTCATACAGCAAGTAAAATAAAATAAGAAATAAAATAAAGTAATTCAAAAAGTTAAAACTACACAACATCCATAACAAGTTTATACAGAAATAAAATAAAACAAGAAGTAATATAAAATAAGAAGTAAAATAAAAGTTGGTTAACTTTTATCTCTAATTTAATTTTACTTGGACTAGTTGTTAGGCACATGTACATACTGAATAATTTAGACAAACTGACGAAAGTTGGTGTATGTTTTTGTTTTCATAACTGGAAAAAGATGTGTGCAGTGCCATTTTTAAAAATTTGGTTTTTGGCCAATAATGTCTTTAGATGACGAAGATTTTATAATATTGTTAGTGTTGTCAACAGTGAGTTTATACAGCACGTACAATATAAGAAGAAATAAAATAAAGTAAAATAAGAAATAATAATTTTCAGAGTGTTTATAGAGCTGAGTAAATTAATGTAAAAAGTAAGTTGTCAATCGAAATTTGGGATTTTATGTTGAGGTTACTTCAATTTCAATGATGGTAGGTATATACATACTTGTAAAATTGGTCCCTGTTATTTATTGTTTATTGAATAAAAAATAAGCTACTGTTGACAACACAACAATATTATAAAATTTTCGTCATCTAAAGACATTATTGACCAAATACGAAATTTAAAAAAATGGCACCATTTTCCAGTTATGAAAACAGATACATATAATAGGACTGAATATCTATTTCATGTCCATCTATCATCAACTTTCGTCAATTTGTCTAAATTATTCAGTATGTACATGTACCTAACAACTAGTCAAAGTAAAATGAAATAAAAGATAAAAGTTAACCATTTTTTATTTTACTTATTATTTTATATTACTTCTTATTTTATTTTATTTCTGTATAAACTTGTTATGGATGTTGTGTAGTTTTAACTTTTTAAATTACTTTATTTTATTTGACTTGCTGTATATACTCACTATAACAAGGACCAATTTTTCAAGTACACTTTCATTGAAATTGAGGTAACCTCAACATAAAATACCAAACTTCGATCGACAGCTTCTTACTTCTTACATTAATTTACTCAGCTCTATAAACACTCTGAAAAGTATTATGTATTATTTTACTTCAGTTTATTTTACGGCTTTATAAACTCACTTTTAATCTCTACAGAGGAAATTAAAATAATGAATTCCCTCTTTGAATGTTCTGCTTCTTAACAAAACAACTTCCTTAAATTTTGAAATCCGACATAGTGTCAGAATAATTTTTTCAATTCTTAAACTCGTTTCACACGCTTTAATTTCACATCGAATTGTTTCAGATTACTTGCCAAAGCAGGAGTGAAAATCAGCCCCGCCGAGCTAAGAGCGAGAGCCTCTCCAACAGGTCCCCGCCGCTCCGACGTCAAACTCGACGCCAAGAGCGCCTATTCTGGAGCGCCATCAGAAGCGGGCAGCTCTATATGCGGCGACAACGACCCCGAAGATCTCACCGTCTCGAATCAAAGGTATGCTGGCTTAGACTTCGGAATGTCCCCACCAGTATCCCACCATCATAACAATTTCAAAATGAACAGGGCAGGTCAGGCTGTAGCAGCAAAAACTATAGACTCGCTACAGCACCTGTCGAAAGAGCCTTATCCCGGGCCTCTAGCCCCTCCTGTGTCCGGAGCTAACACCACTGGATCGGCTATCCTTGACACCTACCTCCAATTCATCACCGAGAACAGCTTAGGTATGGGAATGATGACGTCAGATCCTGCAGCTGCAGCCATGCAAGCCGCCAAATTTGCGCAACTCAACGCCATGAGCATGGACAAGGCATCGCAGCAACACTTCCTGGAGAAGATGCACCACATGCAGAACGCCAATGACCTGATGATGAAGCGAAATGACGAAATCAGGCGTGGAGAGGCTGATATGGTTCACCTCGAGAGAAATGTGCAAGATAAGTCGCATGAAGAAGGTGATTCATCGGGAGGGGAGGAAGATGACTATAGCGAAGATGAAATGGAGGCAGAAGGTGTTAAAGCAGGGGGAGAATAGTAGTTGTAGCTTGGAGGGGTAGGTTAAGTCACATCAGTTGCCGTTAGTCTTGCCATTGATATACTCATTTTATTCCATCCAGCTACCTCAGTTTGATTGTCATCATAGTGTATTTATTGAAAGTTTTTTCGTATATTCTCGTAAATTCATGAACTTATGGAAACACATGGAAATGATTGCTTGGAGAGCTGCTTCATCTTCTATGCAGTGGATGGAAAAAATTTGTTTTTACAAAATTTCTATACATGATTTTCAGAAGATGTTGTCATTTCATATAACTCACCCAATAAGCAGGTAAATTTTCTACAGAATATTATTAACTGGTTCTCATTGCAGGCAAGAAATGGCAAACATTTTCATATGTTCTTCATGTCCACCAGTATAGCTCATGTTATCGAGATTAAAATAAATATATTCCATCCGTCTACCTCAAAACATATAGAATATAGTTAAAGAGTGCAAGATAATAAGGGTTTCAAAGTGTATACGGTAAATTAGTAAATAGAAAAATTATATTGGACTACGTTGCAGTTATAAGATAACTAAAAATTGATGTTTTTCAATAACTATACTGTTGTGTAGAATGTTTTTTTTATCCGACGTTTTGATATCACCCATATATGTGTACTTTTATGTTGCCAACAACATTGGAATCAGATGGTTAACAGGAAATCATTGCAACGAGTCTCTAATTGAACCATTTTCTAAACAAGTAATGTTTCATCTTTGTTATATTGACAATATGCCATGTAGGAGTCACTTTGTTGAAAGCATGGGATATAAATTGGTAAATAATAATAAAAAATTTAGTTTTTCATTGTCATACTATAAACATATTTAATAAAATTATATTTCTAAAACAACTACAAGGTGATAAGTATACCTACAACTATTAAATATGTTTAACACAAAAAATGTATACAAACAATTATTCTATCCAGGTGAAAATGGTACAAAAGCAGCGTTTTTGCCTTTACAACAATATTTTTGTAAGTAACTTTGGAAAACTGAAGTGTTGCGAAATTTTTTGTAATCTTTATATTCATTTTGTATGTAAAAAGCTTCCAGAATTCTTTCAAATAATGCTTCCCATTACAAGCAATTCATATAGGCATATAACAATCAAATTTAGAGATGAAACACAATAATTAGAGAAGTCATGTTTGTATATATGAACAAAGTCTTAGACATTACTCAGGTCGCACTTAAATATCATGAACCGAAGTACAAATTTCCATATAACATTATTTCTATAGCCGTCACATCTTACTGCTGATTCTAATTGAAACAACATGACGGCGCGGAAATATTGGTTCACAATAAAGAGAAATTGGAATCCTCAAAGGAAATCAACCCAATAGGTAATAAATTGTTCCAATGTTATTATTATTTGTAGCATTACACTCCAACGTTTCAGTGGAATCAGCAGCATGAGTTGATACATCTTCAGGGAGTTACTCAGATTTCTGACACAAATAAATATATCAGTATCTTTTTTATTTTTATACTTTTTCCGTTAGTCATAAACAGTGATAAATAATCAGGTATAGGAAATAACTTGTATCAAATCAAGACTGTCGGATTTGACAGTATTGACCCCTTAATTTAACTGTAAACATCACAAAAATATGAAAGCAATGAAATGAATACTGAAATAGTAGTCCATACTCAAAGTGGAAGATAAAGTTTTTTTTTTTTGGGTGATTAACACAAAGTTTTTTCCACAAAATGTATAATTCTTCAATAATTGGATTTAAGATCCAATATACCAAGACATGTTTCGAACGTATAATAATAATAATTTTATTTCAGTAATTGTGAAAATGCCAAAAGGTGAAAGTGTGTACATGTAATATAACAAATCATCTTAATGCATTACACGCACGTACATAATATTATAAAGTTTCCTAATTAAAAAATTCTTCATTCTTTATATGTTCTGTCAGAGAATTATAGCATTTGCATCCAATATATTCAAAGTTTTTTTGATACCGAGCTGTGTTATGCCGGTGGTGTAAAATAATGTTTTTTCGTCTGGTGTGTTTTGATAGCATTATAAGTAGCCTTGTTTTTGAGGATGTAAGTGCTCGTAACAGCCAGAATATTAAATTTTTTGAAGATATCTCTGCATGAGTCTCTTCTACTTAGTTTTGCAATTATCCTAATTTGGTAATAAAAACACCCATTGTACCGCAGAACTTGCTCCCCAATTTAAAATTCCGTACTTCATATGAGAATGGAAGTGGGCGAAGTATAAAGGCAAAAGGATATTTTCACTGCAATGTTTGCCGCAGACAATGTCAATAAGTGAATTCCATGAAAGTTTTGAATCAAAGATCATTCCTAGCATTTTGATAGATTCAGAAGAAGACACGATTTCATCGGTATTCTCAAACAGCAAAAACTGGTGGTGTTCCCAACTGTTTGCACCATCTTATTAATTATTAGATAGTTTTTGTCTGACCATGTTATCACTTTAGCATAGGTATTCTCAGCCAATGATTTTAGTGATAATAAATTCTCTTCTATAATAAAAATGTTTGTGTCGTCTGCATAACATGTTGTAATAATTCTATTGTGTTTCTTCACTTCACTTCACCTTCTTGATATTAGGTCATTGGTAAATACTATATATAGAAGGGGGCCTACTATTGATCCTTGAGGGACACCTTCAGTTAGACAATACATATATAGAAAAAAACTGGGAATGTTATACAATGTAACTTTTGTTTTATTATTATATTAACTCTATTCCAGTTGCTTCTAGCTATGTATTGGCTACCTGAAGATGAATGTATATACGTTCGAAACATGTATTAGTATTTTGGATCTTGAGTCCATTTATTGAAGAATTATAAGTTTTGTGGAGGCGACTTTATGTTGATCATCCCAAAAAGAAATATCCAATAATATCCAAATCAAAACTGAAGGTTCATAGTTTTGGTTGGCAGCGAAACACAGAAGTGTTAAAAATAACAATATTCCATTCCATTTTTTCATCTTGTATTTTTGTGAATGGAATATATATTACATAAGCCATTACATTCAATTCCATTTATTCAATCAAGTCATTAGTTTAGTAGTTGAACACCCTCATTTTTAGGTAGTAGGAACTTCCAATTTCGACTTCCATGCCGTGAGACACCCATGTACTTGTTAACTGTAAAATATATTTCCCATTATCCTTGAATTGTGATTTGCCAGATCTTTCCAAGTATCCAAGCTAGGTATGAGGACACGTTGACACAGATCACTCCTGAATTCAAGCCTCATGCTAGAAAAGTATTGAATTTTCTGTCAAAATATTTGTTTTGGACACTCATAGAATATCACTTTATATTCGTAATATATAAATGGTAACTATATCAAAATATTTATTGGGAAGGTTGCCTAGGTTAGCGGGTATCTAAAAAAAATTAACTTTGTTGTTTGACATTTTTCAAATATCTTTGAAAATATGCATTTTTTGGAAAAATACATGAGCACCTTTTTGCAGGTATCAACATTGTCTTCAAAAACAACCTCAGTCCAATTTCCTGGCAAATGAAAATGATCAAAAATATAAAAAAAAATCGAGATAAATTTGAAAAATACTGTATACAAGAGAGTCGGAGAGAATGTCTCTGAAATGCTCAATTTTTTTTTAAATATGGAATTGGGTCTCATTACAGTATTGCACAAAACATCACGGACTTATTCAACATTTTCAATGAGTATATTTATAGATAATTTTGATATCTGCAAAAATGTACCACTGCATTTTTCGCAAAAGGGCAAAAACCAGAGGAAGTGTTATTTATTCTAGACTATCGACCAAATTCGACTAGGCAACTGACTGGCAATATGTTTGTCTGGGTTCATGCTTACTTTCCCTTTCAACATATTTGCTGTATTACTAAGGCCTGCTTAGAGTGTGAGTCTTCCTTTTACTTTTTATTGCGGTGCATGAAAATTAATAGGGGTCTGGATTTCAAAGTGAACCAAAGACCTCCAGAAAACTTCTGTGATCTGTGAAGACGTGTTTCGAAATTTCCTTTTTGGATTTTACTTAAGAATCTCATCTCCGAAGTTGTTCTTCCATTTTTTTGAATTCATCTGTTGCAATAGTGAGTAGAGATACCGTTCCGAGCAAATGTACTTATGTTTATACCTCGATATATTCTAGTTTTTCGCTATACATTTTCGGAATGTAGTTGTTGATAATCTTTTGTTCAAATATGGATAAAATAGCGATATAGCACGTGAATAGAGGTTATTGTTAATTATTGATTAAGGTTAGGGTAAGTTAATTTTAGTTGGATATATGCCATAGAACAGTGCACTGGATTTTAGTCTTGAATTGTGGACGTACCCCATCCAGTGATTTGCTTTAACTTATTCGGTACCGTACTGAAATGAAGTGGGTACTTTATAATTCAAGGGTGAAATTATGTAGACCCTGAGAGAAAAAATTGTAGACATACACGAGTATGGAGCTTCTTGTGAGATTTTTAATGATGATTTTTAGGGATTTTACTGTACATATTTCAAGTTTTTGTTGATGTGTTTCAGGAAATTGCGACGTTTTTCTTTATTGTATATATTTTCTAGAGGGGTTGAAAATAAAATTTCACTTCATTTTCTGAAATGGGATTTGAAAATGCATTACAGTTTCTTTGAAAAAAGGTCTATTGGGTGATAATGAAATACTACCTCACCTCTATTGAGAAATTTTATCATTCAACGCAGGATCAGCTGACTAACTGCAATATATTTTCAAATTGTTAAAGTTATCCTTGCGATGAGTTATGTCGATCTGCAAAAATGTGAGAGTGTGAAATTCCAAGACTATGGTAAATACTTGGAAGTGAAACAGTTGAATAGTTTCAATATGCCTTTGTGATGTAGTTTTGATATTGTTGTTTTATCCACATTACCTACCTCATTTTAAGATTTTTATAGACAGATTTTACATAGATATTTTAAAGACACCAACAGATCTCTCTACAATAATACCGGTATTTTTCGTACTTAAAAAAACAAAATATCAAAAAATAGGCTTAGTTTGTACAGTTGTTTAAAAACATTGCAAATGAATGGTGTTACTCAACTAAGGGTATATTAGAAGAAATTTTGAATTACTTTCACTCTTTCTTGTGTAAAACCATCCAGATAGTGGACTTAAGAGTGGCGAGCTTGAAAATTCGTGTGCAGTGCCATACTAGAAAGGAAATATTTCACGATTTTGAACATGTGAAGTGTTCCATTTTATATGATAGGACTCTACAAGTTATGAGAAATGCAAATAAGACATTAGTCGTTCCTAATCATAGTACGGTTCCTCAACAATATCTTCTCCTGAAGAACAAAAATTGATTATAAATTCCTTCCCCACTGAACAGTTCGTAATTAATGGTTTCTCAATTGAATGTTGAATTTTCAATGAAGTTTTTCATCCTCAATTCATCATAAATCCTGATGGATTCTGAATGGAAAGGCCATATGAAAATTAACTCAAAACAGTTTTTGTTTCTGATCTATGGAAGTATTTTGTAATTTGCCGAGAAATGTTTTGAATATTTTCTTAGCTCTCTTCAGAATCTTAGGACAGGAAGTGTAGAGTCAGATATATGTAAAAATCGTACTAATTGTTGGGGGGCTGGGTGCCTTCATTTATTTTAAAATGGCTTGTTGGTAGACATGATCTGCCAACAGTGAGCCGATCAGAGTTCCTAAAAAGAAAAATTCCCTTTGAAAAGGCGAAAATACAATTTGAATATGAACGTGTAACTTTTATATAGATTAGTGAACTGTTATAACTCCGAAATATAGTTTTGCTAACAAAACGGCAGACTCGTATATACACTATATTATTATATGAGAATAGGTGTATGTGTAAAATTATATTAAATGGATAGATAAACCTAAAAATTTGTTTAAAGGTGGTATGCAATGATGCAGATTAGGTATTATAGTATCTTGGATTTCCATTCTTCTTATGAAAAAATCTCGAAGGAAATCCAAAATACCAGCTACTCCATAAAATATTTTCCACCATTCGAAAATTATTTGCATTTCTTTTATTATTTATGTACTTAAAATGTTGTAAAGAAAGTTTATTTTTGAGATTTTATCGTTTATTTTCAAATGTTCCTCGTATTTCTTTTAGGAATTATATGTTAAGTTTTCATTGTCCTTGTTAAGTTAGAGGTAGGTGCAATAAAAATTTCCACAGTAAAAGTTATAAATACCTATTTGCCATATTATTATTATTACCCTATTTCTAATTAATCTTTATTGTGTACTGCTTGGGTATTGTTTACAAATAATAAATTAATATTAAAATTTTAGTAGTTTAGTTTATTCCTATAATGTTATCTATAATTATCTGATATTATTTAGAAAATGCAAATTCCAGTATAAACTCCCAAATAAAAAAATACCTTTTAAATTAGCATTGTTATAAAAAATATTTTCAATTCTTGTTGCAAACTCTGTATAAATATATAAATATTTATATCGTTCGAATTTTCTTGGTTTCTTATCCAGAAATAAAAACTGTACTATATTAACACTAACACAAAAGCTGTGCTCATTTCTATGAGAAAATCTGCAAACTGACCGCAAAAATCGGTTGTTCCATAAAATGTTTAAAAATTTCAGATTACATGGAATTTTTGCTATTTTTGATTAGTGTTTTGAATATCTTGAAAAATGAAATCCATACTGTTAGAGACTTGCACAATGTGGCTATGGAATCTATCTTTGATACAGTCTTCCCAAAATTAAGAGAAAAGTAATGTGTATGACCCTGGATTTACAACATTGTCTTTTCTTTCAATCATCAATAACTTTCTTTTTCCAATATTTAAATATCGGATATGATAGATAGCGCGCGCCCTAATCAATTCTAGAAAATCAAAATATTTCCTACATACCTATCCTAGTAGTAGAGTAGAGCAGAGCATGAGTGTAGGTAGCCAATTAATATTCACAAATCCATCAAAACTTATTTGTATATGTATTTATTTTTCATTCTGATTCGATCAGACTGCACTGACTGCAAATTGTGGTCTCTACCACTATCCTTAAATAGTTGATGTGGAAGGCTATATGAAATGCTCTCATACGTCAGCGTGACTGGCATTTAATCTTCCATCCGTTTCTGTTGGTTTAACTTTTGCCTTATGGAAAATAATGACTTTTTGACACATGAAGTGAATCTTTACTTCTGTTTCCGACGTGGTAGCAAGCAGATGTAAGACATGTGCTGCTGGTAAATAAGTAACATGGATACCACGTGGAAAATGGGGGTCCAGTTTGTGTTTGTGAAATCGTAAAGTTATATAGAAATTGTGGGATAAGGACTGAGAATCCGACTATCTTATTCCACGCAAGAAAGATCCGACGAGTAAAATTGTCGGATCGGAACTGAGTAGATGGTCTGTTGTAACCGAGCTCAAAAAACTACTAGGAAGAAAGAAAAGTTTACTTTCTTTGGCTTCCCTTTCCATTGAAATGGTGGTGTCCACTTCAAACATAGATGTTGCTCCTTTGAGTGAGTTGGTCATGATGATTTTTGTTTGTATTCAAGAAAGTAGGGGAACATTTCTAATTCATCTGAAAATCCGAGCTCAGGACAGAATAATTCTAATGTTAGCGCCATCTGTTGAAATACGCCGAGATAAAAAATCAATTCGGTGATTCTGGAGTTCTGTTGAAGGGCATTAGAGGGCGCGGCACTTATTTTATATCGCCGATATCTGTACAGTGAAGACATTGTTTATAGAGAAACAAGAGAAGATATTTAAGATGTCTAAAAACACGCTAGTAACGCCTCTATTATCAAGTAGGCCAAGTGTCACCAAGTCGATCCCAAACTTCTACAGGAGGTATAAGTGCAAGCACCATCAGGGTTTTTAGACATCTTGAAGATATTCATTCCTAGCAGGAGTACAGGATAGGAAATCGACCGATGAGTGCGCCACCGTTTTCTACAAATGGCGGCAAAGAGAAGTAATCAGTAATATTTGAATACTGTATTTACATTTTTATTTGTGCATTTAATAACATTCAGAACATAAATGAATTGAAAAATTAGTGAGTACGTTCAAGGAGGTTATGTTCATATCATACTAAAATTTCAGGCGATTCCTAAGATTTGACCACAAATGGGAAATTTCTGAATGTCATAAGTAAAATCATGGTTTTAAACTTCGCTCTCTTTTCGAGATTACAAGTCCGCACAGGGAATTATTTCATTAAAATCGCCATTATTTCCAGATCGCTCAAGTTTTCTAATGTTTGGTTTGTAATTGGATAAAAAAAAATTAACAAAAAATTAAGCCGACAAAAAAAGAAACTGAAAAGCAAAGAGTAAAATGAACCATTTCAGTCTTAATCCTTTCGGTCATGGCGTCCTCATATGAGGACATACACTATCATGGTCCATATATCAAAATTCCATTGTTTATTACAGTTTGTCAACGCTGTCCTCATATGATAACACGTGTAATTTGTATATGACATACAAAGCAATATCTGTTTCCGAATCATTGCATGAGTTTCGTATGCGTATCAACAGAGAGCGCTACTTGGATAAGTTGATATTCTATCTGTGATATACCGAGTTAATTGATGTTGTTGTCGATTTGTGGTGATATGTAGAAAAGTGCATAAACCAACAAAATTATTTTCACTAAAAGGTAAGTGAGTTATCTGTGAGGTTCTGGTTGTCCTCACTTGAGGATATCGTGCTGTAAAGATAGTGAATGCTAGTGATATGCAATTCAAATAAATACCCACGTAAATACAAAGTTAGGTATTTGAACATTTACAAATTTCGTTTGTACGTTCGGTTTTTGTTACAAAAGATTGATCGGAAAGGCTTAGGTAAATAGTGTACTTACTGGTGGTTGCTGACTCTCCTATGTTTTCTATAGCATATACATTTTTTTGAATATCGCTAGTGAACGTACAGAGAGTTCTACGCCTAAAACAAATGGGAAATGGCTTTTGGTCAGATTTTGTTGCCATTTTGAAATGTGGACATTTTCATTCTGAACAAAAGTTATCATTGAGGCAAAGCAAAATGTCCAATGGTTTTTATGAAATTCAGTTCTGTAGAATTTACTTTCTAGGTTTTCGCATAAAACGAATCGAGAGGGACAAATCTGGTGACCCGATGGAGGCCATTCAATGCTGCCTGTTTTTCCAATTTAGAGCTGTAGAAAATATTGGTCTAAATATCAGAGCATAATGTGGAGAAACACCGCCCTCTTGAAACATCGAATGATATTCCTCATACTGTTGATCATTTTCAATAATATCGAGGTAGGATCAATAGCTTCTTCCAATAATTGCAAATACATGTTGCCAGTCAAATCACCAGGTTGAAAAATGGACCCAACTTGGATAATGCCAGCCAAAACATAATTTTTTTTCGGATGTGGTGTAGTAAGAGTGCATTCACTATTGAGACAGTACATTTGGCCTTCCCTCTCTCAATGAACAATTCTTCCCGAAGATACCCGAAGCGAAGCTATTACAAGAAATTCCATAGGCCTACCAGATGATTTAGTAAAAGCCATACACAGGACATCGTGAATTTGCTAGTATTCGCCATAATTCCGCTACTGAAAAGTACTTACTCCAGACAACAGGGCATTTTTGCAAGGTAACAGTAAACAAAATTGAATAAACTACACTAGATACCCACTTATTAACCTAACAAACGTTACCTTTCATCCGTTGCATGTCATGACACTGGCGGGAATTCACCATAGCCCATGCTGTCGCAGCAAATCGTGTCCACTCGTGTTTTCCCCCTCTCTACCTACCATTGTATACTGTCTCAATCAGAGTTGCCAACCCTACAGTTTCAACTGTATATTTACAGTTTTTTGGAAATCTTCCCAGTTTTTAGTTTAGGCCTCCAAATCTACAGTTTTCTATTTAAGATGCTAGCACCATCTATTTTCCCTGCTGTGTACTCCGTACACTAACTCAGCTTCAGCAAAACAATTATACAATGGCAAAACCCAGGGTTACTATATATATATATATATATATATATATATATATATATATATACTGACAGGGTTACGGCATAAAACAGCTTTAGGAGAGTTCGGGTGACCAGACGTAAGGTGAGGAAAGTGTGCCACTGCTGCCAACATATACTAATTATTTAGGTTTTTATTGTATCCATTCTTGTTCATCTTGAATGTTTATCCTTGTTACTCTTCGAAATTTGAAAATAAGTTCTATAAAGTTGGCGATTCTGGCACACATCAGACGTCATCAAAATGGAGGTTTCGCCGAAACCCTGTCAGTATTATATATATAATAACCCTGGGCAAAACCATTGTCTAAACATTGTCTAGGGACAATGGTCTAAAGATATACACTACCACTACCGACTATATCATTTGTTAAGATTTTTGTTCAATCGATTGTTGCGAGTATTTTTGTGTTACGTGTTACTTCGTTAATATGATCAAAAGTTTGATGATCACAAGATTTTTTTTGTTTATAATACCTTCCCCCTATATGTTTTATTCATTACTACCATTAAATAATGCGAAATAAGAAAAAGCTCTAGATTTACCGTTTTTTAGTACCTATCATTTACAGTTTTCTACAGTTTTTTTTAGCACGTATGCAGTTTTACTCTAGGATGGGGTTGGCAACACTGGTCTCAATTAACTCTATGTACCTCGTGGAAAATTATTCCCTTTGAATCAGACCTATAGCAACAATTGTGTCCCACCTTTGTGGCCCAACTGAGACTAGTTGAATCTGATAACTGCGTTTGATTAATAATATATAATAAAATACATTGTCACAAACCTGATTTATAATATCAGTTTTTTATGAATTGTAACCATGGTAATTTAGTCATGTTAGTCTGAGAGTTGAGTTAGCATAAGGTAATTTGAGGAAAATTAAAAACACAAATTTACTCTCAAGTATATATTTACAATAAAGGAAATCATGTTAATAAATCTGAATAGAAAAAATGTCGATAAATCTATATAATAACAACAACATGTATAATATTTGGGACTTATCCACATTGATTTAATAATTAAAGCCTGTACCTCAGACTTGGTTGGGGATTGTCTACTTTCAAGGGTGGGATTTTTTGGGACCGGGCTAACATTCACTAGTCTAAGATAGATTTTGTACCATAAAAACTAGCATAATTAATTTCACAGTAAACAGATGTAAAAGTCTAGTCTTTCTCGAAGGACACAATTAATATTGAAATTGCTTATCGTTTAGTTTTCTTAGAATTATCGAATTTGTGCTTTATACTCGTGATGGAAAGAAGAAAGTTGGACCCATTTGGAAAACTTAATATTCAGCTGGGAAGTGACAAAAACTCAGCTCTGAGAATTCATTAGAGTCATATTCGAAGGTATGTGAGTTTGCAATGTTTTATGATTTATCCGTTTCAATTTCACAATGAATTTTGTAGTGAATAATTCCAATGGATATATCCCTAATAGTACAAGCACTTTCTATACAGGGTGTCCCTGGACTTCCTCTTTTCCTCTCGGGAATGTATAGATGAGGTCAAAAAGTCACCAGTACTTCATATAACTTTTGTTCCTAAAAGCCTTCGTTACCAAGTTACGCGGGCCCTCAAAGTTACAAAATGAAAAATGTTTTTCTTTGATAACTTTCAAAGTGAATATTCAAAATCATCGAAATTTTGGTGATTGCAGGAGTCAGTTGTTTTGCTACAAAGTCAGGAACGGACTACCCCCGATGGTCCACACCCCAAAACTTTGAAATGACTGGGATTTGTCAATATGTTTTAACAAAACAAGGTTACCTGGACAATTTCCTGAATAAAAGTATTCGTCTGGAAAATCGATCGAAGAAACTATTTTTGATAAAAATGCATTTTTGTTCGACGACATCCAACCTGAGATGTCTACCATTATTCGAAAAGATTAATTTGTAATGAAAATAGAAATGATAGGTACAATATTCATAACGAATTTTTATGATGCAAACACGTTTACCTTACAAAACTCATGGTGTAAATAAGCAATCGCAAGCCTCAAGAGCAAACAGAAATGCAGAATCCGCTACAAAAACTGATCGATACGACCCTCGTCTCTCTCAATACGTTTTCTTAGTCGGCGCAAACACCCCCTCTGCACTTGAAATAGCATGCCAGGGTCGTTTCGTATGGCTTCACAATGTAATGTAATTATATTCAACAAGGCAACTCTGGTCTGAATAGGTGTAGCGTAAACGAGGCTTTCTAGATGCCCCCACAGAAAGAAATCCAATGGATTTAAATCCGGAGACCACGGTGGTCATAAATATGGCCCACCTCTACCAATCCATCTATTGGGGAAAATCTGGTTCAGATGGTCCCGCACAATCAAACTAAAATGAGGAGGAGCGCCATCATGCATAAACCACATATCTCTTCGGGTTTGCAATGGAACATGTTCCAAAAGTCCATTCAAATAATAAGTCCAGGGACACCCTGTATATTATGACATATACAAAAGCTGTTTTACAGTTTGTCCAAGGAATGTTACTCAAGAAGTAGGATCAAATCGAACTCATTTTTATTATTCGTTCATTGTTACATAAGTTACAAGAGTAACATTCATTCAATCTTATCCTAACATGCATAAAGGTTTACCGTTGACTTTTTGTTGTCTGCTTGTGGCAGTAAACCTAACATTGTAGCTGTTAAATGATTCAAAGTGAGTATTGTCACATAGAAGTATGTATAATACATGTGCATAAATGTGTAAAATACACATGCGAGGTTTAGGCTAGCAGCTGACAGCAGCGCTGGACTACTGAATAAAGCTTGTCTTTTAGAGGTTGTTTTATCAACATGTCCCATCCCCCAAACGAAATATGAAACAAGTATTACAATATACCTGAACTACAGATATTCTACCATAACCTGAAATTGTCAGAAGCCATTTTCATACCGAAAAATGAGTTCATAATTGATATCGAATAGTGATGTGCGGATTGAAGTGTCCCTTTTACATGATCAGTTCAGAAAATGAACCCTTCTACACGATTCATGTCAGTTCACGTATCAGCACAGAACACCTTACCTACACAGAAGCGCAACTGGAAGGCGGCACTTTGATCTTTTGGGGTCAAATTTTCGTGACCTTGATTTAAAATTTGGCTTGTATAACTATCTGGGCGGTAAATTCAAACTGTCGGATGAAATACATTTCAAGTGATAAATTAAGTCCCGAAAAAACAGTTGGAAATTAATGATACAAGATACAAAGCACTACCAAATTCAAATACCAAACGCCATCAATGACAACAATCCAACGCCTAGAAAGTTTAGCTTGATTAGAAACAAGCCAAAAATGTTATTTTGGCGTTACGCTTGAATCACGCTTCTGTGTAGGTAAGGTGTTCTGTGGTATCAGCTTCATTAAAAAAAGTCCGCAGGGAATAAACAGTAGCTTATGGAAAGTATTTCTCACGTAAGTCTGTTGAAAGACTATATTTCGAACCAAATTGATTATTAGTGAATAAATATTTGTAGCTTAGCAAGTGGAAATAGTTATCAGTCTCCGGTTTACGATGGCAGTATCAACATTTGCATTAAGTGAAATAATTTTTATGAATTACTACTGAGACTGAGACCTGACTAACGGACAAGTTTGGGAATAGTGTCGAACATTTTTCATATAGACTAGATGAGTAATAAAGCACCCGAACTAACAAACTTGTTTTTAAGTAATATCGAAATAAGCATGAGTTTGTTGTTGACAACACTGAATTGTCTTTCTTACATCGCTAAACATTGTGTAAGTATAAAACCACACAACTAAACACAAATATTATCCCAATCTTTCTCAATTATCCCTTCACAAAATAAACATGCGTCAACTTGTCAACTATCAAAACATAACCACAAACCACTGAAGTCATTTTTCTTCGAACTTAACCACGCAAACCAGGTTAACTATTGTATGACGTCACGGTAGACTTCGGTCTAACTTGTGAAGGTTGACAGATTTGGTTTTTGTTGTTGGGGGTTAAAAATTATCATTACGGCGTTGATTAATATTTTGTTATCTTTTCTTTACTTATGTGTACTTCGTGTTCTTGAAAATACAATGAAAATGAATGTGGCAAATTTATTAGTACTGGAATTTATAGAAGATATTCAGATTTCACCACATCCTTCTTTAGTGGCCATCATTTCATCGGGAATACATTTTATCAATATCTGGATTATGCAAATGCTGGAAGATGATGAACATAATTTGATATAATCTCTCATTCACATATACTTTGTATGAATCCATTATATATTTTTAATATACTTTTACACTGAGATAGGACCTTTATCCTCATCATTCCATATGAATAAACAAAAAACCCAACCTCCAACAAGATAACTACTCTGTCAAACTATCTCAGTGAGCTGGTTTGTGTGGTTGGTTAACTCTTACGTCATAGTTTGGAATACACTTCGAGGAATATTGACAGGTTAACTTATTGCTAACCCGGTTTGTATGGTTAAGTTCGAGGAAAAATCACTTAATTGTACTGACGAATATCAAATACAGCGTTGCCGTTCGGCCATATAGTATCGACTATGTGAATTCTGGAATGTTTGATATGCTTCCAACAAGCTAAAATAATGAGATATGTAATTTTTTTAGTTTTTTAACGACCGATGACCAAAATCGAACTGATGGGATTAGTATTACCTCTCAAAATGCGACTTCACGAAAATTGACAAAACTGTGAAAATTCAATAAAATATAACTTTGGTGGTAAGACAATATTTTTCCAAAGTATTAGGTTTTAATGGCGTTTTCAAGATTCATTTGAAAAAATTGTGGAGCTTTCGGTAAATGGTTTATTTTATTTTAGGAAACATGATCATAAACATTAAATATTGACATTTTCGATGAAATAATTCATACATTTCTTTAAAAATATATGTTATTATTTTATACGTTATTGAATTGAAAATTTAGTCCGTCAAATAATGGCCTGAAGTAATAAACCCTCATTTAGTATGCAAAATCAGGCTCGTGAAATTTTGTTTTGGAACCTTTATAAAAATAGCAAAACAACTGTTTTCTTCATTCGCTAGGTAGTGCCACCCGGCACAATATCTATTTGTCGGATTAGAAATTTAAAATTCTGACCAGGCACCTTTCAGTGATGTATCTTGGGGTATCATTTCTGTTTAAAAATATAATGGTAAATATTTTATGCAAATATTTAGGTTTACGTCAAACATTACTATATAATGTTATTCCTTAACAATTAGTTGGTAATAAATAAAAAAATAGTAAGATGTGTATTTTCACCGATTATAGTATTTTGAAAGTTAAAAACGTGAAATGCAGCAGTCATTAGTTATATAAAAATAAACGAGTAACAATGGGATCGAAGACGATGTTACTTCAGAGAAAGTTGGGTAATCCGGATCAGCTTGAACTGCAGACTCAATTTTATCCAGTGTGGGAATTTAACTTTTTTGGTAAAACGCATGGACTTTACGCCTTAACCTCTACTTTAACGATTCGTCTATCGTGATATGATGTAGACCCGCAGATGTTTTTGGTGGTTGAAGAGGTCCACTTTTCTTTTCTCTTATTAATTTATAGAAAGTGGACTTCGCTATGCACAACATAGAAGATGCTTTTGTAACAGTCTCATCTACACTGGAACTTTTGTTCTGATTTCGCAACGAAATTAAACAGTTTAAAATTATTATTTTTTCATTTAAAGTTCACGACCCCAGTTTTGGCCGTTTTGATGGTCCTTGTTCAGCATCCATAATACTTGAATCTTATTTTATATACACAAGCACACACAAATAATTTCCAGAAAGCACTACCAGCGATACCGAGTACCTGCTACTGATTACAATTCTGGCTTGTAACCAATTCTTACCCTTCTATCAGTATAGAAAGGGCTGGTCCTTGAAAGATTATGGGTTTTTCCTAGCAGTTCGTACCTGGATTCATGGAATTACGGTACGTCTATGGAATCGATGCATCTATTTTACGGACTCTCGTTATGCGCAAGCGCATCCGCCATGTGAAAAAGCGGGTTATATGAAAATTTCGGGCATTTTTATGGTTATTACCCTTCTTATCAGTGAGATTAAATGAAAAATTTATGTATGGTTCTTCATTAGTACATACAGCAGTTGAAGCACAAGTGTATCCAGCTATGACGATGGCCGCCCACAAGGTGGAACAAAATCAGAACTTGTAGAAAGGATAACAATAACATTCATGAAAGATAAGCGCCATGTGAAGTGGAATGAATAGAAAAATCGAATTAAACGGTTTTCTTCACATAAAGGATTCAATATAAATTGAACCAGAAAATGGTAGATCTACTTTCCTGGCAAATACCACGCAGAACGTTGAATGATATTCACCTGAAAATCCATGCATACTTCCATATAATATCAATGGACATTGAATGCAAATGTTTCTTTCTGATAAGCTCGATTATGTTTAATTTATGTCGTGTTCACCTAACAATCCGCATACCGGTTTCAGGCTCCTTGGCCCTCATCAGTACGGAGTAGTCAACCAGCCAAAGGTCCAAAGAACTCTGGCTGAAGTGAGACACAACGTAAACAAACCATCATCGAGCTTGTAACACCTGTAGGTACGCCGGAAAAGATAAACTTTAACTGGCGGTACCTAGTGACAGAAAGGAACACTCCGAAAATCTCCCACCTCGATAGGTTTCTAAATAAAAGATTCCTTCTCAGTAGGAGTGGCAAGCCCGTCTAGCATATAGTGAAAGATAAGCGCCATGTGAAGTGGAATGAATAGAAAAATCGAATTAAACGGTTTTCTTCACATAAAGGATTCAATATAAATTGAACCAGAAAATGGTAGATCTCAGGTGAAAGAAACATTTGCATTCAATGTCCATTGATATTATATGGAAGTATGCATGGATTTTCAGGTGAATATCATTCAACGTTCTGCGTGGTATTTGCCAGGAAAGTAGTTGTTTTTCACCTGAGATCTACCATTTTCTGGTTCAATTTATATTGAATCCTTTATGTGAAGAAAACCGTTTAATTCGATTTTTCAATGACATTCATGTTAGATTTAAATTAATTGATAAATCAATAATTAGTAAAATAAAGATAAATAATCAGAGAATACAAATTATCAATAGTAAAGCTGAATAGGTCTTTGCTACTTCCAACTGTGAGATTATAGCACAAAATGGATCAAAATTACCTGATGAGATGATTCTTTTTTTTTACACAACTGTTGGGATCAAGATGTTCTGTTGTTGGACCTCTTTCTCCTACGAAGTGAAGTGAACATATATATGAATCTTTATTAAGATGACCAATCATTTGGAATCGACCATTATCTGTTCCACATATTTTAACCCACAATCACATCTAGCACATTTTTACACAATTTCAATTTACGCAATTTTTAGATGTTTTTGATTCGTTGATTAAATTAGTTTTCTACGATATTCGAGGGCTTTGGAAAACTAATAAAATAATACATTGAAACCATCATATTCACTAGTTATACACGTATGAAGTGCCCGAAAAACATGGCGGAAGTTGAGGCATGCGCACAAAAAATTATCTAGGATGAAAAGGCCTATTATCGAGACGATGTTACTTGATCAACTTTTCGAGTCTAGTTCTAGTTTTTCTCTTTGTTCGAGGTACAAATTCTGCTACTCACAGTCCATTTCAATGAAATTGAACTAATCATGTTGAAGGTACCCCAAACTGTATACACAATCTTGAAATATGTCTATTTCTCCATCAAATATCTAAAGTGTAATTCGATTCAATGAGATTTCAGAGTATGGTTAACAAAATATATTTTGCCATACGTTAGCTCCATCTCCATGAATTAATTTCAACTGATGAACTTTCACGAATTTTAATTTGAAGGGTGCCCCTGGAATGTACTTCATTGGATTAAAGTACATCCAAAGTCTTTCCGATCTCGTTTTCCATGAGAAAAAGCTCCTGAAATTATAGAGGAATCCTAGGTTATTTATTACATTTGTTTCCATTGAAACCTACAATGGTACGCTACTGAGTTCGTGAAGCTCAGAGCGCTGAAGAATCAGCTGGTTGCTTGTGTTTCAATAGTTAGTATATTCGCGAATTGAATCCGTTCAATATTCTAGTGATTGGAAAAACATACCGCAAGACTGCACCATATGTGGTTGGTTGAAAGCTGACGAGCCAGAGACAGGGTTGGCACTTAGCTTCCCTTGACACTGCGACCTGCTGGGGTCTATTTCTTTCTATTTCTTTTCCTCACCCTCCTTTCCATTGCCCATATTTTGATGGGTTACACTCACCCCTTTCTTTTCGTTTTCCGTTTCACTAAGTGTTTTTTATTTTTTTTCCAGTTTTTGATATGTAGGATTTACCATTTTTTCTGCATTTTTCTTCACTTTCGTTGTTCGGAAAGTGTGGTGAACGAGTTTTTTCTTCTGGAAATAGGTAATTTAGCGTCTTTTCTTCACCCCTCTTTCCATTCTCCATATTTTGATGGGTTACACTCACCACTTTCTTTTCGTTTTCCGTTTCACTTAGTGTTTTTTGAACATTTTCCAGTTTTTAATGTGTTGGACTCACCATTTTATCTGCATTTTTCTTCACTTTCGTCAAAGTTGTTCGGAAAGTGTGGTGAACAAATTTTTCCATACTCTGCGCTAACCTCGGCTCGGGCGGTCTTCTCGTCCTCGGACCCGTTCCAGTGTCTTCATTAGGTTTAATATTACTCTTCTTTACACTTTCACTATGTTAAGAAATGTAATCAATGAGTTTTTGAGTTTTTCGGCTTCACTTCGGGGAAAATGATACACTATATCGCATCTTTTTCGGAGTTCTTCGGCTTCTAGTACCGAACAGCTGGCGATTTCGCTGTTTTCCGAGGCGAGTTTTGCCAACGCACTGTTTTAATTAGTTTCGATAGTTTGGTTTGGTGAAATAATGTCTTTTTCACGGCTTTTGTCACTGGGTGCTCCATTGTGGCTTTTTGTTGCGATCTGCACCTCCATAGCTGGATTCTTCCATCGGGGGATCATTTATTGAACCTTTTCAGCAATTCAGCTGTGGTTGTTTGTGTCCTTTCACTTTTTATAAGCGAAATTGTTTTCACTTTCGTGGGTTTTGGAATCCTAACCTGACTTTTTCGCTCTGGCGAACCAATACGGTCGAAATCCCCATATTCCGCGCTTATTAAGGGTCACAATGGCCTGCAGTTTTCCAATGGCCAGATATTTTCTACTTTTTATGCATTTAGATCACTTTCAGCACACTGTTTTATTGTTTTTAAGTTAACGATGGAGTTTATAATTCACTTTTTCATCACTTTGATGTTTATTCGGCAATCAATGAGTTTTTTGAGTTTTTCGGCTTCACTTGGCGGAAAATGATACACTATATCGTATCTTTTTCGGAGTTCTTCGGCTACTACTACCGAAAAGCTGGCGATTTCGCTGTTTTCCGATGTGAGTTTTGCCAACGCACTGTTTTTATTAGTTTCAGTGGTTTGGTTTGGTGAAATAATGTCTTTTTCACGGTTTTTGTCACTGGGTGATCCATTGTGGCTTTTTGTCGCGATCTGCACCTCCATCGCTGGATTCTTCCATCGGGGGATCATTTATTGATTTTTTCCAGCAATTCAGCTGTGGTTGTTTGTGTCCTTTCACTTTTTATAAGCGAAATTGTTTTCATTTCGTGGGTTTTAAAATTCTAACCTCACTTTTTCACTCTGGCGAACCAATACGGTCGAAATTCCCGTACTCGGCGGTTATTAAGGGTCACGATGGCCTGCATTTTTTCAATGGCCAGATATCGTGTTAGAAACACTATTTTTGCTGTTTAGGCATTTAGATCACTTCCAGCACACTGTTTTATTGTTTTTAAGTTAACGAGGAGTTCATAATTGATTTTTTCAACACTTTAGGGTTTATTTGGCAATCAATGAGTTTTTTGAGCTTTTCGGCTTCATTTGGGGGAAAATAATACACTATATCGTATCTTTTTCGGAGTTCTTCGGCTACTACTACCGAAAAGCTGGCGATTTCGCTGTTTTCCGATGTGAGTTCTGCCAACGCACTGTTTTGATTAGTTTCAGTGGTTTGGTTTGGTGAAATAATGTCTTTTTCACGGTTTTTGTCACTGGGTGATCCATTGTGGTTTTGGGGGTTCTTTTTGAACTTTTCCAGCAACTCAGCTGTGGTTGTTCGTGTCCTTTCACTTTTTATAAGCGACATTGTTTTCACTTTCGTGGGTTTTGAAATCTCAACCTGACTTTTTCACTCTGGCGAACCAATACGGTCGAAATTCCCATACTCGGCGGTTATTAAGGGTCGCAATAGCCTGCATTTATTCAATGGCCAGATATCATGTTAGAAACACAATTTTTACTTTTTGGCATTCAGATCACTTTCGGCACACTGTTTTAGTATTTTTAAGTTAACGAAGGAGTTTATAATTGACTTTTTCAACACTTTGGGGTTTATACGGCACTTTGAACTACTGAATTTCACGAAATTCGTGGAGCACATGGAAGCTCTACCAACTACCAAAATCCCACAACTGAATTATTCATTGCCTTACTTGAAAAACTGGGGCTTTCTAACATGCTGAAAAAGGTATATCTGAATTCAAATATCAAATCACTGTAAGTGGTGGGTTCAAAATCCCCTATTTCATCAATTTGACATTCACCATTTCCCATTTTCCTATACCGGGTGTCCACGGAAGCTGGCTCGCGTCCATAACTTTTTTGTTTTCAGAGATAATGGAATGAAATTTGGAGAATCTGTTTAAAGCATTAAACTGCATTTTTTGACATGAAACTGAACATCATGCAAATTCCGGATTCGCCGAAAGTGACATAAACTTTCGATTTTTGAATGGGACACCTGGTATATTTTCAGTTTTTTTGTCTCCATATGACATTTATAATACAACCATGTATAATTTCTCACTATTTGTAACCGTTTTTTAATTTATTTCGAAAAAAAAATTAAAAAACGGTTACAAACAGTAACAAATGATACATGGTTGTATTCTAAATGTCATATGCAGACAAATAAACTGAAAATATACCAGGTGTCCCATTTAAAAATCGAAAGTTTCACTCCGTGAATCCGAATTTGCATGAAGTTGAGTTACTTGTCAAAAAATGCAGTTTCAAGCCTTAAATAGATCCTTCAAATTTCATTCCATTATCTCCGAAAACAAAAAAGTTATAGGGGCGAGCCACCTTCCGTGGACACCTGGTATAGGAAATGAATGCGTTGACATTTAATTCTGACAGGATCAAGTGTAGTTGTCACACATACTCGTATATAATAGAAAGAGACAGAGTAAGAGAGAGATAAAGGTGCATGGAGGGGGCATAACGCTTTTTTCTTACGTTACATTTTCTACCAGTCAATACCTACCGCAAGCTGCGTAAAGAAACTTCTTTCCAAAAAAAAATTCATAGAAGCTAAAATTTTTTAGACGAATTCACAATTTTATTTATTTCATGAGCGGGACATCCCAAGGATAAAACTGTGTTGTTGAGATTATTGCTGTGAGTTCTATCATTTTGAATCAAAGGTCATATGCTCTTTACTTTTTGAACAAATTCCACTTATCCCCAATTTGTCCCCTTTTGTGAAAATTACAGTTTTCATTGATTCTTCAGACGCCTGGGATTATGCAATTATTTTAATAATGATGTTAAGAAATTGTACATGGGTCCAACTTTCTGTCTGTTATTGAATACACATGGAAGTTTCACAAACTCACATCATTTGTGAGACGATGGGATTTGAGAAACGTGGAAAATGAAAAATATTAAAGTTATATTAACTAAGGGTAGGCTTGTACTAATATGTCGTGGTGCCATACGATTCCTTCAAATTATAGTATATATGCTATTATCTTGTACGACCACATGACGATGAAGAAAAATGGGTGCATGATATTTGAGTTTTCTCTTAATGTGGTGAATAAACTCTTTTCACATGAGTCGATTTAACATCATGATTCAATCTATCTTCATATCTCTGATGTTTCTATTTGTTTCCATCACTAGTCCCAACTTTGAATTGGTAATCCTACTCTTTTTTTTTCTATTATCACTCAGTAGTAGTCACCGACTCTGTAAGCATTTATCGCAAAAATAAAAAGTATCTCTTCCATACGATTTTTCAACAATCAATTATCACTATGCTAATGGGTAAACGGAAGTGAGATATTTTTCAATATGCAAAAAAAAATTCAAAAACCAACGTGAAAGGTATGAAATAATGGAATATTGAATCTTCACTACTAGTAAATGAGCAATGATTTCCAGTGCACAACAAAATTGAGGTGCCTGAAAAGTGCAATTTATTTTTCTGAATTTGGGCATATTGAAAATATCTTATGATAATGAAATCAGGTATACAGTACTTTTGAACGGTCCGACGTAGAACAATGGGACAAAACGTTTTGAATTTGATAACCGATACTGCTTTTTTAAATTAAAAACATTGTGATTGCTCGATAGATAGCGCGGTACGGGGCACATCAACTTAAAAATTTCAAATAGCATGGGTAGTCATGTGGCACATCGTTGAAAAGATAATTCAATTATCTTTTCAACCATTTAATTTGTTTTGAATTTCGTCAATACGTTTTTTCACAATATGCATTTGAAATATCAAGTATAACAAAAAACAAAACTATTATGTAGGTTTTCATTTATTGAGAATAAGAAGCGAAATTGTTGTCAATTAATGAAATAGGTGTTCGAAATGTCCGCCTAATGCTTCTTGACAATAAGATATTCGATTCGAAAATGATTCCCAAACATTCTGTAACATATCTGCAGGTACATTAGAAGGTCTTAAACATCGACAAAATAATCCAACTTCATATTAGGCATTTCTATGATTATGCAATTGAAATAAATGAACTGGGTATTATTTGGATCAGAAAATGGATTATTTTATGGATTCAAAATTTCTACCTAATTGGGCTTTGAAACGAATTCACGAATTCGAAAATGAAAAATTATTTGAGTATGAATCTTCCTCTATTGACCGTATTTCATGTTACTCATCGCAATTGTGATTCCGTAGAACAACCGTGGTTGAAATTAAAATTGAATTACCTTTTCAACGATGTGCAACTCGACCTCTATGCCTTTAAAAATTTTCAAGTTGATATATGCCCCCAGCGCCATCTGCCAAGTAATTGTAATGTATCTTCTCTCAAAAAGTAGGATCGGCAATACAATTAAAAATATTTTCTGTCCCAATGTTTCACATCAATCCGTTCAAAAGCTATCGAGCGTCGAAGCGCAGGTTCAGGGAACGGGGAAAATCCAAATTATGACAAAATTACTTTTGATCACTGTAAAATATAATTTTATGTATATTATGAAATGAGAGGTTATTCCTTCATCCCTGGTACTAACTGGTCTACTAAAAATACATAAACCTAACGTTCGTACTCTCAAGAAACCTCTTGTAAGAAGTTTTCTAAACAATATAGCAGAATATTCGCTTTCCTTTTCATGTCCATAAATCGAGGTGATTGTCTCTGGAGGCTCCTTATTTTTCGGGTAGGAGTCGCTGATCCCGATATATCTCAACAGACAAAGGTTCGCGGCTTTCCTGCAGATTCCTTACATTTTCGAAGTATCCTGTCATTCTTACAGCTAGTGGATTAGTGAATCTACCGATATAGAGAGAGTGCAATTAATGGGAGATGTCGATGGAATTCTCAACGGAATTTCTTCGATTTTTTCCAAATCTGCCGCGCCTGCTGAATTCTGCTTGCACAGTCTAGGGCTTTTCTGAAATAGCAAAGAAAGGAGAATATTACATTTTGAAAAACACTGATATTTCCTTAATGTTTGGTAACAATTTATTTATTAATAAAAATGTAACAAATTAATATTTGATGAAATTTGAGGTCAAATCAAAATAAAATCAAATACCCTTGATTGTCCAAAGAATCAAGTTATTGTTGACAAAGTAAAAACAATAAATATACAGAATTTAGATACCACATATGTTCACACAATAAAATATGTATAATAAGACTAGATAACTATACGTTTAAATAGAATAAATATAAATATAATATGTCACAGAGCAAGAAACATACCCGGGAGGTTTATTAACATTTCTGAGAAAACAGCTTCATTTCGTATCAAACAAACTTTGAGACATCTTTAAAACATCTTGGTGATTTATTTATAGCAACGTGTCTTATTTATATCTTTCGGATATTCTGGTTTCAGAACATTTACATACTTTTCATCCAGACAACTTTTCATCCATTGAACAGATGGGTGAAGGTAATTTCTGATTCGGATCTTAGACTAAAACATTGAAAGTTTTTTGAGGAGAATACCATGATCAAGACGCTTTGGAGAAATCAGTGAAATCATCTAGGTTGTCAGTAGAGTGTATATGACAGACCAGAGGGCTCCTAATTAGCATAACCGGTATAACCGGTTTAGAATCCTTCCTGAAATCTATAACCGGTTTACCAGGGTGAATGATAGGTGAAGTAACGGTATAACCGGTTGAGATTCTAATTTGCATAACCGGTTTAGAATCCTTCCTGAAATCCATAACCGGTTACCAGGGTCAAGGTTGAATAACCAGTTCACCCTTCCTCGGAATAACCCCTTCTCGAAACAATTGCAAGTTGACACCAAATATTATACGCTTCAATTGGAAAAGTGCATAACCATCCGGACAATAATAGTAGATACCAAAAATAAGGAAGGAATCCTGAAATGATAGTATTGCTAAATTTTCACATTCCAATCAATGAATTATCATGAAGAATACATTCACAAGTAGTTGTGGAATTATTATTATTAGGAATCCTGAAATGATATTATTGCTCAATTTTCACTTTTCAATCAATGAAATATCATGAAGAATACATTCACAAGTAGTTGTGGAATTATTATCAGTATTAGAAATTTGAAGAATGTATGAGTATTTTCGAATGTTCACATTCGATTCAAAACTGAAGTATCAATATAAATATTAGCAAGTCACAATGAATATTTAGAAATTGTCACCTGCCATGTAATGAGGAATGTTCCAACCACAGTAATGAAACATAAGATAGGGTATAGTCAGAAAGAATACGTTCACAAGTAGTTGTGTAACTATTATTATTATTATCATGAGGAATCCTGGAATGATAGTATTGCTAAATTTTCACTTTCCAATCAATGAAATATCATGAAGAATACATTCACAAGTAGTTGTGGAATTATTATTATTAGGAATCCTGAAATGATATTATTGCTCAATTTTCACTTTCCAATCAATGAAATATCATGAAGAATACATTCAAAGTAGTTGTGGAATTATTATCAGTATTACAAATTTGAAGAATGTATGAGTATTTTCGAATGTTCACATTCGATTCAAAACTGAAATATCGATATAAATATTAGCAAGTCACAATGAATAGTTAGAAATTGTCTCCTGCCATGTAATGAGGAATGTTCCAACCACATTAATGAAACATGAGATAGGGTATAGACAGGCCTTGAACTCATAACGAAAAGAATGCTGGTCAATCACAGATGAATGTCCTGTTCAAAGTAATTTCAAAGAAATCTGCTCGCCAGGGCCGGAGATAAAATCTATCATTAGATACAATGTAGAGATATAATAGCGAATAATAGGTGGAGCAAAGCAGGTGTGCGACTATTATAAAATTAAAACATGTTGGGAACTCATTTCATGAGTTCATGCAATTAAAGTGCAGATGAGAATATGCAGGTACATCTACAAAGTTGCAAATGCAATTATAAAGATAATTGAAGAAAAAACGAGTGGTTATGCACATCCCTCTCTCTGAGGTAACGAATATATATATATACCAGACTCGAGAGGTTTACAATCAGTTATTCCAAGAGTTGAAAACATGCAGCAAACTAAGAAATATACCACAGCATCCCCAGGATATTCAACGAGACCATCTACTCCCCAGTACCAGGCAACACCAGGACCAAGTGGGTATTCAAGTAGGCCGACCACCCCTGGACCATTCATAGAGCAACCATCATCTCCAGGACCAGGCAGACCACTTCCGTCGACCCCAGGACGTTTTATGGAACCGGCTCTACCGAAGGAGGGCAGTCCGAGTATCAAATTGCAGAATCACCTGAGGAGGGTGAATGGTGGTGAATGGGAATTAGCAAGACCATTATCCAGGGCATCGGACTGCATCTTCATGGGTGAGGAAGAAGAGGATTCCATAGCCGGGTCCATAGACGACATACGTGAGGAGTTTCGGAGGGAATGGAATCCTGAAGAATTGGATATTCAGGAAGAGGGGGGTACAACAAAAAATTTCATGAATAATGCCAGAGAGATGAAAGCGAAAAGTAAAATATTCAAAAACCAGAAAATTGAAAAGAACAGAAAATTAGCCAATATGATAAAAAAAGTAGAAGATCTGTTGAAACAAATGACCAGGGTTCATGAAGATACGGAGAAATCCATAGCAATTGCAGACAAAATTGCAAGCATTGATATGGATTAAACCATATCTTCATAAACCCTGTTAATATTTCCATGTTCATGTCTCTGGCATTATTCAAGAAAGTTTTTGTATCATAAGTAATAGAATTAGTTTATCATTATCTGTAGGTAGTAAGGATGAAAATGTATTTATCAGAATTCATAAACTTGTTCAATTATAAATATAGGTAGGTTAGTAGTAGTTAATATAGAGCTCTATTAAACATTAGTATTTTCCATCAAGGGTAAGATGAAAAACAGCTCTAGCTGATACTTCGCATACAGTTATGAACTTATATATATATTTTTTCTATTGCTGAATAAAGTGAGTGGTACGTAGTAGTCCCAATTTCACACATCTGACGATTGACTGCCAATAAATATATAGTAACTATCTTGATTTGCAGTACATATCTTTCTGATTTCACTATGACGTGATCATTACCTGGCTCTGAATCCTAACAAATCAACAGCTTTGCTCTTCGGTAATAACAAGGCCAGAGCGACATTGATTGCGAATATGCACATTTCCATCAATAATGTCCCAATAAACTTCGCCGACGTGGCAAAAAACTTGGGATTGTGGACCGATTCCACCTTGAGATTTCAAAAGCATGTTTCAGAATGCATAAAGAAATCAATCTGGAAACTTAAACTCCTATATAACTCACGTTCCTTGTTGAATATCCATCTTAGGAAAATGCTTTGTAAATCTTTAGTACTGTCTACCTTCAATCATTGTGACACTGTTTACGGCCCCTGTCTAACAGCATTCGATGCAAAGAGGATACAAAAAATTCAAAATCATTGTTTGCGATTCATCTATAGCGTGAGGAAGAGAACACCTATTAGACATAAGCTCATGGAAGATGGTTGGCTAGATATGAAATCTCTCCGTAAACTTCACTGTGCCACTTTATACCACAAAATTATCCTCTCAAAACAGCCTTCTTATTTATACCGCAAAATTGTTTTCCGTTCGGATGTCCACAACATAAACATACGAACGAAGGGTATTATAACCCCACCTATACATAAAACTAGCATGTTTGAAAGAAGTTTCTCATATAATATATCTGCTGTTTACAACTCCATACCGAACTTTATCAAAGACAAATCTGTTTCTATTTTTCATGAAGCCTATAGAAAATTGCTATTGTCACTTCAATAGGATTTTATTTTCTGTGTCCACTTTCTTTTTAGTTTTTAGTCTTGATAATCATTTCCTACCAAATGCATATATGTTTATGAATATGTTTTTGTATAGTGGATGGAGGATTTTTGTATGGAGTGGGTAGTCTTCTTGGGTTTGCGAGGCGCTTTCGGCCTTCGCCGTCTTCGGTGCTCCGTGTCGGGTGCGGGGGGTGGAGCAGTGGATGAGTGCATTGTTGATCGAATGATTGTGGATTGGCTTGGAGTCTGGCATGTCGCATGTTGGAGTTCGGAGGCCGGGTGGATGTGTCAAGGTCTTAAGACATGTCCACCTGGCCTTTGGGTTCCGACATGTGATGCGTTGGATTCTGGGCCGGTTTGTAGTCGTTTGTTTAGCAATGAGCTCATCTGTTGTTTTGCTTCCTGCGCCTGGCGTGGGGCGCTGGGGATGGCGGGGGTCGGGGGCGTTTTGCGGGCTTGGGAGGGATGTGCACTTTGTGCAGATGTCCTTCGATTATTCTACACAAGTGTATTAAGTTTCCCACATTTAATGTTGTTATATGTTTTTATGTGTTTTGTATATGTTTTTATATGTGTGCATTCATGTTTACATTTCTACATTTCTACTTCACCTTTATAACTCTCATTTTATTTTGTTATTTTTGTATTTTTGTCTTTTAATTATGCTAAGATTAGGTTAAGTTTGGTTGAGTGGAAGACCATCACCTTGCGCCCAGCAAGAGATGAACTTCGCCATTTCAGTATACCATTTTAACTGTACTGAATAAAGATTATTATTATTATTATTATTATATATAGAGCAAACACCCTGTAGCATTTACCCTATATAAACTTATATATATATGTTTTAATATAGTCGATTATTATTATAAATATTGTTCATTGAGTATTCCTGATGTCACACATGTGACTATGTACTCACAATAAATATATATTAACCATCTTGATTTTTATTACATATCTTTCGTAGTTCTCTATGATATATACTGAAGGTAGAGTAGACACTCCTTCGACATGGAAGTGAGTTTCAGTTAAAAATGTGCTTATTCCTGGGAAAACACTCTGTATTAAGAATGTACAATGTGTATTCATAGGCGAAAAAGTGAAAATTGTGAAGAGTTGGAGATCGTTACCTCCGTATACAAATTTTTCATACCTACATATAGTATTTGCGCGAAAACAAAAGTTCATTCAAAGCAACGACCCATTTCAATGTAAAAGAAACATACCATCAGAATCTGAAAGTGTTCCTCCAAGCTGAACCAGTTTACGTGCACAAAAACATTTTCACTAAGTTTCACTAAAACATTTTTTCCCAATCCAATACTACGGCATACACAGGAACAATTGCAAACATTTGTTGGGAAAATGAATCTCCATTCCAAGTTCCACGAAAACATATGTAACATACATTGATCTTTAGCGATGAACACGAGACGTTCAAAAAAGTGGATAACCTTGAAAAAATATATGTGCATTCCGAGAAGAAATGTATTAGACGGGGAATTCACTGTACGTTATGGGTTCAATATAGGTTTGATGTTATCACAGAGGGATAAAAAATAAGTATGTTATAGGGATGAATCAGAAAAGCACAAAATATATTTCGGTATTTATTATAGATGATGACAGATGTTGTGATATAATTATAAGAATAATAATAAGTGGAAAAACCTACGTGAATCTTTTGATGATTGAAAACCTACTTCAATCGTTTGGGTTGTATTATAGAGGGATGAATATAATCACAATATAATGATGTTATAGTGGGCAATGAAAAATGATATAACAAATGTAAAATATAGTATGTATTAATATCAATGTTTTGATAGTATAAGATTTGATAGATGATGATCGATGACGTGATCGAATAAGAAGAATGTATTTTCAATACAAAGAAGTGAGAGAGAATGAGAATTGTTGTGATAGAAAAAATGGAAAAAAAATGTGACTATTAAAAAGTCAGAGTTAGTTCAAGAATATGAGTGCTTCTCTATAATGATTTTATAGTGGGCAATGAGAAATGATATAACAAATGTAAAATATAGTATGTATTAATATCAATGTTTTGATAGATGATGATCGATGGCGTGATAGAATAAGAAGAATGTATTTTCAATACAAAGAAGTAAGAGAGAATGAGAATTGCTGTGATAGAAAAATGGGAGAAAAATGTAACTATTAAAAAGTAGGAGTTAGTTCAATAATATGAGTGCTTCTCAGGAGATCTGATATACACTTAAATATGGGTTGAATACAGGTTTTGTGGGATGATAGATCTTTAGGTTTTCTCATATAGGGATAAGAATAAGTATTATATGAAGAGGTTAGGTTAGTGATGTATCAAAAAAGCACAAAAAATATATTTCAATATTTATTTAAATATGTTTATAAACACAAATCAATTTTCTTCTTGTATTCGTGGAGCTTCTCGTGGAGCCGATATCTGTGGAGATTCCATTGTGTGGGAAGTTGAATTCAGTGAGGTGTTACATATAAAACAATGTTTGCATAAAATCTGATGATATACCGCTGCATTACAAGCAAAACAGTGGTAACTTCAGGTATTACAGTGTCTACAGATCCACTATAATGTCGAAAATTATGCAGGCATTCGACATCTTCATCTAGCTTGTCCAATATGTCGTAGATACAAGCAATACAAAATTTCATTTCAATATCTCTTGGAATCGTGTAGAAATTTTCCGTTATACACACTGCAGACAATTCCGTACTTTTGAGATATTCTTGCCCGCGGAAGGAAATTGTCTTCTCGATTTTGAAATCCAAGTTTTCCATATCAAAGTCCATCAACTCAGAATCACTAAAATCACCAAAGTCCGCCATTGTAGAACTATATAATTGTTGTGTCAAAATATATCAAGATGAGTGAACAGTATTATGAGAGTGACGAAGGTTCCAAAGATGTCTGAATATATATCAACATCCCTCTTCAAAACACATTAACCTTGAAATATAAACCAGTTTTCCAGTTCATTGAATCTTCCTAGAACATTGACTTTGGAAACTAGTTTGACAGGATCTGGTGTTGTAGAAAATATAAATACCAAACTGGTTTTCCAGTTCATGGAACACTCATCGAACATTAACTTGTAGAAACTGGTTTAATCCCGATCTAACTTCAAGTGTGTGAGGGGTGGGATCTACAATATATATTGAAGAGAATAGTATGGAAGAAGTATCAGAACGTAGCATCTGTTGTAATTGTAGATCGATCTCCCGTTATACAGCACAGAACTCTTTTCGAAGTAGAATCATAATAATTTGAAGTGTTGTAGAACTTGTTCACAATTTTGTCCACATCAAGTAAAAATAAAATTCATTGTAGATCCATACGGAATTTTGAATTCACCCACCCGACATGGAGAAGATCCAATCCACTACTGTGTGTCAGGAAGGTGTTGAAAATGGGATGAAGACTGTATGCACCGGTGTCCCAGATATGTCCACCAGTGTCCCATATTTCATAAGGGATCCACCAATCCCGTCCACCCTAGAAGGAGAGGAGAACTGGGACGCAGACAACTATGAAACATATACTCCGAACCTGGACAGGGACATCATCAGACAACCGTTGATTGGAAAATCAAAAAGAGAACAGAAAAAATTTCGACAGGCAGAGCGGTTACGACATGACAAATTGGAAAAACAAAAAAATGAAAAATAAAAATATGAAGAACTATTGTCTTTATATGAATAAAATAGTATACAAACATCAGTTGTGTTTTAGATCTCGAGATGATAACAAACTTGTTGATTTTACAAGCTATTTCACAAGGAATTTTATTTCTACATCAATCTCGAGATGTAAAAGAGGTATTCATTCGATTTGATAGCAATGGCACCCAAAATGAGACATCACCTGTCTACTGGCATCGAATGAGTCGTTATACAAGTGATAATGTGAGATATTGGAAATATCCAATTCCAAAAAATAGTACAGAGTTCAAGTTACTGATGAGGCGAAACGATTCCACAGAAAAAACTGAATGGAATCAGTTGTATCTGTCCCCACCCCATGCAGATAAAAAAAGGAGTCTACATTACCCAAGGTTCATTGGTTGATATACTATATAGCTGTGTGCTCATCAGTGTTACTCCTCACTTCACTAGTTGACATCCTTCACAATGGAATGTGCAAAGTGTATTACGAATGCTGTCATTTCTAAGCATAAACAGGGAATTCCCCTAGAGGAGTTCAGTGCTGAAGAACTTCAATATTTTCCCTTGGATTATCTAAGCAACAAGGTGAGACCACTGGAATTGCTCTATGCATGGTATAAACTACCACAAAAATATAGACAGGAATTCAATCTTCAAATTCAATTACCTTGTTTTGTACACTACAATCGTCCAGAATGGCGCACTCACGTAGATGGTTGCCCCCAAGCTCAATCTAGATGTCACTTCTGTATAAAAATACTGAATGATGTATTTGTGTAATTGAATAAAACTACTAAACTCGACAAATTGTTTTATTTGTATAAAATAAATTACAACTTTTCAGCTATATTTAATAATACATCCAACTTGGAATTCCCTCCAAGAAATAATGCCCCAGGCCAGTGTTTCCCATTCGGAAAAACAAATCTTTTATCATCATGACTTGATAAAGCAATCTTATTCTTGAGCTCTGTATGAATAGTGTGTAAAGTAGAACTGAATGTATACATTTTCCGTAATATGGAAGTCTCCGATTCAAAAACTCGTACATAATCGGAAAAGTGAATAGAATTTTTTACAACATTCCTGGAGACGCCTTTGGCTTTTTTCATAGTTTTCAAGTCGTTTGTTGATAGATTTACAGAGTTAACACAATATGTCTTTGCTGACAGACCATAGAAAGATTCTATAATGTTATCAGGTAGTTCGTCCTTGAACTTCCGGGGTTGACAGAGAGACGGGCAAACCAAAACGTTGTTTTGTTTCAAATTGGATGTGTCGAAATAATCAATATTGTTTTTTATATCCTCATATACATTGTCTGTTTGTAGGTATAATATCAAGGAGTCCGTATCCGTGTAGCAAAGGGTTGCATTCTCCTGATATTTAGGTTTGATGAATCCATACAAAAATTCGTAAATGATTGTTTTAGAAATATCTAAAACAGAAAATCCTACATAAATTGGTTTATCGTAGCAAATTCGTAGTTTTTCCATTTGGATAGCTACTAGATTTTCACTGAAAACCGAACAAGATTTGAAATGAGGCTTCGAAATCAGTCCCTCAGCACCAATAGATCCTTGTAAATTATTCCAATGAGTACACAATTTAATATCTTGTCTGTTCTCCACGTTTTCAAGACTCTTTCCGTAAATACTGTTAACGAGGAATTTGTACAGCTCACTCTCAAATTCATTTTTAGCAGCATTTCGTAAGTTGGTGTTGAGATCAATATATGGTTTCAACCAATGAGATTGTGAAAATTCCAACACTCTATGAATCTTTGTCAATACCAATCCATATGATAAACATTGCTTCAAATTTTTATAATGGATTATGTACTTAAATTTATTATGTAAATTGGGAATCAACTTGGGGTATCGACTTTTAGGAGGTATGATGTTTTCGGGACAGAATGGTAAATCGTTATGTGTGTTGTGGAGAGTTTGTGGATATTCCAAATCAACTTCCAAGACAAAAACCCTTTTTATGATGTATCTTCAATTTTCAGACAATCAAAATTATCAATTTCATTCTGTTCCAACCATCGAAAATCACCAGTGGGAAGAATTTCACTCATTGCAGCACCATATAAGTTTGTAGCATCTAGGTACACAATAAAAGATTTTGGCTTGGTGGGATCATATGTAGATACAAATTCATTATTTGCTATAGCTCTTCTCTTGCTACACTGACTGACTCCACCTCTAATACCTTTCTTGAAAAAATGCTGCATATCGATATCGGTGAGCAGTTGTAATTCGATTTTTGTATAACGGAGCATAGCATCCCAGCTCAGGGATGGTGCTGTCATGTATTGAGCAGGATCCAACTTATATTTATCCAAACATACTTTTCGAAAGTTTTCAAAGACGTCGGCAAGAAGGAGAACATCAGATTTCAGGTAGATATCAGAATATTCTCCTAACGTCGAACAGTCAAATACTGCCCACACCTCCTGCGCTCTACCATAATCATTATCGGAAAGAGCATCTCCACTGAGGGTATCGAAAAAATCAGATTGATTTGGTAAAGAGGTTTGCTCAACTTTGCAGAAACAATCAACATATGAATAAGGAAAAACTCCCTTACGTCGTATCATATTAAATGTTTTATCGTCTTGAAAATATTTCCTAATCTCATTACACTGGGAAGATTCCAATGTTTGACTCAATTTATCCAAAGATTTCGATAAAAATCGGAAAGAATCCACAAACCTCAGTGTTATATAAGTATCTCGAATTTTGGGGTTCATTGTTTTTTCCACCAAAATTGATTTGGAGAATGAAACATATTTCTCTGTATTTTGTGCAATAGCGGAAATCCTTTCTCCCTTAGTAGCCAATTTCTTTATGAACAAGTGACAATCGTAGTTTGTCAAGTTATGAAAGAATACTGGTATAAATTTCGGTAATTTATAATGTATATTACAAATTGAGTGCGCTGCAGCGATATAGGCTCCATTGAGGTGATTATGGTCGTGAACTCTTATATCTTCGGATGTGAAGGGTCTTTCACATATATGACATGTTGGTGACGTCTGAAACTTGTATTCTTCTTCCTCAGTAAGGGGAATCATTGGTTTCACATGTTTCAAGTGAGTGTTGTATATATCAAAACATATTCATCCAATTTCTTCACGAATACATCAACACAATCAACTCCTCGGTATTGGAAAAACTGAGAATACTTATCATCAAATGTACATTTCACATACAGAGCAAATGAGTAAGGGACATGTTCATAAGCTTTTAAAGAAAACGATTTTGTATCACTCGGTTCACTATGATGAATTGGTTTGAGTAAACTTTCAAAGTCTCCATATATCACAAAAGGAACTTGCATTTGTTTTTGTAAGTTGGTAAATTTAAGAATATTTCCGGGTAATGTCTCACCAAATTTGTTGATAATCATATCTGATGTTGGTAGTGTAACACAAATGTGGTTACAATCATGAAGTTGATGAGTACTCAATTTCTCCTGTTTCGGGAAGAACTGAAGACATCCATCACAAATATACACTCGACCATCATGTTTTGATTTTTGTTTGGAAACCAATTTGGACAAGTTTTTTATGAGGCAGTAATGGTTATTCCTTCATCATCACTGAGAAGTAGAAGATTAACATGTGTTGGCGATCGGTTTGATGTGAAATACAATGGTCCAACGATGTCGGTTATCCATTTACCATCTTTGAAGTGGATATCTACTCCAAACACATTCACCGAAATATGATTCAGAATTTCAAATTTCGATATATCCTTCAATTTCACAGGAAAGTCGATCCCCTCAAAATTTAATAATGTGTTGTAATGGGGGTATGAGGCAGTGTTTGTAGACGTACCATTCGCAGGAAATATTGCTGCATTTATAGACCACGCAAAGCAATGTCTATCATCGTTAGACAAATTCAACACAGCTTTTTGGCTTCTATGGCTTTTGGTAATTTTATATATGAAGATGCAGAAAGTGGAGTATATTTATTTATATTCACATCCACAAACCAAATCTTCTCGAGACTCCAACCAGATTGTCTTTCAGAAAACTCTGAAGCTTTTGTCATCATCTCATTTTTGAAATCTTCATATATTTGGTTCAAGTCCGTGGAGAGCGTTATTATTTTATTCCTAGTGTTGAAAGATTTTATATCAGATAACTGTTTCTCGGGTATCACATACTGACCAAAGAGTTCTAAATTTATTTTCAAGTTGATATATTTGTTGAGATATTCCGAGATAATATCCAGAACTTTGGATTTCACTTCTTGAAAAAAGCTGTTATAATCCAGATTTGATTTCGCACTGGAGAATCGATAACTCACTATTCTGTTTGTGAATGCATGATGGAGTTTTTCTATACCATTTCCCATATGTGTTTTGGTTAAATTCACTTTTTGTCGACTCGAGGTTGGTAGGATATCTGCCACTGTTGCATTATTCAATTTTCTTCTTTTGGATAAACGCATCTGAAGGAACAATTTTACGTATATGTCGCAACAAAGTACGCGAAGTGGAAAAATCCTTAGTACAATATTCACACTTCATTTCTTGATGATAGCTCTAACGATACTAATAGAAATATATTTGTTGAAGCTATAATAGTTATGGTGGGGAAATTGTATCAACCAGTTTGATGATTGTGAATAGTGGTTTAAAACCGGTTTATACTAGTTCAGTCTTTACGAGGTTCAATGACTTTCACAAACTGGTTTGAAACCTGTTTCTACTAGTTCAGAACGAGGTTCAATAACCTTTCATAACCTGTTGAAGGATAAATGAAATACAAATATTCCTGATAATATTTATTCTTTCATTAAAAAATTCTCATAAAGATAATAAACATTTGAAAGTGCACATATACAATCACTCTTAATATGGAATAAACAGCAGGGTTCAGACATCTGCAATTTGGGGTGTTCGTCCAATTCTATGAGCGGAGTATTGGTATATTGTTTGAAAAAATCAGCTTTTTCACGACCTTTCATGTAAATCATATCTACATCTGTGGTTAGTCGTTTCACAATATTTCCAAATTGATGTAAGGGTGTGAATCCATCGCTCCATTCTATACAGTGATACTTGTTCATCAACCATGTCGCTTGACTGTGGAGTACTGGAGGTAGCATATTCATAGGGAACGGTGGTTTAAATATAAAATGTGAAATCCTTTTTCCATCGAATGATGCCAATTCCTTCACGATGAATTTGTTATTCTCGATTTTGAATCCTTGCACATCAACCACCAAAATCATATTTTAGATTAGCAAACTTCTTGGTGACAACTCGATTGAAATTGTACAAGTCGATCAAGTGTTTCAGTGCTTTGATATTTCTATGATGTTGCTTTAACTTTCTTCGATATACTGATATCATATTGAAACTGATGATTGCGTGTTAGAATACATGCTTTATATCGTTTCAGTGAACATGCGCACTAATGTTGTTTTACAATTTTTGTTAATGGATTATAGGAAAATTCCTTTTCATGTAGAATCAAACAGTATGCAGATATATTCTTCGAAGTTGCGTCAGCTGTCTCAAACTCGATTCTTAAGACTATTGACCCACTTTGGATAACTTCTTTCTGTCGTGAACAGTCGATATGTATTAATGGAGCTGTGGTTTTGAATTCACTTGGAGTCAATAGAGGTTGATTGGTGTGAATATGATAATAACTCTCTTGGAAGTTTGCATACATGTCATATAGTTTCGCATATTTATTATTTTTAAAATCAATATTCAAATCATTATAGGGATATCGTTCCGAATTCAAGAATACTCTGATATTGTTGAGATTGCAGTGATCGAATGTACTCATATCAGTTATCAACTTTTCTTTTTACCATTCTGGAATGCAATAATGACATGTCTAGGAGTTTCCACTTTAGTAGTGTTTTTACAGCCCACGTATGTCTCGTTGTTTCATTCAACGAAGGATATTCTATCAGTTCCCAACTTCTAAATTTCAAAGGCAGTTCAACATTATTGTTTATAATCTTGTTTATCCGCAATTGTTCTTGAATGCTAGGTGTTACATGGGGAACATTCCAACTTAGTTTGGTTATGTCAACTTTTGCTTTTTCCGAATCATCACTACTCGTCAACGCATCATAATCATGGCTCTCACGAACTAATACTAACTCTTGTCTCATATTCAGGATAATTTTCCTGAAATCTTCGAAAATCCAGCCAACAACTTGAGTGGAATACATACATTGAAATTTCCTTTCTCATCTACCAGAATTTTATCATCTGCGCGTTTTGGGAACCAACCACCATTTTGTAGTAAAATACTCTCATTTTCATTAAGAGATAAATAATTTTTCATAGTCGATACCAATCCAATATTTCTCACACTATCTACAACTACACCATTCAATTCATAACGAAGCTCACGAAATAGATACGCTATCGCATTGTTGATAAACATCACTTTCTGAGTTGGATTTCCATCAAGGCGGGTGAGCTTACCCTCTATATAGATGTATGAATTACAAGGTAATGTATAAGCATCAAGTCTTGAATAGGAATTCTTATTTCATCATTATGTTTAATCTCACTACTAATATAGGGTTGATATGTGTGAAACTGATAATCCTCAATCGTATTATCACTGAAAGGTTGTCCTGTGATATGTAATATGTCCATTATATTAAAACTTTTAATCCTAACGACTGAAGAAATTGTATATTGTCTGATGTGAGTAATTTGGCAGTTTTCGTGATACTGTGTTTCTCTACACTTTCAATTTTCCTTTTATATGATTGTCTCGGTGTTGACTTTTCGAATCTCCAAACCATTTTTAATCGATCTTTTTCCTCAAATGTAAGCGGATTGTCACTTCTTCGTTCCGAAAATCAATTAATTTCAAATTTTGATCAATAACTTTGACTGTGATGTTATTGATTGTCTTGATGGTAACTGGGAAATACAAGATATTTTGGGGACTCTCTACTATTTTATACCCTCGTGGCACGCTTGGAAAAATTGATGAATGACGTGTACTGGCTCTCCATTCACAAACGAACCCATGGCAATATTACAATCGATACAAATCGTATTTACTGAAAGGATTTTCACTTCATGATCTGATGTATAGATATCACTCGCATAAAGAATTCTCTTACCGAATCCTAATACTTGTCCTATAGAATTATCAACAGTAAAATTTATTTTTGTATTCGTTTTAATGGTCACTTTGGATGTGAACCAATTTGGTGTTATTTTCGCAACACTTTCACTATTGCCCATTTTTTCCGTTAGTAGGTTAATAATATCGGTTATATCATAAAACCTTCTGAATGATATATTGGAATTGGTCGATGTCACCCCATACAAAGACATTGTTAGATTTTGTAATATTTGGGATTACATTAAATGAATCAAAATTTGCTAAACCTATCTCATATTCAAAATTCTCATCCAAATATAGTGGTGGGTTGAAATCATAACTCAATATGGAGGATGGATTACTTAAAGTGAAAGTATAAGACATATTTTTCCTGTGGTTGTTTATTGATGAATGACTAAAATACATCAATGGAATTGGTTATATAAAAACAAAAGGCAGTAATGTCCACATCGATAGGAGTTGAATTTTTGCACAGTATCATAATTATATTTAATTGTTTTCACGTCATTATTACTAAAAAAGTATATCATCACTTCGGTTGGTGGTCGAAGATCTCCAAAACTATCAAAATATGTAACATGTCCATTCTTCTTTACATATGCAGTCCAGTGGGTTCCTTTTCCCGCATCAGTATCAAGATTAACTATTCCACATTCTTTCTCTTTAATTTTTCGTGGAAGTTTGTCTCTCATAAAAACACCTCGGAAGTATGGAATTTTCAAACGAGTAGCATTTTCTATGAGATCGATATTGGTTAATGCTCTGTGCGGGAAAAGTTTTAACAGTTTTTCGATATATTTGAGCTTGCATTCCGTACCCAATGCGAGGGCGTAAATACATTCCATTTCCTTTCGTTCCAGGGCCATATTATGTCTCTTTTGTTCAGCAAGTTGTTCCCTTTCAGCCTTCGCTTTATTGACTGCAGAAGCAATGGAAGCTGCACCACCTCCTACTGCTCCCAGAGCTCCTAGAAGTGGTAACAACAATGGAAGAAAACCACCTTTTTTGGGGGTTTTTATCACTCTCTTTCTTCGTTTGATTTTTGGTTTCTTAGCAATTTTCAATTCACCCCCTTTCTTTTTTTTCAACAAACGTTTTTTTCTGTTCAATCCCATACCCAATTTACTTTTCATATTCATAATATTCGATATTCCAAATGCTGTAATTTTTCTCCCAATTTTGCGTCTGACGCTTTCAAACGTTCTGAAGCAACTGATGCTAATTGTTGGTCAGCGATATTTCTAGCTTTTATATCTTTTTTCTGGGAGTATGCAATATCATGTTCTTTACACGCTTCGTCTAGAGGATTCACACCTTTATCACCTCTTAATAACCGTTTTTCTAACTTTGTTCCGGGTCCACAATAATTATATCCCGGAACGTGTATTTCTACAGGAAGTTTATTGATCAGAGTATTCAGGAGACCCCAACCTCTCTTTGTAGAGTTTTGTATTGAACTAACAATCGACTTCTTTCTTTTCACCATTATATTGATACTGGACTACTTTATATATATATATATATATATATATATTCTTCGCGATATGATTTAGTTCAATACTACAGCTACCACAATGAAGACTGAGAAGCAACATATTGCACTACCCATATTAAATCATGATGAACTTAACTTTGAAAACAAGTTTAGGAAACACGGCACCCTCTTTGGAGGAGATTCCAAGAGAGGATTGCTCATCGGTGCTAGTGGGTCTGGCAAGACGAATGTGATGTTATCTCTACTGGAGCAACCTCATGGTCTACGATTTACAAACGTGTATTTATATTCCAAGTCACTGTTTCAACCAAAATATAATTATTTGAAATTATTACTGGAACCCCTACCCGAAATCGGTTATTATGAATATACTGATTCCGAGGCTGTTCTTCAACCCTCTGATATCGACAACTATTCAGTCATAATTTTCGATGATGTTGCTACATGTGATCAAAATATCATAAAGAACTATTTCTGCTTCGGCCGCCATCAGCATGTCGATTGTTTTTACCTCTGTCAAACTTATTCTGCTATTCCCAAACAACTCATAAGAGATAATGCCAATTTACTCATTATTTTTCAACAAGATCTCACAAATTTGAAGCATATATATGATGATCATGTTAGTGTTGATATGTCTATGGAGAAATTTAAAGAACTTTGTGCTTATTGTTGGAAGCAAAAGTTTGGTTTTCTCGTTATCGATAAAGATTGTTCCAGTACAAATGGACGTTATAGAAAGGGATTTGATATATTCATTTCTATATAAGTAGAGGAGTTGTTTTCTGATGTTCATTCAATATGAATACTCGATTACAACATCAGTTGTTGCAAGCAAGGAGAGCTTTGAAACGTAAATATAAAAGTTTGAAATCCGATATCGCGACATCGCAATCACAATTAGAAAAAACATATGAACCGATTACACAACCTTTGAAAGCATTTTTATCTTCGGTTGGACAACCAACCCAAGTAAAACCAGAATTAAAACAGGAGATACCAACTCCTCGTCACAGTCATCAGCCAACACCTAAAGAATTTTATCATACAACTCCCCAAGATTTATCTGCAGGAGAAGAAACATTCCAATATGATGCAAGCACACCACAAGACTTGGGTGAAAGCTTTTTCGATGAAAGTATGCAACCTCTGATGGATCCGCAAGAACAATACTTGCGACAATTTGCAATTCCCTTACCTCGAGCATATATAGATGACAAAATTTCGGATACCGAAAACAAATTCGATGATACCTTTGGGATTTATTTCAATCCAGAGACGAAAAACTTTGCTATTGGTGATGCAACTGTGGGCTTCGATGGTGCGAATATTGTTATCAATGATACATTTACATATAAAGGAACTCCTGGTTTATACGAACTGATGTTCAAAAAACATCCATCGGGTTATCGGAAAACCGATATTGATCCATATATTGATATCATACGGAAAAGTCACGCACAATATCTTGGTTATAATCCTGAAAGGGGTTTATCTACTTCTACTGCACCCAAGTTCATCGATATAATAAAACCACGTGTTACAACACTACATTCTATGGCTAAAGAACGAGACTTACAAAAAACCAGGACATTGAAAGACACCACATCGTCACCACTGCGTTCACGAACATCTTCTCTTCCTACTAGCAAACCGAGATCGCGAATAGGGTCAGTATCCACTATATCTACAAGGAGTAAAGTGCAACAAGGTACAGGGTTGACTCTGCTTGATGTTACCAATGCACCTGTTGACTATAAATATTTCGATGATTTCAATGAGCTAGTAGAACGTTTGAAACTACTGATAGCTGCAAATTCTGGTGGACACACGGGATTGAATAATGAAATCATAAGCATCCTTGAGGAGCTCCGTGAGGCTGGAATAATAAATTAACAATATGATGGACTTTTTTTTCATTATGTGTCCAACCATAGCAGTATGCCTATCGATAAATTTGGCAGACATTTTCTAACCGCATCGCAACTACCCTATCCAACACCTGACATTGTGTCAGCGCTTCCACCACCACCCAGCACTCCTTTCTATATTTGGGATTCATCCTCATATCATAGCACCTGCATTCTCCATCTGAGAGCAACTCGAGATCTCACAAAAAGTGTTAGTTTCTTCGTGTTGGATAATGGTACAACTTCTTACACATTCCCTGTGTCCGGTAAATCGACAAGTATTTGCACACACCCAGTGGCTGTATCGGTTTATTTAAATGACAACACTGCGGATGTTGTTCCAGTCGGTGACCTTCTCGAAACATATTTAACTAAGGGAGATAAAATTACGTTTTTAATGGATCAGCAACAACACAACACACTTTTTGTAGAAATTGTTCTTCAATGTCCTTTAACTAAAGATGAATAAAATAAAACAAGAAGTGGTAAACGAATTGCATAAACCAGCTCGAAGAACCTTCAAACGGCGTCATGTTATCATCAAAGGTCTACATGATCTTCTACAAGCAGATTTGGTGGAAATGATTCCCTACTCTACATTTAATAGTGGTAATAAGTATATTTTGGTTGTTATAAACGTATTTTCCTAATATGTGTGGTGTGAACCGGTTAAGAGAAAAACCGGACTCGATGTTAGTACAGCTATGGGGAAGATTTTAAAAACTATGAGAGTTACACCCAAAAATCTGCAAACCGATATGGGCAAGGAGTTCTATAATAAGCGTTTTAAAGCATTGATGGACACATGGAAAATCAAACACTACAGTTCTTTCTCTACTCTCAAAGCTAGTATCGTAGAACGTGTTAATAGAACTTTGAAAATGAAATGTGGAAACAATTCAGTCTCCGGGAACTTACAAATGGTTGGATATTCTACCTGATATTGTTTCACACTATAATGATACGGTTCACAGTACCATTCAAATGAAACCTCGAGATGTTCGAAAAAAACACGAATGTCAATTACTCCAACACGCGTATACCAATATCAAAACAATCGATCCTACTAAACGAAAATTTACACTACATGACCATGTCAGAATTAGTAAATTTCGTGAGAAATTTTCCAAAGGTTATGTTCCCAATTGGTCGAATGAAATTTTCACTATAAAAAAGTATATGAGTCAAATCCTGTGGTCTACTTTCTTGAAGATCAGAATAATAACATGATTCAAGGTGGCTTCTATGGAGAAGAACTTCAAAAAGTGAAATATCCTGATGTGTTCCTGGTTGAAAAAATTATACGAAAAAAAGGAACTAAACTTTATATCAAATGGTTAGGTCTGTCCAATCAATATAATTCATGGATATCCAAAAATGATATTGTTTAATAAAATACACTATGTTTTTGAATTGTTTTTTATTTCTTACAGAATCTTTCATTATAAATATTTTGTCTATGTACAGGATTCAAAACTATAGTGAGTACAGCTGCAATTGTTTCTATACGTCTTTTGAAATGTATTCGATCCAATACCATGTACCCCGACAATTTCTTTCTTGCTTCCTTATATGCGAATCTCCAGGTTATCATATGGTGGACTGTGTTTTGGTTTTCATCAATGGTTACTTTCTTCATGATCTATGCGTACATTCAGTGACAAAACTTTTGGGGTAGTGATGTATGAATTCTAATGTCATACTTATATTTTCGCTGTTGCGATTCACTTCTGGCTTCAGTAACCCTACGGCATTATTCAATATATCACCACTGAGTTTTGCAAGTCCATTCTTGAGAATTTGGAAATATGATCCATACTGTTGTTTTTTCAAGATGTCCACTCTATAGTCCACCAGTGGTAGCAGCTCCCATAACATGCAGACTGTTTCCAATCCCAAATGTACTGAGGAGTAGCCCTTTATAATCTTTAAAACTCTTCCATTATTGAACTGCTTGAATTCGATTGTGAATTTGTGGTCTTCCAAAGTTTCCGGCGGATTCAATGAGTACAAATAGTTGGTTATCACTCCTTGGTATGTTAAAAACTGTTTCCACTCATCTTCTGAGAACACCACTCGATCTCCTTTATTTCCAGTGATTTCAATACATGGAGAGAAATTGCAATCGTAAGAGAGATTCACAACCACAAATTTACTTTTTGATTTATTCAGAGGAAATCTTCTCTCACCCAACACTACATTTTCATTCAATGAGTTTTCACTTGCTACATCGAATGTGAAACCTATTTGATTCATTTTGATAGTTAACTGTCCGTTCTGCACCATTCCATCCAATATATAATCATAGAACTGGTTTGGAAGTTGAAGAAGAGAAGGGGTAAACCGGTTCTTCCGAGGCAGGGTGAACTGGTTATCCAACCTTGACCGGTCATTCACGCTGGTCATTCAACCTTCTTTGTTCCGTCAGTTGACCGGTCATTGACCTTGGACAACCGGTTATGGATTTCAGGAAGGATTCTAAGCCGGTTATACCGGTTATGCTAATTAGGAGCCTTCTGGTCTGTCTATACATATCTACTGTTGTCAGATATAAATTGCGTAATTTCCACCACATAAGTGACTGTTGACCGGCTCGTGATGAAGCCATGGATAATCCGTAAGTTGTGACTTAACATGAGTAGATCAAAACTCAGATATTACTATCTAAAAAACTATGGTGAAGTTGCTGAGAATAACGAGGGGCCTATAATTCTCAATATAACTTTTATCACCTTTTTTTAATATGGGACATATATTTGCATGTTTCCAAAGAGCATGTTGATAAAGCAAGATTAAACATTCTGGTAGGGGGTTTTTTCAAATATTATGGTGCAGTCCTTCAGAATGAACGACGAAATACGATCCGGTCCGGATGTCATTTAAGGTTTTAGTTGTTTTAAGGATTTCAGTACAAGGACTTCAGAAATGTGGGGGATTGATAAAGTAGCTACATTGGGAAGATCGTCTTCGACAGTGTTGAGAGGTGACGAATTAATAATTTCCGATTTGAAAAATTCAGCAGTTTGTCAATTATATTAACAGGAACAGATATATCTTCTTGGCCTTGGTACTTCATTGAAGTAGAAATGCGAGATTAATTACGTATAGTATTAATATAGGACCAAAAATAAGAGGTATTTTTATGTAATTTTTTTTTAACATATTTCAAAAATTAATGCAAAGTAAATCGGTAAATGAGCTTCGTTTAGACTTTCAGCAGAAATACGTTTTTATATGTTAGTTATGTTTCAGTTGAATTGGTTTGTTTTGAAGTTGAATTGAAGTGTGCATAAATACATATTCTTTTTTTTCTTTATTGTGTAAGTTGCAATAATTGCTTATCAAAACTGAACAATATATTGTTGCCTTTTCATAAATTAAGCTGATAAACAACACCCAAGTAGCACAGAGTCATAAAATTAACATAATGACTTCTTATACCGCCTTAAAGGCCATGTATTTGTAACGTTTTAGAACCAAAAAGTTAATGTGCGTCTTATAACCTTCAGGCGTTGCTATGACGTCGTGTAGTAGATATAACGAGAGTACAATAAATAATTCTCGAGCTGAAGTTGTACTGTGGTTTGTATGTAAATAAATTGTATGTGTCGTTAAGTAGAACTTAAGAGCAGTTGCTGTGAGGTTATTATGACAATGAACATAAGTGGTTCTAATGAATATATTTTTGAAACGTTTCTACGACTACATATTGTACTCATGTAATGTAGTTTTATCAACTGATAAACTTTGGTCGTTATGATTACATTATGTATCTATGGTAAGATTATTTTTACTGGTTTATGTTATTTTTGTTGGATAGGCATATTGTGCTATGTATGTAGAATATTCAGTTCCGCATGAATGATTAAAATGCCAAAACAAAAATCCAATCTACCTTACAAGAGAACTGGAGCGTATAGAAAATTTTAAAAAAATATAGAGAGAATGGAGTGCCTACCCCAAAATCAATATCTAAAATAATTAATCAGTCTATCGGGACACTGCAAAAAATCGAAGTTCATCCAGTCCCTTCAATTGTTTTCACAACAAGGAAAGACTTAAATAATATGTATGTGCACTTCTAGTGATAAATAAAAAATATTTGAATATAACTGTTCAACATCAACATAACCTCTATTGTAAATGTCAGTTGTCGGTTATTCTAGCGTTTTCCAATAGGCGGAACTAGCGGAATGCTTATACACTCAGTGTATATCTTTTTCTGTTTTGATAGCGTTACGACGTTAGTACAACAAAACTTGCTACTTGTGGTCACAGCGACTACATTACAACTTTTTCATGTGAGATATTGCGATGTCTTTGAGACACTCGTAAACTATTCTATGATAGTACATACCGGAGTAATTACAACTTTTCGACACTAGAAGGACAGCATCCATGTTTTTCGATTGATAACATCATTCTGGTAGCCATATTGGAACAAAAATATTTAAAATACAAAATATGGGACCCTGGGTGTTATATCAATTTAAAAATCATTGGAGATGTGCTAATCAAGTATCTTTCGTAATATGGTCTACATATTTCAACAATCAATGAGAAAAATTTATGAAATATATTTTTTCTGAAATGAAAATAAATATTTATCTCTCTTCATTTTCGAGGCGCATGAATTTTAAGTGAGTAGAATTGGATTTTGATCGTGAAACTGGATTTGCTTGGTCACTAGAGTTTCAGAACAATTCTTAAAGACACATTAATGAAAATCATTTTTATCTCGATAACTATCACGGCCATTTGTTGTTAATATCTATTGTGGATATAGGACATTACCACATAGTATCATGAACATGTAAAGGAATACTGACTTATATATTATATTAATATTATATAAAATCTTTTGATATGGTATACATATTGTAATACTATAGAAAGATTATGACCTCCATGCATAATGATATAATGACTACACTAAGACCACAGAACAACCCTTTTGCGACTGGCTTATATAAGTCTATATTGGCAAGTCATTACCACTATTTTATAACGTTGATGTGACGTCGCAAGAGTGTGCTTTTTTGTCGTATTGGCATACATAGCGACGTCTTAGCATATTACAAGACATAAGTCATGGACTTTTGCGAAAGGTCTAGTAGACGTCTGTACAACCGAATTATGACCTCTGTGTGCTACTTGGGTATTTCTCAAAGTAAACTGTTGATGACAAGTTCATTTCGATCTTAAAAAGAAATAGTGCACCTAAAGACATGAAACAAAAAACATAATGTAGAGAAGGAAGGGTTCTTAACAAACATTGGTATTTTGAAAGAATTTTGTTACGAAATTATCCCACAGAGTATTTCAAAATGAAGGTTCACAACAACCTTTTAATTAACCCTGTATACTGACTAATGCGCCAGCATTTAACAAAAGACTGCATATGATGAGATCTTATGCAAGCTTTTTCAAGGTCCGCCTCTGAATCATTTTTGCACAATCTGAAAAATCGGGGAACATCACTTTCCGATAGAACGTATATGTTGTAGGAGGAATGCAATTTATCACTGCCTTGTGGGTAGTACGGATATAAATTGGGGTATCTGCGAGAAGATTGAATATAATTTGAAAAAGTGGCGGAGGCAGTTGCTTTCCCTTGGAGGAAATATGTCGAAAGAACGATTGTGATGGATATAAATCATTAATTTTTTACCTCTATCGACTGATTGATATTTGAGGGGTTATTATGGTTTATAGCACCATAAAAACAAATAGATCGACTGAAATATATTCTGGTGTTGAAAATCTACAAGTTCGAATATATTAATCAGAATTTCTTGGAAGTTATTTGTAGGTGAAACGTATTGTTTGTATATAATACCCCTCATAGTATGGTGAACAAGAAATATAAATGTAGAAAATCTATTCAAGTGAAGAAAGTAATACTATTACTATCCCGATAGGTTCAATCGGCAAAAGTGCTTTTCAGTAAGAAATAGTATTTACCTTCCCTTTACCAGTATTTTTCTATCAATATTATGTACGTTCCATGATATCCCCCAATATATTTGATTATTTATGTTTCTTATGTTAGGTGCAGTGTGCGCATAAAAAAGTCGCACAAGGTTTGTATGGTGTAAACCTGCCTATGATGTTCCAGATTTCATAAAAAAGTAGTACACGTACACATTTGACAAAAATAGTTTGAATTTTGACACTATTTGTCAAAGTCGATAAGAAGTTTAATTAAGATTGACAAGCCTGACTCACAATAGCCTATAACTGCTGTACGGCTTTTTATGCAGACAACTGTACATTCCCTACTTTTAGATTTTGTATGGCTTCGAATATTTTTTTTGCTCTCCTGGTATACTTGTTATCCTTTCCTTCAGTTCTTTGAAGTATGGTCTCTACATTTCCATTATTAGTTTATGTTCAGATATTATATTTTCGAGTTTGTCTTTCATACAGGGTGATTCAAAAGTACTTTGACAAACTTCAGGAGGTGATTGCTCACAATATTCTAATATCAATTTTTCGAATGAATATATGTCAGGAAACGCTTCGTTTCCAAGATACAGGGTGTTAAAGTTTGATTTTTATTTTAGTTTTTTTAAATAACTTTCGAAGTACTGACCTTAATTAACCGAAAATTGGTATTGAGAGGTTTTTTGAGGTGTCGAATTCGAACTTGATGTTATTATTGCTCTTACTCGTAGGGGGCGCCACCTAGACTTTTTTTTTAAGATTCATAACTTTTTTGAGCGTATTTCTAGCACATTTTTCAGTGAAAAAATCAATTCCTCTATCATATCTATGTAAAAAAGCTACCCTTGTTACAAGTCGCTATAAGCAACCGTTTTCTAGATATTTGGACTTGAAAATTTCAAGTCGATTATTTGATAATCGATGCGTGTTGAAGTTATTACCATTATTTTGCATTTTTCACAAGAATGCTCAGGTAATGAATTTGACGTTTAAGTAAGTAGTTTCGGTAATTAACTATTATGTGACAGTTAAACGTTTAGTTGTTTTGTTGAAGTTTCTATAAGTTTCAAAACACTAATTTTGAAAAAATTTATTATTTAAACAATAATGCTCATTTAGCCGATATGCATTTCGTTTATGGTCTTGCGGATGGCAATGTGCGCGAAGCAAGACGTATTTACCAGGAGCGATTTCCTAATCGAGTACTGCCTTCAGCTCCAACATTTACCAGTCTCTACCGTCGTTTGGCAGAAACAGGTAGCTTTAAGAGGGCAGCTGATATTATTGGAAGACCACGAGCAGTCTGAACCCCAGAACTGGAAGAGAATCCAGAAACAAGTACAAGAATAATTGCTGAAGCTCTCAATTCTACTCAGTCCACAGTTTGGAGAATTATCCATGATCAACAATTTTATCCATACCATATTCAAACGGTACAAGCTCTTTTGCCACGAGACTTTCCCCAACGCATTACTATGTGTCAGTGATTTTTGAGAAAATTGGTTGAAAACCTCAATTTTATGATATGTACTCTTCACGGACGAGGCAAACTTCTTCCGAAATGCTATCACAAACTTTCATAACAACCATATTTGGGCTCTGGAAAATCCGCACGCAGTTAGTGAAAGACATTATCAGTATCAATTTTCTGTAAATGTATGGGCGGCAATAATTGATAATTACCTGATAGGTATTTTCTTTCTTCCGTTCCGACGGAATGGCGCAACTTATAGAGACTTTTTAGAAAATGAATTGCCGGGGCTACTTCAGAATGTACCATTAGAAATTCGTATCCGCATGTGGTTTATGCATGATGGGGCTCCGGCCCATTTTAGCGTTGTAGCCAGGGAATTCCTTAACACTGTCTATCCAAATCAATGGATCGGTAAGGATGTAGAAGAACCTAACCAAATTTCCATTATATCTATTAATAAAAAAACTTCCATATGTTGCGAACTTTATGTGTGACACTGTATATATAGATTTTTTTTACTGTAGTTAAAGAAATAACATTGCACATCGTTATTCCTCGCGGAACCCAAAATTCATGTCTGAAATTCAACACTTCTGTTAGGCGACGAAAAAACCAATTTTTCTAATAAAAATATCACTGGCATTCGGTATTTGCGGCTATGGAAAAGTCCACGAAAGAAATCGAAGAGTTTCAAACACGGCTTTCAATTATTCGAACTCCAGTAGGCACGACTAGCCAGAGTCGCTTGCCTACTGACGAACAGACATAATTCGCAGCGAATCTGTCTAATGAATTGTTAGATTTTGCAGGCTTTCCAAAAGCCGTTTCCTTGGTAGATAAGCCCGTCTACAATTCAATTAGGTCCGAGGAGCGTTGCTACAGACATGAATCGCAAATTTGTTCGGCTCTTTTTGAAAACAATAACGGCTCAGAAAGCCATTCAACTCGAGTCTCGACACCAAAATTAGATTCAGATAGGAATTTAAATACTCCGCGAAAATATGAAAGTATGTTTTCTGGAAATGAATTGTATATGAACGAAATGGGATCGCGAGAGGCGAGTCCACAGAGAGTGGAAATTCGGGAAAATCTCCCTTTGAGATTATCAAAAAGAGATTGTCGTTCACGAAAAAATAGGTTTCAGCCGGCATCTCGCACATCTGGCGAGATTACGGGGAGACAAAATGAGTTTCCAATGAAACCTCCGCGACACTGAAATTTTTCCAAATTGGGGCAACATTTTTCTGTTGACCAAGAGGCCTACGTGGAGGAACGTAGGGGTGGTGAAAGGTTTTCCCCCGACTTCCGTTCCAAAAGCGAAATGGAAGTAGGGGAGAGACGGGCCGAGACGAATGGGGGGCATAATGGGCCTGAAATGTTTAAAAACTTTTTGGCATAATACATGATTCCTTAGAATTCCGCAGTCGCGAGGAGTCTGTCGCCGGAAACCGAAATCCCTGGAGGAAAGCGGCTGAGGGCTCGGCGCCTATTATGGAAATTACCCCACGCGAAGGTTTTTCCCATAATAGGAATAACGACGCTCGTCCCAGTGAGGACGCTCGGGAGATGGCACGGGAAACGGCCGTTCGTGAATTTTCTCAAGTTATGGGACCTCCTCGCGCAGAATGGGCTTCAGACGGGAAAACTTGCGATTTGAAAAATTCAAGTATACGCACCCCCCCCCCCGAAACCGTTATACGGGACATAATATAGTGTGATATATCCTCCGTTTGACCAGTGTGAAGTTAGCAGCCACTTTCTCCCCAGCACCCAAACGACGAGTGGCGGCGGTTATAAATAAAATACATTGAACAATTAGGAATGAATTTCTTACCGCTACCGCATATCGTCTTATATGTGATGTTCATATACTTCGCCTTGAAAGATATTTGAACCATTAATGAGCTTATACTCTAAAATATTGAGAGTTAAAAAAAAATCTGCGAAGGAAAAAAATAGCCGCGTTTATAATTGGCAGAGAGTGTTTTATATACCAGAAGAGTACACTGTATCAACGACTTCGATTTGGGAGGCGTCCAAGGGGTGGTTCCACCCTCATGAAAACTAAAAAAAATCGATTTTTCTGTGGAGGGAACAAATAGCCGCGTTTATATTTTTAAGAGAGTGTTTTATATACCAGAAGAGTACACTGTATGAACGACTTCGATTTGGGAGGCGTCCAAGGGGTGGTTCCACCTTCATGAAAACTTAAAAAAATCGATTTTTCTATGAAGGAAAGAAATAGCCACGTTTATATTTCTAAGAGAGTGTTTTACATACCAGAAGAGTACACTGTATGAACGACTTCGATTTGGGAGGTGTCCAAGGGGTGGTTCCACCCTCATGAAAACTTAAAAAAATCGATTTTTCTATGAAGGAAAAAAATAGCCACGTTTATATTTCTAAAAGAGTGTTTCATATACCAGGAGAGTACACTGTATGAACGACTTCGATTTGGGAAGCGTCCAAGGGGTGGTTCCACCCTCATGAAAACTTAAAAAAATCGATTTTTCTGTGAAGGAAACAAATAGCCTCGTTTATATTTCTAAGAGAGTGTTTTATATACCAGAAGAGTACATTGTATGATCGACTTCGATTTGGAAGGCGTCCAAGGGGTGGTTCCACCCTCATGAAAACTTAAAAAAATCGATTTTTCTCTGAAGGAAAAAAATTGCCGCGTTTATATTTCCAAGAGAGTGTTTTATATACCAGAAGAGTACACTGTATAAACGACTTCGATTTGGAAGGCGTCCAAGGGGTGGTTCCACCCTCATGAAAACTTAAAAAAATTGATTTTGCTATGAGGGACAAAAATAGCCACGTTTATATTTCTAAGAGAGTGTTTTATATACCAGAAGAGTACACTGTATGAACGACTTCAATTTGGGAGGCGTCCAAGGGGTGGTTCCACCCTCGAGAAAACTTAAAAAAATCGATTTTCCTATGAAGGAAGAAAATAGCCACGTTTATATTTCTAAGAGAGTGTTTTATATACCAGAAGAGTACCCTGATAAACTCATTCCCAATTGTTCAATACTATATTCAATGTATTTTATTTATAACCGCCGCCACTGGTCGTTTGGCTGCTGGGGAGAAAATGGCTGCTGAAAAGTGGCTGCTAACTTCACACTGGTCTCCGTTTGAATGTATTCAGATGATCGAAATAACGTACTCAAATTTATATTTGTCAAACTCTTTAGCCCTGTTTTTTTCTGTCATGGAGAGGTTACCAATCACACTTACCAGAATATTATCCTCGATCCTTATCGTTTCCTCCGCCCTATCCAGACTGAACTGCCTCCTCAGTAACTTCCCAACCCTCTGCTTGGGACTCAAGCACTTGTAGTGATTGTACGGGGTGCTCAAGTCTTCCTCTTCTATCTTCCGATGCCTCCGGAAACCGCAAAGAGAACTGGTCGATGCACCTAGGAGAGCCGCTGTCACTTCAGAAGCGCAGACTGGGGTGCCGAGAGTAACAGGAGCATCACTCGAAGTGCTTTTCACCATGTGACATTCTGCAGATCTTCAGCAGAAGGAAACACAAGAAATCATTATTATTTGAAATATATTAAAATTTGTTGGATGAATGGCGACCGTTGAATGATGATTTCAATCGTTGAATTTGGAATTGGTCGAAATGTTGAAGAAAACCAATTTTTAAATTGTCGACGTTTTGAAACTTCATTGTTTCATTCTCAAGACTCTGTAGTACAAAAACAAGAACATACAATTAAATGGGAATCTAGAATGTGTGTTTTTTTTGATAAAACAGAATAAATTAAGTAAAATAACATCGTTAAAAAAAACAATATATAAAAACACTTCGAACACATTACTGTAATGTGTTTTATAAAAAAAAAACACATTCTAGATTCTCATTCTAATTGTATGTTCTTGTTTTTGTACTTCAGAGTCTTGAGAATGAAACAATAAAGTTTCGAAACGTCGACAATTCAAAAATTGGTTTTCTTCAACATTTCGACCGAATTCCCGCAAATCCAACGATTGAAATTAAAATTTGTATATTAGGTTTTCAATTCCGCATTTAGAAAATTTGTAAATTGACGACATTGACGCTTACTGAAAAATAGTTGAAGATAGGATTATAATATACTTGGAAAAAATAAAATATTTTCAATAACAGACAATTTGGGTTTACAAGTTGCAGATACACAAGCTATTGAAGATTGTGGGAGATCTACTGAAAGACCTTGAAGCAGGTGAAGTAACTGCTATGACACTTTGCGATCTTATGAAGCCTTTGACTGTGTCTCTCATGATATACTCCTGCAAATGCTCGAATACTATGGGATAAGCGGAATCACTCTTGAATTTTTCACTACATATCTTTCTGATATAATTCTAATCTATGCATTACAATGATCACCATTCAGAGTTTCAAATCATTGAACATGGAGTACCTCGAGGCTCTGTCTTGGGTATCCTCCTATTCATCCGATATATCAACGACATGTCAGAATTTTTTTAACTTCATCTTGTATGATCTTCGCAGATGATGTGACGATTTATGATAGGGAAACTTTATTCTACTCTAAAGATACTGATCTGAATAGTTATTTGTTTTTCGCATGAAAGATACAAATGGTTGTATTTTCACTTATAATACCACTAGAGCTTCAATTATTACTGGACATTTTTTCGAGAACACGAATTTTCTAAAAACAAATCGTGTTCGAGAAAAAAATGTCTGTTTTTAATTGAAGCTAGAGTGGTATTCGGTAAGAAAATTTCATACCGAAATATTATTAAAAAAAACTATGATAATGACAGTTTTTGATGGTTTTGAAATTTATATAGTAGGCTTTGATGTTAATTCTAAGAAATTATATTTGTTTATATATGTAATTTTTCATGTGCGTGGAGTCAAACGTGAAAAGTCCATGTACGTCACTATGACGAGTTGATGGTACAAGATTCCGATTGGCTAGAGCTTATTAGTACCTCCTATTCAGATAACGTTTACTCTCTTTGGTACAAAACGACTCATTTTGACACTTTCAAAAATTTAACGTCAGATGACAAACATATGTCCAGAGTTCTTTGTCTTAACCACGAAAATCAATTACGAAAGTATGTTTATGTATTGTCGAAAATAAAACTTTTAACAAAATTGAACTGACGAAATACGGAACTGAAAAGTAAAAAATAAAATAAACCTTCTTAGTCTCAATAACTAAGCTCCTAAACCAATGTGAGTAACTAATTTTGAGTCGGCGCCAAACAAACAGGCAAATGAATTAGGTAAGGCGTAAAATGATGGCATCGAGTTGCGCGGTGACATTCTGATAATTTTTTTAAAGTAATTTAATGATCTTCGTTGATTGTTCGTTTGGCGCCGACTCACAATTAGTTACTTACATTAGTTTAGGAGTTTAATTATTGAGACTAAGATTGTTTATTCTATTTTTTACTTTTCAGTTCCGTATTTTTTTAAAAATTTTTTTTTTTTTTTTTTAAATTTTCCTTTTTTTTTTTTTTCCTATTTTATAATATAATTATCTATTTTTACTATTTGTTGTAATATAAATTATTTTTGTTGTTCTGGTTAGTTTATTTCATTACTCTGTATATCATTCCATTCTCTCATAGAATAAAATGATTGTCACGGATGAAGGAGAACAAAAGTAATGACAGTAGCGATCTGTCATTGTCAACTACATATGTGTGCCAATGTTCACATGTGAAAAATCAATTATCCCCTATTTTTCTACCCGTAAGGGTAGATAATTACATTCGAAATCCAAATGTGATCAACTGTGAGGTATACCCTATCTAATAAAAAAAGAATTATACAAAGTTATACAAAGTTATGCATGATAGAATCGGTTAACGGACCAGAATTCAGAGGGTGATATACCCTTCATTTCGCTACCCTTAGTGGTGAATTTCATCTTCGAAGTACACCCTATCCACTGAAAAAAGAATTATCGGAATCGGACGTCTCAGTGAAAAGTTATGCGTGGTCATACATAAGAAAAAAAATATACGCGTCGACTAGAGAAACTCCTCCTTTTGGTTTCGTCGGTTAAAAAACCAGTGATGATTTGCAAATTTACCCGCTGTCATTTTGACAGTATTGGTCAACATTTGAAAAATGCTGACAGGTTGAAATAGTATGAGGGAAATAGTCATGTAGAAATGTTGAAAATTGCAGATGAAAATGGTAGACGATCAGAATGACCTAGAGCCAGGTAGATGATGTGCTATGATTAGCATATGACTGTTTGACGAATAGAACATCAGTGTGATTATTAATAGATTCATAGGGCTCAATGAATGATTACTGCAAAAAATAATTGGGATAATATACTTTCATGAATACAATATAACAAATGATTATACCTACCTATCAAATGATAATTCAAGATGTAGTTCAATTCTTGGAAGTAAATCCAATACTGTCTCCTTCGTCAAACGAAATCCTCGAAAAATGAAGAGTCACTTCTATTTTTGATTTGTCGTGGAAAGCCATGTTCTACAATTTCTATCAACTCAATATCATCTTCATAAGCGTCAACACCCAAATGAATATCATCAGCCATCATGTTATGAAAATAAATGAAAGAGAGGAATATCGAGGGGATTGTTCAACAAAATGGAAGAAATTCAATGAACATAGCCCTCAAAGAGAAATGTTAAACGTAGACACGTGTTTCGGACTCTTGGCCCTCATCAGTACGGTGGAGAAGTGCAAGGATGAACAACACTTGTTAGAAAACGACAAATCAACGGAGTCACCAAACAGAAGCCAGCCGCACATTTGTGGTTTAGGTTAGCAGACCCTGCATTCCAGGGCAACAACCAACGTCACTACGGGGCAGCTTTCGTTCGTACGGTACGAAGTGCAAGGTGAACACACTTGAAGATGTAGACTATGAGGGGAAAAATGAACGGAGTCAGTATACGGTAGCCAGCCCTCCATTTGGGGTATGTCTATTAAATTTCTTCCATTTTGTTTAACAGTCCCCTCGATATTCCTCTCTTTCATCTCTATAATCATGGACTCGCATGTCACGCAGGTAGCTATTGCTGCCCTCGGGGAGACGTTGGTTGTTGGCCTGGAATGCAGGGTCTGCTAACCGAAACCACAAATGTGCGGCTGGCTTCTGTTGTTGACTCTGTTGATTTGTCGTTTTCTATGAAGTTGTTCATCCTTGCACTTCTTCACCGTACTGATGAGGGCTAAGATCCCGAAACACGTGTCTACGGTTAACACTTCTCTTTGAGGGCTATGTCCATTGAATTTCTTTCATTTTATAAAAATAAATATCAGACAGAAAAGTCCCATCGATATGATATTTAGAGTCAGAATACGATTGAAATGATACTGATTTATTTCTGGTAAGCCAAACTAATTTCCAGGCTTAAATATAGAGGGATTTAAGGACAACTAAACGATTGGTGGAATGAAATAAGCTCAGCTTAAACAATTCAAGCTAACCTCATGACATAAGTTCAACCTGCGGAATTGGCTCTTGAATATATATATCTATATATTCGTGGCTTAGGTAGCCAAGCAGTGATTGCCTATGATTGGCAGTTACAGCTCACGAGTTGTCTATAGCATTCGAAGAGCAAGACTTCAACTTCGCATAGAAATAATAACCCGCTTTCTGTTGAATTATATGGTCCTTTAAGTACACTAACTCACTCTGTATATGTTTAAAAAACAAAATGATTATGTCATGTTGAAAACATAACTCATAAAAATACTTTTTCATGAAGAGTTCATCTTCAATCTGTGCGATTTCCAATCATCAACTTTCTGCTAGTTTGAGTCAGAGTTAAACTAATACTTTCCCATTTAAAACGGTAGGATAATAATTCCTTTCAATCCATCAAATTCGAATAATGAGCCTCACTCAAGAACAATCCTGGATTTCTATCGTGCATTAAATCAGCACTCTCGCTAATCCAAACCGAAGGAAATTTCCAATAATCCTTCTCTTTGTCTCGCGTCCTTAAACGTCTTCACCAGAGTGGGAAATTTGGAGATCTCCATGTTCCTCATGGAGGAGCGACTAATGATAGGGTTTCAAGAATGAGCCACTAAAATACTAATTGATGAAGCAGCAACCTACATTTGAAAATTCAAACTCGGCGATTGTTGATTTGATGATAATAATGATGAAAAACGTCTTCATTACGTTCGAATTGAATAATACTAACAAGTAAAAAAGATTTTCAAAAGTAAGGGGCGAAGTCCAATTTAGTATCCGAATGAATTTTCCCACTAGATTGCTCAACCACTCAAAAAAAAATTGGTATAACCTACATTTTGTGCAAGAAAAACAATATTGATTGCTCTCATTGGGTTTGGGATCAAAAAACAGAATATCAGACTCACGTAAGTTAAGGGATGAACTGTTGCAGTTTTCACAAAGTTCTTCAGATCATCGTTGATTATTTCACAGTATGGTCTGCGTAAAAATGCACACTACTATGTATTTGAGTCATTTATAAGATTAGAAGAATAGAGTGCAAATAGAATTGGCCCCAGAATTGATCCTTGTGGTACTCCACGCCGAAGAGGAAGTAGTGATAAGGATGATTCTCCAATTTCCACACCATAACTTCTTTCATTGAGATCCAAGGAATATTACAGACTGACAGACCAATGTAGTATAACACCTCGTGATTTATAGTGTCAAAGGCTCTGCTGAAATCAAGTATAGTCAAACCATTTACAATTGAAGAAGCATAAAAAACAAGTTTTACAGTCTTGAGGCGGAATTCTTTGAGCAGAAGAGGCGGAGATATCTAATTTTATTTAGATATTCAAATATTTCAAAAATACGTTAAAATAGAATAATATGCCATAAACGAGGAAGTATGTATTAATAGGCAATCGGATCATTCATTTTCTCATGGTCGAAAAAGTCCATATTTTCCATCAAAACACAACACAACTATATAACATTTTAAAACCTATTTCGATCCCAGACCAGAGACGCTACTGGCTTTTATTCACTCAGACCTCCTGAAACACGTGTATAACTGGTGATTTATTACACGATTTATATTAGCTTCACTTGTATGTTTGTTTGTTTGTAACCGACTCCTTTGGGCGAGATTTTGACACACTTCCAGACGTCCGAATGATTTGAAATTTGGCAGGTGTACATAATTCCGGTGACAATGAATTGAGAAATTTTTGTGTAGAAAAAAACAGAATGGCGGCTCCAATATGCCGTACGAGTCTTGTGATTAGGGTCCGATTTGCTTCAAAATTGGTATATGAGGGTTTTCGTAGTTGGTTATGATTTTTGTCAAAATTGAAAAATTCAAGTTCAAT